>CM074313.1:50000-180000 GCA_037194245.1 Opsariichthys bidens
TCACCTTCCAGATTCATGCCAGCCTGAAGACACTTGCGGAAGCGGCATGCTGGGCAGTTTTTTCCTCCTTATCTTGTCAATGATGCAATCATTTCTTCCGGCGCAGAGATAATTGTGCTGCCCTGGAAAAAAAAAAAAGATTCACAATTACAATGAGAACCTCTGATGTTTGGGGTTATAGCATCAAACCACAAAAAAAAAAAAAAAAAAACCCTGAACAGTAATTACAGCAGTAAAGCTCTGTAAGTAGAGCTTTATTGCTGCTCTGTAGGATCATCAACAATAAGGAAAAGTGACAATCCTACTAAGGACCAGATGTACTAAACAAATTAGCGTGATGGAAGTGGAAAGTTCTGAAAGTTCAAAGACACATTCGGATCATTTCCTTAATGACCAAGAGCAGCGCAAATTAGCCTCTGACTTAAGACATGCTTTTTTCGGGGCGGTAAATAATGACGCGAATACCAGTAAATTGACTAGCGCAAACCTTAGTAAAAGTAATTTTGCATCTGAAAGAGAAACTCCAACAAATGCATATGCAATAAGGTCAGCCGCAAAAAATAACTGTGTCCACACATTTCCAGGGCTAATTTTTCACTTCATATCTTTAGTAAATCCTGACAGTACACAGAGTTAAATCAACTCTGCTCAGATAACATTTGGTCCCTCTCTAAATAGTGTTAAAGTCACACTCTTCACAGATTGAATGTCTTTTATCTTCAGTTGATTTCATCTAAGACTGTGGCTGAAGTCAGTTGTAGTTCTTGTGTTTCTCTTTTCTTTAGTGATTCTGCTTGTTAACAGCAGGCGTTCATCATTAATGTTCAATCATCGCTTAATTAATTGCTTAATTGTCTCATTAACTTTAACTCTGCTTCAGTGTGACTTTAACACTATTTAGAGAGGGACCAAATGTTCTCTGAGCAGAGTTGATTGAACTCTGGGGTTTTTACTGTGTAGGTTTTTAACGGCAAAAGGATTTTCGCTGGTGCAAGCCATTAGTAAATCTGGCCGAGTGTTTTAATCCATGACTTTTGTCCACTTTCAACCACTTCTGTCCTAATTTCTTCACAGGCAGGGTCTATGGGTGGGAAAGTGCGAGTTATGAGTATGAGTTTTTTTCAGATCTTTTGATCTAACGGAAAAAATAAGCTCGACACACACATGAACATACGCTTTCATTTCTGCTCTGAAAACCGAAAGACCAAGCCAAACACTGTGAGTGTGTGTTAGAAATCAGGAATGGTGAGAGAACATTGTGCTTGGTACATTTTTCATCGACACACCAAGCTTGGGGCTTCAGCTGACAAAGTTTAAATCCTGTCTGGCTAGCGCGCTTTCCATAATGTTTACACAGTAGGTGGCGGCTGGTCGAATGCATTCGAGCACATGAACGTTTCCGCTACGAAAGCAATCCGGTCAAATGCATTTTCGACTAGCATTGTATTTAGCATTATCCATTTTCGATCCAATCGATCAAAAAGCATCTTAAGATGTTGATCCAGTGCCTTTTGTGTGAATGCAGACACATTCCGGGAATGATTCCTGGATCGATCCCGGAATGGAGACCAAGAAACATTGCCGGGATCAGTCCTGGAAAGCGTCTTGCGTGAACAAAATGCCTCAAGTACGATACGCTAGTTTATAATCAAATCATAAAAAAAGCACGAGGACGGTTTTAGTCAACCAAAACGATCGACCACAGTGGCAGTGTGAATGAACTTAAACACTGTGTTCTTGGATTTGTCCCGGGATAGTTTGATTTGTGCATTTTCCTGAATCTCTGTGTGAAAGGGGCTTTAAAACCAGGTGTAGACAGAGCCTTAGTGTCTTAAAGGTAAAAGTAACTAAATGTAGCTTGAGTGTGATTTAATCTCTCTTAAATGCAGTGCTGAGATTGACAATAAAATATGATTACGTAAGACTATGGAACTGAAACCTGATTAACAAAAGAGATTGTTGTAATGATTTTTACCTTTCGGGTGAAAAATTGAATGAAAATGAAATAATAATAGAGACAGTCTGCGTAACTTCCCATTTGTGTTACACGGAAATAATGAAAAATAATACAATTCTCAATAAAATAATAATACAGGGTTGGATGACATGTATGTGTAATGGTTTTATGACACAAATTTTAGTTTTAAGTGAAGCATCCCTGTAAAAAGCCATTCCAGCTCCATGCTGTACACATTATGAGAGCATAACTGTCACATATTTATTCATTTCTACAAGAGAATCCGAAACTTCTGAAAGCTCTGAGCCAGAAATGCTTGGAATTATTACAGACTATAAAGCCAAAACAGATGAATAATCAAACGCCACCTCAACCAATCTACTGCCAACCACTCAGCCAAAGACCTTTGAGAATCCTCCATTTGGTGTGGAGAACATGCCATCCAACAGACTGTAGTGACCCAACTTGCAGAATTGTTCACTTTGAAGCATATCAAAGCATCCAATTGGCAAGTATACACTGCAGTTAAAAAAACTATATAGCTATACAGAATCCCCAGAGTTAAATCAACTCTGCTCAGATAACATTTGGTCCCGCTCTAAATAGTGTTAAAGTCACACTCTTCACAGATTGAATGTCTTTTATCTTCAGTTGATTTCATCTAAGACTGTGGCTGAAGTCAGTTGTAGTTCTTGTGTTTCTCTTTTCTTCAGTGATTCTGCTTGTTAACAGCAGGCGTTCATCACTCATTGTAATTTTTATATTTTAATTAATAAAAACTAACATTCCCAAAACATTTTGGGAACCATGCATGAAACTGCATGGTTAGTTCACCCAAAAATGAGATTCTGTCATCATCTACTCACCACTACTTTCGTTCATCTTCGGAAGGCAAATGAAGATCTTTCTGATGAAATCTGACCGTTTTCTCTCCACAATTGAAACTTCGATGCTTCAAAAAGTTCATAAAACTAATCAATTGAGTGGTTTTGTCCAAATTTCGTGTCAATCAGGTTCGGTTGAGTTTTTATGTGAATAGAAGCCTAAATTACATCTGTTTATCATATAAAAAGCAATCGAGTCTCTTCGGAAAATTTGGACTAAACCGCTCAATTCATATGGATTAGTTTTGAGATTCAAATCTCTTTGTGAAGCATCACAGTGGTAGTAGTGTAGCTGTTTATGGAGCGAGCGAAAGCTCTCAGATTTCACCAAAGAGATCTTCATTTGTGTTCTGGAGATGAATGATAACAGAACTAAACATTTAAGGTAGTGACAATTTTATTTACACATCTGCATAGAGAAGATTGAGAAAACTTCAGATAATATCTCTTCCAATTCAGCTTATTTTTCACTTCTTTTTATCCTTGATTCACTTCATGTCCAGTGTGACCACATACTCGGCATGAAAATACTCCAAATCAATCAACTCCTTTCTGTCTGATGCTACAGATTACACCTTAATTAACCGGACTATATTATACTTTACATCCATCTCCAACAAAGCTGGTTCCCTGATAGACAGAGCTCAGAAATCCATTTCTGTCTGCCTTTCAACTAGCAAATTCAGGGAAAAGTGCACCAAATTTAGCTTTATCTTCATCCCTCAGACCACTTGCTTGGCACCCCAAAACGTCTTTTCATTAAACGTTCAAATAATGCAATCGTGTAATGCTTAAACATGTTTAACAGGCCTGACTCGAGCGTCTTCCCATTAGTCACGGTAAAAACACCAACAAAACCGATCAATGCAAATGCAGTCATACAGCAACTCAGAGGCAAAGTCAAGTGAAGTGCAACTATGATTATTATCAGAATGCAAACTACTGACTAATAACTAGTGCAGTTAACATGCCTGTGAGCAGAGTCAGAAATATGTACTGTATGAAAACAACATAATCAGCTTTAAAAACAAAGAAAACACTTAGTAGATTGATGTAATCAAACATGTGTTCGCCAATTTTAATGTGTTATGATATCTTGTGCGTTGAATTTGATGCATAATGGCCATAACTGAGCCATAATAATTGAGAATACATTTAAATTGATGCGATTGTTTGAGATAATTGGAGAACACGTTTTGCTGTTTTTATTTGGTTAGAATGAAAAATGCCCCTGAAAATCAAGTCCAGTTTTAATAAATAAGAGCAGCTAACAATTAATTAATTTCTTTCCCCGCTTTAAGGATTGATCTTCATTGTCCCAGTGATGCTGCTATGAATTATTAAACAAAAGCATTGTAACACAGGTGCATTATGGGGCGACTGAAACTGTTAACAAAAGCATTATTTAAGGTGAATTTATTTACCATCTGTGTTTTGCCGTGCTCTCCATCCTTCACCATTGCCAGAGCAACCGAAGAAATCAGGGAAGAAGAACAAAAATAACAGATAAAAATGTTTCAAGTGCTGGAAACACAGCTCAGTTCATGCTGACACTTTGTTGGCAAAGACGACGTTGGTTAGCTGAAGCTACTCATTTGTGTTTAGCTATGGATTTTACAATATGAAGAATCCTCAATGCAGGACACATTCATATCTGTTATTTTTGCGTAAAGAAGTAGTTCAACGTCAAGGCTTCTTGTCACAAAAACAGTCATTTTACAAAACCTCTTTGCATGTAATTAGTCTTTTAGTCACACTAAATGCAACAATAATGTGCAACACGACAAATAATATTTGATGATTACTATTCAAGCGATTTGTCAATCGTCACTTCCTTCAAAAAAGCAAGCTAAGTTGCTGATTACTAAATACTGCAATGTGCGGATATAAAAACATGGGTGGTCGTGTGTTAAAAAGCTCAGTTAGTAATGCAAATCTTTATGCAAATGAATTACTGATCATCAACAAACAACTAACGAGACTTACAGCATACCTTATTCCCCAGGGTTCATATCCAACAACGACGTTAATTCGATCATGGACATGTGTATTCTAGCTATTAAACCATGTAGAATAAGGTCATAAGGTCAAAACTTTTGTACCAATAGAAAGGTATATTTTTATTTTCTTGGCACTATAAAAGAAGTCCAGTCTACTTTTAGCAGCGTTGGTTCTATAGTATTCATTTAAAGAAGTCTTTCTTCAGACAAAAAGAATTGAGGAAAACATTCCAGGATTTTTCTCCAGGATATAGTGGACTTCAATGGGGTTCAACTGGTCCAAATGTCAGTTTCAGTGCAGCTTCAAAGGATCTACATGATCCCAGACTAGGAATAAGAGTCTTATCTAGCGAAACGATTGGCCATTTTCTATTTCATTTTCTATAGTTTTTACCAAAAATGCTCGTCTCGCACTAGCTCTGCGATGCGCCACGCATTACGTAATCACGTTGTAAAGGTCACGTGTCAACTCCAACATCACTGTTTTATCCGTTTTGTTTTTTTTGTAAAGGGCATTTGACTTAGTCTTTGCATATTCGCTTTGACACTGGATCAGTACTTCTGACCTTTCCAACGTGATTACATTATGCGTGGCGCATCGCAGTGCAAAATGAGCATTTTTTGGTTAAAAACTATATCAATTTAGACCTTAATGAAGTCCACTATATGGAGAAAAATCCTGGAATGTTTTCCTCATTTTATTTCAACTGAAGAAAGAAAGACATAAACATCCTGGATGACATGAGAATGAGTAAATTATCGGAAATTTTCATTCTGATGTGAACTAATGCTTTAAAATTATTTTACGAAGCAATGAACTACATATCACATGAAACACTTCAGTACAATAATGAACTATGAACGTTTTTTTCCCCTAATACTTTTCTAATTGGTGGGTCTTTCTTTAGGATTATGGGTAATGTAGTTCTCCACTAGGGCTTTGGCTATTAATGCTACTGAAATGATAATAGCTTCTACAGAAACACCATCTCTTCTGTTCTGAAAGGTTTATACATAATCGAATTAGTCTGTGGAGAAAATGAATTGGATTTCACTTTTGTAATCCTATTTTTGTGCTCTTCAGAGAATGGGTGGTGGATGAAGCCCAAGGAGTAGATATTGTAGCGAATATTATGCAGGTGCCCTGTAGTTCAGTTTTCAGATGGAGCATGTGTTAAACAGGAGGGTATTTTGTCAGGGAGCCAAGCACACATGGTTTATTGCTGCATGCTCTTTTTGTCGACAGATTCTGTGCAACGACTCTAAAGAAATATCTCATTTCATGGTAGCACCTCCACAGGAAACCGCATTTTGACAATGTTTTTTTTCTCTTCCCTCTGTGATTAATTGAGGCAAACCTGATCATCCGTTTACTGAGGTTTACAGAAAACTGTGACTGATGGAGTAGATCACACTTAAATTACTCAAAGGACATAGATTAAGGTCACACAGAACACAGTGTTGATGTAGGTGGTTGTGTTAGAAAAAAAAAAAAAAGTCTGAACCAATGAGAAATATTTCAGATTCTGCACTGTTTCTAGGTCACTAATTCTGACACTGACCATGTGAACTACTTTTTACTAAAGGTCACATGTTCCGTCTTTCATTGAAGCACAAAATGCCATGATGAATGACATCGGATTCCACTTGTGGAATTGTCTCTCGTTTTCCCCAACTTTTCACCTTGTTTTTTTGACTGTTTTTAGACTTTTGGGTCGCCTTGTAAATGAGCTACTCGTGCTTTCAAGAACAAGCTGTAATTGGCATATTGAGTGATTTAATGCACACTCATATCAGAATGAATCCATATACATTCACCGGGTAATATACAATAATACCATTAATGATTATCAGGGCAAATTTTATTTGATTCATTATCGATTATTTTGGATATATATATATATATATATATCAGGTTTTGTACATGGCAAATTTTCTCAAGGGAAAAAAAAAACCCTCAACTAATGCTGTAAACTATACATGGGAGTCAGTCGGTATAATATTGAAGGTTAAAATGAACTGATTTGAATGCAAACACAAATTAGAATTACGTTTTAGTACTGACTTAATTATATTTCTACTTCAATTCGGTTCTTGAAATATAAACATTTAAATGATGGCTGTCGTAAAAACGATGGATGTATTCAAACATGCATTAAATATCGAAGAACAATAAAATTATAATTAGCAAAATGTTTCTAGCCGACTAACGAGTTTATGGTCATCGAATATGTTTTTTCGGAGGTAAATGTGACGTTGTGTATTGTTTACAAGCTGTTTTTATTGACATATATAAGATATGATACAGATTTCGGTGATTTGTACTCTATCTTTTAACATGCCTTCAGATGCTACAACTGGTATAAAGCAGAGGAGATAATCAGTTAAGTGAGGCTACAGCGATCTGTGTTTGAATTTCGTGATAAATGTAAAGGATTAAAAGTAATATCAAAAGTAACTCAACTTACTAGGATTTATTCAATGGGAGGCGCGCTACATCCGTTTCATCCACCAACTGAAAACAGGAAAGACTAATCGATTCTTAGGTTCGTAAAAATGAGAAGCGATTAAAATAGAGATATCGATATTATTTACCCAGCCCTAGTGATTATATTATTTACCTGTCATTAAATATTGTATAAAATAAGTGCTCAATTAAAATGTACATTTTAATTTTGTATACATTTTAAAAAAAAAAAATAATCACACTTTGGTAACGCTTTACAATAAGGTTCATTAGTTAAACATCAGTTAATGTATTATTGAACTAACCATGAGCAATACAGCATTTACTAATCTTCATTAATGTTGGTTCATGAAAATACCGTTGTTCATTGTTGGTTCACGGTACATTAACAAGATTTTAATAACGTATTAGTAAATGTTGAAATTGGCATTAACAAAGATTAACAAACGATGTATAAGCGCAGTTCATTATTAGTTCAATAAAGTCAACTAATGAACCTTATTGTGAAGTGCAACCCACACTTTTAACATGGATGCCCAAACAGACATCAACAAAACAAGTTGTGTCCATATTCCGTCATACGCCATCAAACGCTATCCAGAATGTATTCAACGGGACAACCTGACACTACATGCAATTCCTTTGTTGTTCATTGTATAATAAAATGAGAATCGAAGCATTTATCAGCCCACTGACTCAGCCCTGCTGTCAAAAAAGGAAGATGCAGGACGCAGGCTCACCCTCTACGGCTCTTTTGAAGAAAACCTTGCAGCTGCCACAGGTGAGCACACCATAATGACATCCAGAGGCCTCATCGGAGCACACCAGGCAGATCTTATGGCTGTTTCCGTTGGGCTTGGCTGATCCGGACGGACTGGAACTGCTTAATTCAGGCCTGGCCATAGAGCTAGAATACAAAGAAAGAAAGATGAAGGCATTTCAAATGTAATTAGATAGCTTTAGATAACTTCTATGCAATCAACCCAGGACCCAGATTTCAAGTGGCCACCCAACAAAGTATTTAAAATCGGTTTTTAATGTTGCAGGTGAATTTGCACCATTACAGACTAGACGAAACAAGAAATGGGAAGGGTTTTCTCCTTCTGCTCTATAGTTGATTAGCCTACTTTATTTTTCTATCCCAAATACGCAATTTCTTTTGTCAACAGACAAAAACCAGACAACCACCATCATTCCAAAAGCAACAACTGAGTAAAAAGGTCATATGTATTTGAGTAATGCAAGAGCAGTAATTCTTAAAGTGTGGTCCGCAATCGCCCCCTAACGGTCCGCGAAAGGATGACCCAAACTAGGCAAGCTATTAACCCGGACCGGATCACGGGCGGGGGGGGGTGGGGGAGATGATTGACGTCAGTGTGTTTTAATAAAAATTGGATCAAATTGGAAAAAATGGATCATATCATTGCATTTGTGTTTGAATAATTAGTTTTTGACGTGAAACAGTTGCATATTAAACTTAAATTTAGCTTATCCTTCCTATTTTGTTGTTTTTGGGGGGCGTGTTAGAGTGGGATTCTGTTAGGTGGTCCTCAGAAAAAAAAATTGGAAGATAAAGTGGTCCTTAGGCTGAAAAAGTTTGAGAAACACTGTGCTAGAGGAATAAAATAAGAGAATCCTTTATCATTAATAATCATTCTGATTGATTACGCTTTATTCATTGTAAATCATAAATCCAGAAAATTTAAAGGAAGACTGCAGAAAATAAAGTATAATTTGTATCTAAATTATATATATATATATATATATATATATAAATCCAGAAAATTTAAAGCAAGACTGCAGAAAATAAAGTGTAATTTGTATATAAATTATATATATATATATATATATATATATATAAAAATCCAGAAAATTTAAAGCAAGACTGCAGAAAATAAAGTATAATTTGTATCTAAATTATATATATATATATATATATAAATCCAGAAAATTTAAAGCAAGACTGCAGAAAATAAAGTATAATTTGTATATAAATATATATATATATATATATATATATATATATATATATATATATAAATCCAGAAAATTTAAAGCAAGACTGCAGAAAATAAAGTATAATTTGTATATAAATATATATATATATATATATATATATATATATAAATCCAGAAAATTTAAAGCAAGACTGCAGAAAATAAAGTATAATTTGTATATAAATATATATATATATATATATATATATATATATATATATAAATCCAGAAAATTTAAAGCAAGACTGCAGAAAATAAAGTATAATTTGTATATAAATATATATATATATATATATATATATATATATATATATATATATATATATAAATCCAGAAAATTTAAAGCAAGACTGCAGAAAATAAAGTATAATTTGTATATAAATATATATATATATATATATATATATATATAAATCCAGAAAATTTAAAGCAAGACTGCAGAAAATAAAGTATAATTTGTATATAAATATATATATATATATATATATAAATCCAGAAAATTTAAAGCAAGACTGCAGAAAATAAAGTATAATTTGTATATAAATATATATATATATATATATATATATATATATATATATATATATATATAAATCCAGAAAATTTAAAGCAAGACTGCAGAAAATAAAGTATAATTTGTATATAAATATATATATATATATATATATATATATATATATATAAATCCAGAAAATTTAAAGCAAGACTGCAGAAAATAAAGTATAATTTGTATATAAATATATATATATATATATATACACACACACACACACCACTCTCTGTTATATTGCTGTCATTTGCTAAAATCATTTAAGTTCATTTTTTTTCCTCATTAATGTACACACAGCCCCCCATATTGACAGAAAAATACAGAATTGTTGACATATCACATGGTCCTAAGAATTCAGACCCTTTGCTGTGACACTCATATACTTAACTCAGGTAATATAGGAAAAAAAATGAACCTAAATGATTTTAGCAAATGGCTGCAATATAACAAAGAGGGGGGTCTGAATACTTTCCGTACCCACGGTGTATATATGTATATATATATATATAAGTCAGCAAGTGTATGATGCCTAGTGTTTTTAAAAGCTATATCCCAGCCTTCAACATGACACCATCTTAGGGTTAACACCACTAATCAGCTGGCAGGAGACGCTGAGGATAGCTAATAATCATTGCCGGAATAGTGCCACTGTTCATCGACAACTGTTGGAGCAATTTTACTCTCCCGATAGAGCTTCATTTGAGCTGGTTTACCTCTTTGATGATCTGCTTTTTGGTATTACAAATCCCTGACACCTTCTCATGTGACCAGAACGGTCTTACAGGTTAGCCAACATGCCACATGCTGCCATATTTAGCTCCCATCTGCATGGACACATTAAGCCATATGTCAGCTAATCGATAGGCTATTTGGAGAAGAGACATACATTGTTACAAGTGAGTAATAGCTTCACAGCCATTTAAAAACGACACCAATTGGAATAAGGGTGTCAGGTTTCAGAATACTGTAATACCAGGCCCCATGTTTAGCTCCCAAGAATGCTTGTATTCTCAAGCTCAACAAGACTGACCTAAAGTTAGGTCTGCGGTTAGACTAGAAGGGTCACCAGAAAGATGACACTGGTTATAAAGCAGCGAGGCAGCCTGGACATTTCACGTCAGCCAAAATCACTCACGACGCACTGCAATTCAGTTCGACTGACACGAGTAATCATTTTTCTCCCTGTGAGTAACAAATGCTTAACAATCAGAGGACCGTGTCTAATGTTTTTGATGAGATTAAAATATTTTGGAAGCATCTGTTTCCATAAACCAGCAGGATTTAAGTAGAGTTCCGAGAGGTCCAGTCGCTACGATTATTTCCCGGCAAAGGTCTGGATAAAGTTGTGTATGGCTATGAAACATCGGTTTCCAAATCGGCAGCAATACTAAGAAAAATAATAAACCCTAATAAATCCGACAATAAATCTGAAAGGCACAATATGTAATATTTTTTGGATTAAAATGTCCAAAAAACACTGGAACGGGTACTATAGGGTTAGGGTTGGGATGAGGGTTTGGTTTAGGGTTAACTGCATTTAATTAAGCACAATTTCTAGTTATTACAATAGTAAATACGTGTAACATGTGTAACAATGACATTTATATATTATATATTTTGTTGACTTGTGTACTTGCATTATCCCAAATGATTCCATCAATGTTTAAATGCAGAGAAATCAGGAATTTTGAGCAGTTTAACACCTCGTGTCATTGCGTTGCTGTCAATGACGTCACATCAGGGTTTCCCTCGATTTCCAGTTTTACTTCCATAAAAACCATGGAAAAGCCAAAGATGCGCACGTGTTTTATTAGACAGGTTAGCAACTGTTTGGATACCTTTATCGACCGAAAACTAATCATTGTTATATAGCTCAACACGGTTATTCTGATAGTTTGAATGTCTTTTTTTTTTTTTATTTGCTGCCTATAACATGTTTGAAACATGCCTCATAGACGACATTACTTTGTCAGGTGGCTAATATAACATAATCAGAAAGAGCTTTATTTGTAGTAACAGTAATAAAGCATTTTCTCCACCATACAATATATTTTAAAATAAATTGCATCACAAATCATCCAGCTTTTATTAACGTCATATTCTAATATTGATCTCATTCCATGTATTTTAGTTTCTGCGTTACACCACAACTTTATTTCACAAAAAAAAAAAAAAAGTTGCCTGTATGAGTAGCAATTCAGCTGTTTCATTAGAATTAAATAAAATAAAAAGTGAGTTTAATCGATCAAACATAAGAGTAACAAAGTTCAAGTTCAGGGAAGGAGGAGGTGCATGTTAAATGTAACTTTAAATAAAAAAAAACAACAAAAGACGAAAGGAGCATCAGCGGCCAGTCATATGAGCGCATGAAAACAGCAAGGTAAATTGTCCCAGTCCTGCTTTATACCACAGTAATGTTCGTAAAACTTTAATAATACATCAGCTCATCCATGAACATGATGAGTCCCGTCAGATTGCTTTCCATCAGCTGTGGAGGTGAAGATGACAACTCCCATGATTCCATGCTCATTCATTACACCATCAAGCTACGCCTTTGTCATTGACTTCTAGCGGCGAAACTTCCATACTGTGCCTTTAAACTAATCCTGAACAATAATAATAACTAGAACGTACATTTCCTGAAGAAAATGTGATTGGTGCTTGCAGTGGCAAAATTCGGCCCTCGGTGTTACTACGCGGTTGGTAGTTGTCACAGATAGTTACTATGGAATTTTTATAGAGTTCTTGGCATGTTCTCAGCCCACTTTAGCACTTAGCTATTGAGTATTAGCATATATCTATTCACTGCTAGCATGTGTAGCATGTTGGAAGTCCAGTTTGCTAGCATGAGTCAAAAGACCCAACAACCATGTCTGTACGATGTTCCGATGCAGAGATATAGGTCTCGCTAAACAGTTGCTAGGGTACTTTATTTGGTTGCTAGGGAGTGGCTAGGCAGCTGCCAGTGATGATCCTCTAAGACTGCCTGCCAGTATGAGTGATATAAACCAACCCTATGATGTTGAGGTTTGGAAAATTTCCTTCTTTGGGTTTGGTTGCTAGGGTGCACTAAATGGTTGCTAGGGAATGGCTAGGCAGTTAACAGGCTTAAACTAATAGACTGCATGTGTGGCCATATCAAAAATGCCATACTCACATGTCTCTATGATGTTCTGAATCATTTAAATCCATGTCGTCTATTTTTCAATGGAAGTCAATGGGACTTTTGTTGCTAGGGTGCTCTAAATGGTTGCTAGGGCATGGCTAGGCAGTTAACAGGCTTAAACTAACAGACTGCATGTGTGGCCATATCAAAAATGCCATACTCACATGTCTCTATGATGTTCTGAATCATTTAAATCCATGTCGTCTATTTTTCAATGGAAGTCAATGGGACTTTTGTTGCTAGGGTGCTCTAAATGGTTGCTAGGGCATGGCTAGGCAGTTAACAGGCTTAAACTAATAGACTGCATGTGTGTCCAAATCAAAAATGCCATTGTCGCGTGTCTCAATGATGTTTTGATTCACTTAAATCCATCTCATCTATTTTTCAATGCAAAGTCAATGGGACTTTTTTTCGCCGCTTTTTTCATCCACTATACGAACGTCGTTGGTCCGATCGCTTATAAAAGTCATAGCACACCTCTCCTCAATGAGCCGGTCGATTTGACACCTCATTCATGGGTCTAGGACAAACGGTGCGGGACGAGTTACGCGCCGAAGTTTTGTCCGGCACAATAGTAAGATTGATGCTTGCCTTAGGCAAGCACCAATAATAATAACAAAAAATATTCAGACCAGTGTTTCAAAACAGTTCTTTATTGTAATGTGTACGTTCAGTTTTGGTTTCATTTCACTGTGTCCTGTTCCCGTTTTACCTGCCTGAGTTCCTAGTTAATTGCCTTGTTTGTTAACTAGTCCCTCGCACCTGTTTCTGTTCCATTTGATTACCCTCTTCAGGTATTTAAGTCTTGAGTTTCATTCTGTTCCTTTGTCTGGTATCATGTTATGCATTCTATTGTTTATTTTATTAAAGCCTTGCGGTGCTCTTCGTTACAGCCACACGTGACATTTATGCACACTACTAATATTATTTGCTCATATTTTAAACAAAGCAAAGTGTCAGCAGTGATATAAAAATAATAAACAAAGCATGCAATGCTTACAGTGCACATTTTTGCACTAATGTAAGATTGTTTGGGTTTGCATCAATGAAGCTCCAAATAAAAACAGAAAAGAATCCAATTAGATGAACTTTTCATTTGCAAATCATTTAATTCACCAAAACATCAAATAAAATGACATTTTCAAGATTTAATTGTTCAAATAAATAAGTTAAGATTTTGGTTATTCCACCCACTTGCAATTATATTAATAAAGATAATATTGTTTTTTAACAGCAGAATGCATTGTGCAGAAGAAATAGCTCATCCAGTGGTGTTGTGATGCTTTAGCAGGTGTTATACGATAAGAATAGTGATTAGGGTATCCTGACAACCCTAGCGTCTGTACCAGGTCTGTCATTTTCAAAATTGCGTAGTATATTTGCGTTGGATTGCACGCGACACAATCAAGGAATGCCTCTGATACTGAGAGTTATAGTCAGATGCTGCCAAATCGAGGCTGTGCCTGCAGGGTTTGTTGATTTTCCCCTGCAGGATGTCTGGGATGTCGATTTGAGCTCCATCCAGCAGGTGGTGTGTGACTGTACGTCTTCTTCTTGATACATTTCCTTCTGCTCTCTGCTTGCACAACAGTCCTTTGAGAATCTGAGACCTTCTCAGCGCAAACACACACAGCTCCACATCATGAGAATGCAGTTCAGTGACCTCAGCAATTAGTTGCCGCCTACTTGTTTGCAGGCCGAGCAGAAAAACTGATACGATCATAACCTAGACCTGAGCCGACTAAACCCTTCAAACTTTTAACTACGAACTACTGAAGTGTTTTGGCACCGGTAATGGCGAAAAATGCAAATTCACTTGTGCCTCCGTAAAGCTGTGAAGAACTTTCCAGACTGAACGCTTCGTTGCGTTCTAATAAAAAGGCTCTGAGGGCTGAACATATGCCACTATGACAGTATATGTGTTTTGTCAATGGACACTTTATGTGTAGAATTTTAGAAAATAAACTCCTTTAAACACTCTCACTAGTTCATTTCAACAGTGGCAGTACAAACTAGATATTGAGTTTGTAGTTTTCTGTGGTGGAAATGTCAATAATTCAAAGAAAATGCAAGTTTCGGTGCAAACATTTTATGTATCTTAAGTAAACAAAATGGAATAATGTTTTCACACTTTTTGAATAAATTATTTACCTTTATCTTTCATTTTATATCAAGAATACTAATAACTAGCTAAACACTGCAACTTGCAGTATTAGTACAGAATTCAACGGACATGATCATGGGATTGTATATAAATATCTTTAAATCGCTTTATTAGGGCTTCGTGTTGACAATTTCCCATGTTTTTGACGGTATTTGTTTCTGTCCAGATTTGTATCGATTGGTCAGTTATTCTTAAAGAAAACAATCTCTCAACTAATCTCTTAAATAACTACATTACTATAATATTAAAGCTTAACAACAATTCAAATCAAAATAAGACAGTTGCTTTTATCAAGCAGTAATTAAATCAACTTTTTAATGATGTAGTTATGTTTCAATTCCGATTCATTATCAAATGAGATGCAGTACATTTCATTTGTAAAGCATTCAATCATCTATGGCATATCTTAACGCTGAAAGATATGATGGTGTATATATATATATATATATATATAATGTTTATAGCATGGCATATCTGTACTAAGAATTTAAATAAATAAAAGTCTTCTTCATAATGCGTATTAATCGTAATACTATACGTTTTTGTACCATTCACGTCAATAAATATCTGAGAATAATCTAATATTTTGTTTGTGTTCATTATATATGGTCACGAATATCTAAGTTTAATGAAAAATGCAAACCATTCAAACAAATGCATTACATGCGCTCCCCAGTTCCTACACAAGACGCTCCCTTCTCCTTTACTATTTATTTTTGGGAGATGTTCCTCACAGCAGGACGTTAAAAGATACTCTTCCCTCAGAACCGAGTACACGCTAGCAGATACAGCAGCGTTCACATGCAACCTGAGACATCCTGAGATCCTTTGAAGACGAACATTTTGAAACGTCTTCCCAGGCTAAACATCTACCAAAACTGCCAAATGATTATTTGAGAAATTGGATCCGACATGTGGCATACGGTTGCTGCATTCACAGAAACGTGCCTCTCCGCTCAAACACAATGCTCGGACGTATTAGACATAAGTAGGAGCCATGAGTTCAATGTATTATAAATCACATTAGCCTTTCGCCTGAGGCAGAGTGTCTGATCCAAGTTAACCAACTTGTTAACGTGCAAAAATAACAATTGCACTAAATCAACATTACACACAAAACTGCAACTCCAAAACATCCGTTACAATTTGAGAATCCTCTAGGACTCCTTTATCTTCATTCTACAAAGCAAGTCCTTGAAATTGTGGGTAAGTGGTAAATAAAATATGCTAACAATACAAATGAGAAGCGGAGGGGCTGTTATCGCTGCGAACGCTCGTCCAACAGGAAAGGCTAGTTTCATAACAGTCATGTTGCTACACAAAATGCCTGTTACGTCCCATTAATCACAGCTCCAATGGCTGTAAAGTGCAAAGATGCAGTGTAAGCATTTCAAGTGGAAATGCGTGCGAATGTGGGATATTATTGGGCGGACGTGACACCCGGATCAAAACGCATGAGTTTATGTAGTACGATTAGAATTAAAAGCTTCCTAATTAAGCAGTTCTTCACTGTCTTACACCATGAGCATTGCATTTTTAAGGCGGTGTGTCAAGTTTTAGTATTGGTTTGACTATCTACAAGTTTTGAAAATCAAATGTAAGGCTTTTTTTTTGCACTATGAAGATGTGAAGCTTGTGGCACACACTGTAAAAAAACAACATGCTGTTTTCTATTAAAAGAGTAACTTACTGTAGAAAACAATGCATTCTGGGTGCAATATTCTGCATGGTAAGCAACTGCTGTAAATTTACAGCCCATTTTCAATACTCATCGATAGGGGTGTGACGAGACTAAAACGTGACGAGATTTCTCGTCGAGGTGAAAATTTGTCTCGTCGTGCCATCAGTGTGAGGGTGAAATTATTATTGAAGATGCCCCCGCCACTTTCAAATCGTTTGTGTGGAAACATTTTGGTTTTTGGCGCAAGAATAACACACAAGACACAAACAATGTGTAAACAATGTAAGAAAACTATGCCGTACACCTCGGCCAAGGTTGTACCGACTCTTAGGGGCCGTTCACATATCGCGCGCATTTTCATTCGCGCAAAATGTAAGCGACTGAAGTTGCTCGTTTTTTTTCCTGAAATGATGAAAACATCCCGAACGCCCCGAGCTCCCGAACGCTTGCAAAAGAAGGGCCGCGCTTTACATGCTTTTTTTATGCGCGATATGTGAACGGCCCCTAAAGAGGCAGAAAGCGTCGCTATCACTGCTGACGGTTGGACTTCTCGGTGTACGCAGAGCTTTATAACAGTTACAGCCACACAATCAATAGTGACTGGGAAATGGTCAACTGTGTACCTGTGAATTTTTTTATTTATACTGTTTAATTTATGTTCAATCTGTAGAAAGAAGTTCAGTGAGATTTCTCATGTGAAATTATACGGGGCAGAAAACAATTGGTTGATTTTGTGGCAAGACATTTAGCATGTTGTTTCACTGCAAATAATTCATTAAAATAGAAGTAAAATGACATGCATTACAAGTTGATTTCCAAATGCACCAACATTTTTGCATTTTTTGATTTTCAGTTGAATAAAAGACTATTTTCCCTTCATACGTTTCATTATTGAGGATTTCTTAAAAATACTATAAAAAATCTCGTCTCGTGAACCCGATCTCGTGTCTCGTATTGTGGGATAGGGGTCTCGTCACACCCCTACTAATCGACAATATTTATGTATTACAGTTTTGTACTGTGAATAAAAAGTGTTTCACAGTGAATATAGAAGTTTGAGTACAAGCAAGTCTTTGCCTATCTATGTTCGCGTCTGTGTGGAAAATCGAAAGGAGAGAGGACTTTGAAATTGAACATATAGAGGAGAGGCTCTTTTAAAACTGGACCGGTAACTGTAGTGAGCGGGAACTGAAACGGAAAAGGCCTGAAACAAATTTGTTTGCGGCACTTATGACACTTTAAATCGAGGAGGACGTTCTTTTAAAACTGGAGGTTGAACTTGAACGGTGACTGATGAGCTGGAACTGAACAAACCAGAACGGTGTTTGGAATCCTTATAAGTGAGTGATTATAAACGCATTTACTGTAATATGTCATTTATTCCCAACTTTCAGTGTTTATTACAGGCTTTCAGAGTTTTTTTCTTGGTGGCAATTAGCCTGATGGTTTAGGCAGTCCAATGCAAAAAAAAAATATTCAGCTGTATGAATGAGTTTTCATTCTTTTACGCACTTTTTCTCACTCACATACAAATGTTCATGTTGCTTTTACTCTTGACTATGTCCATTTTATCCATAAATGTTTGCTTTTTCATTAGCCTATTACTGTTGCCCGTGTTTTTACTGTCGTAATTCCCTGAGTGATTTTAATTTGCAACCTATTTTGGGGTTCCCCTTGTGAAAAGTACCGACTACAGTACCAAGTCGGTACTGAAATTAAAAAAAAAAAAAAAAAAATGTGACAATACCAGCATTTCCCCCCAGCAGTTTGATTCTTTTGAGTGGATTCGTAAACACCTCTGATTGGTCACTGTGTCCACACGCTCAACAGATATCCGGAGTGTATATAGTCTGTGCTTGGCTACAATGACCAACACATGGGACCGTCTGGAAGCGCCCGGAAGTGTTTGAAAGCTGCCGTCTATCAGCAGTGATAGGGCCACGGGTGTGTCCAACAGTTCTTCGGTGTTTTTATTTGTTTGTTTTCTTATTGTGACATATTAATACTGCAATTAACTCTGATTCTGCCTGTAAAAATGGTCACGAACGCTCCTTAACAAAAATGTAGAGCCCTGGGTACAATGTTCACTAGAATCTAGCCTATGTCACATCCATATCACATGTGCCCTGATAGAGGGAAGGGCCTAGCATTTGACTTCCCCTGAGGAGAAGACATCAGTTCTTTGGCCCTTTGAGTGAAAAGAGTTCTCACGGGTCTCACTGAAAGAGTGTATCGGAGAGACGGTTTTCTTCAGCTGCAGAGCCCTGCCCTCTCTTCTTGCCTTTACTCTCTCCGCAGCTCTGAGGTGCTTATATAATATCTAAACTGCCACTATGGCTGTGTTTGCAAAGCTTGAGCTCGGCCAATCCTGCTGCACATGAAAAATAAAAAGGAGGTCGCACAGATCATGGGATTATCCAGTTCATCCACCCACAGCAAGTCAGAAACACACATGCAGATTTTTCTTTCATTCTTTGCACTCTCATGGGTTATTATAATTATTTTTTTTAATGCTGAAATATTCTTTCTGTCTAAATAAATGTAAAATAAAACTAAAAATCAATCATTTTAATCATGATTATTTATAACAAGATCTGATGAGTTTAAATAAAATCATTTTTGTTACAAAAGAATAAAAACAACTTTGCGCATTGAAATCATTTATATTATATTTAGTCATTTAGCATTGAAACCACTCCTTTCCTGGTGAAAAATTTAAAAACCACAAACAAATTCCATAAAGTAAGTATAATTAACTAAGCAAAAAAACAGTCCCTCCAGAAAAACGCGGGATTTTTTTGTGATTGTTGCGGGCAAAAATCCTTGATTATGCGGCACGTTTTCTTAAAAAATGCGATGGAATATGCGGGATATTTTTGCAATTTTATGCGATGAAATTGCGGAAACTTGCAAAAACTGCGGTTTTTGATGCAAAAGAGGTAAAAAAAGGTGATCCCCCCCCCCAACACCCTGTTCTCTCTAGATACTGCCTTCATGTAAAGAGGCAGAATTACTAAATCACAGAATATTGAAGTTCTCATTCTGTTTTATTTCAGACCTTAATCAACACATGAATCAAACTTACAAGACATTGAGTCAAATCAGTTCTGTAGCTATATTATACTATATAATAATTTGCCCCCACTATCATGTAAAAGAGCGGGAAACTGCTTCTCGTGGTCTTTTGAGCTTATTTTTGTTGGCAAATGAGAATTATTGGCGTGCTTCATCATGGTTTCACCGCGAGGTTTGCGGATGACGTTCACGTCGCGTAATTACGTCACTTCATAAGGTTCCCATGGCAATAGGGGGAAAGTAATGGCGCTTTACTTGTGTGAAGTAAACGCAACACTTTTCAACTTTCTGCTAAGATATATGAGACTTTTTTGCAACGAAAATACAGGGATTATGAAATCATGCTAGCCCCGCATATTTTTCTTGCTGAAATCGGCAATTTATGCGGCGAAAGTGCGGCATATTTGAAAAAATGCGACCCCCGCATAAACATGCGGACTTTGGCTGATTATGCATGAAATCAAGCGATCGCATAATCGCGTTTTTCTGGAGGGACTGAAAAACATTTATAATTACCCCAAAATTAAAAACAGGTTCACCCCTCATGCACATTAACATGTCCATTTATCACGTTATCACATTGTAGCCAATCACAGACATGTCTGTTGAGCGCGTGAACACAATGGCCAATCAGAGGCGTTTATGAATCTGCTCAACAGTGCTCAAAGAGTCACATTTTTTAAATTTCAGAAACGACTTTGTACCGAAGTCGGTACTTTTGACAGCACTACCAGCCGTTAATCAAAATTTACACATTGGCAGACGCTTTTATCCAAAGCGTCTTTGCCATTGCAAGCACCATGCTCTACTGTTTGAGCTACAGGAAAGCTAGATACAGTACCAATATATCGTGCAAATTCTCAATAACAGCAGCCAATACAGAATTCTCCTGAGAAAAGAGCTTCTACTTCTGCTCATGTTGACGTTTACATGGTTATGTTAATCTCCTTGGCCAATAAAGCGTGATTAGCTAAACTTGCTTTGGTTTTCATTACTACTAATTTCCACATAGGCTGCCAAAAAAACACTGAGTTCTCGTACTAGAAAAAGAGTGGCTAAACATGACACCGCTTGTCATTCATTACCACAATGTGGCCTAAAAAAAAAAGTTGTACACTGCCCTCAGTGTTGAGTTTAATTATAAAAACTATTACTGCATATTTACACCTACTTTGTCCAATGAATGTATACAATTAAGTTCAAACTTAATATTTTGATTTCTTCATTCAACCGTTTATCTTGCTGTCATTGTTGGACTGGGTTTCCTTCTTCAACCACACTGTCAAAGTGACTGGATTTCTTCTGGTTGAGGAACACTTTCTTTTAGCGAATGCACACAAAGTGTAGACAGTGTCACTGATGATAATAGGCTCTATTGTCTTTGGTCACGCTGCTCACATTCGGCGTAGAGTGAGCAGTGAATTGGCGTTGTTAATTTCTGATTAGAATAGACAGATGTACAGCATTACACATCTAGTCTAAGGCTGCGTTCCCACTTGTAGATCTGTTGGTTTGGATTGGACCAAAAAACAAAACATATAATCCTGGTCCGCTTAGCGTTCACACTGGCATTTTTAACAGCGAACCTAAAGTGACCGAACCAAAGGCATAGGGATACGGTCACGACCTGATTGGTCGGCTTTTATGACGTATATTTCACGACGGAGCTCGCTTACCGAACATTCAAAACAACGCTGTGTTCTGGATTAAACGCCATCATTTTATGCGTGTACTTGTGCTTTATTTTTACCAACTCACGAAGAGCTCATAAAATGTTCAAAACATTCAAAACAGCAGCAGGATTTCCTCCGTTGTTCGCAGAAACAGAAACTTCACCTCCTCGTTGCTCCACGTTTGCCCTCGACTCACACCGATCTTCCCGCGTCGTCAAATCAGTGACTTGTAGCATCTCATCTCGTGACATCACGTCCTGTTTTTGGTTGGTTTACATGCCTTTGGTCCGTGTTGCGTTCATATGTCAATCGAACCGCACCAGAGTTGGTTTGGAAGCGGACTGAGACCCATCTTTTTAGCGCTTGTTTGGTGCGCACCAGGGTTCGTTTTTAATCCAACCAAACATGACAAGTGTGAACGCACCCTAAAAGACCGAAAATATATAAACATGCTGAATTGTTATAATAGCTAGTAACCCAGGGTTTATTAATTTATCATTGATGTTTTATGATACGTTTAAAACAATTTGGTGAAAATGTAACAGTGCACATCTCAAACTATTTGTCTTCCCATAGGTTTGGAATGCAGTGTAAGCTTTGCAAATTTGCCCACGGTAGCAGAGAGGTCCTCTTGAAACACAACAGGTTTCATCACTATCAAGGGTGATCCCGGCAGCGGTCCTGCATCTGCACTTTTAAAACTGTAGGTGCGCTAAAATCACATTTGACAAGAGCACACTGACAGCTACAGTTACAGAGCACTTTAAATGTTCATGCGAGTTATGTGATTTTAAAGATGTTTGTCAGCCATCCCAGTTTTTAAACCCTATCAGAAATCATTTGAGGAGACATGACACAGTCAAATGTCCTTTTAAATATTGTGAGCTGAACAATCAATGTCCTTACAACTTTTAGCAGTCACATATCTCGTAAAAATACGTCTCAAAGCTGTTCTGTTACATTTCAAATGGACAATTTGAAAGCAAAGCAATGAAGAGGGGCATGAAGGAGATCCTAAGCCAAATCCACAGTCAAATGTTGCAGATAGCACTGTTCCCGTAATTCCTTTAGGAACTGAAACAAACTCGCTGAATTGATATCAGCTGAAGTGCTTAAAACGAATCCTGTTTTTTCAGCCACTGCAAAGAAGGGTACGCTCTCAATGCTCTTTAAAGAGCATTTTTGATTGATCTCATTGAGTACCGTTTTGATCAGCAACACCGAATTACCCATGTGTATGTTTCAGTGTTGAGAGTTCGTGACTCAACAGAGAAAATGTCTTGGAAAGAGATGTTTTTGTTGAGGTGAGTTACCATCTACTCGTAGTGGGCAGTGTTACAAAGAGAACCAAGTTTCAGTTGTCCAAAGTGATTGCATTTCAGTGGGTGTCTACATTGATGATTTTGCAGTTTGCAATCCCCTGGGCACTTCGAGACAGATTCACAAGATCATAGCTGCTTCTAAATTTGCCCACCAAGTTCCGTTCTACACTTGCCTCAATAAAACTCTCTAGCAGTGATATAAAAAAATGGCTATAACTCTTTATTTATCCACTGTTGAAAGACTTGCAACAGCAACGTGTGTTTGTTGAAGACTTAAAAGCATATCTTAGAGGAATGGTGTATTGTATATTTGCTGGCAATCTTGGGGCTCATAGTCTTTCTGGCTTTCAAGAAAGCTTTCAAACTGAGAACCTGTGTAGATTTTGCCAAGTCAGCTAAGATGACGAGATGCTAGTTGTTTTCAGCCTCGAAATGTTGAGCAGCACAACTCCATTTCAGATGAACTGAGAGACCACCATGAGCTTCAGAGCAGGCTTGATGCAAAAAAAAAAAAAGAATGTGTCCTCAGTAAGCTTCTTTCACCCAACAACTGGGTTCCCAGTCCAGCATTTCAAAGAAAGCCATAGGTGGGAATGGGTATGGGAAATGAGCATTGCTACACTTATTACCATTAATGATTGGTAAACTTGTACCCAATTCTGAGCCTGCTGTGGAAATTATGATAGGCTTGAGAGAGATAGTGGAGTTGGTCATGTCAGTCCAGTCCAATCCTATGCTTTTTAGAATGAATCATTTTAGAACACTGACAAATATTTAAAGTCACATTCCCAAATATAAAATTGCGACCAAAACACCACTATGTGGAGCACTTAGTGCTGTACAAAGAGTTTCCCTTCGGGGATCAATAAAGTATTTCTGATTCTGATTCTGAACACTTGATTTGCTCCTTTGGGTCGTTATGTTGAGTTCTGAACAATCAGATTTGAGGCCAAGCGCAGCTATTTCAAAAGGTGTGGTAAGTGACATCCACAATTTCAAAAACATTCCACTCACCTTGGCAACAAAACCAGAATTTTTTGTTTTTACTGAATATGTGGCTACTTTTGTGTTGTGTTGGATATTTTGGAACATAATAAAATTTCATTGAAAAGAATTATTCAATACGGCTCGAAATCAAGGGTGACTTTCTGATTCAATGTGAGGATCCTGAATTCGTAAATGAACAGAGCTTCCACCAAATAGAGCAGTGCTGAAGATACTCCAGAAAGCACCTGAAGAATCACAATCAGAGGACTCCATTTCCTCTTTTATACTGGCAGTACATCATCCCCATCCATCAGCTCAAACCAGAGTTTCTGTGACTGTTAAGGTGAAAATTCTCAGTGGCCATCTATTTTCCCGGTTCCCAAGTTCACTTAAGATGTCGAGTTACAGCTTCCCAAAGGGAATAAGAGAAGATGGCACACTGCTCATAACACCATGAGAAATGAAAATGGACATCTTGGATAACATAGCTCAAGCAATTTTTTTTGCTTCATTGAAAACTTTTCCAAACAATGAAGAGTTACAGTCAGCATCCATGTTTTAAGGATCCAGGCTCAAGAACAGGTGGACGATGAGCATCAATTATAAGGTTGGGAACTACGATCAAGGTTGCTCTGAAGTCGCTGAAAAGAGAAAAGAGCGAACAAGGATTCTAGACGCTTGAAGAAAGCAAAGAGATGCGAGGTAAACTTCCTCCCAGACCACCCAGTTGGACAGACATATTATTCTCTACAAAAGGAAAGAGATGCACTACAGGAAGATTTGAAGAACAAACATCTCAACATGGGATTTGCTGACTCAAAAGTGGAACTGACATTCTGACTGAGAAGGAAGGAGATGGTTGAGGAACAACCTCTTGTGGCGGATGTCCTAAATAACTATCTTGTTTTTGGAAGATTAGGTGAGTTTTGAAAAAAATGTTAAGGTATGTGCTAAGTTTTACAGGATCATTCAAAGTAACTTGAAGAGTACCATTTCCTTTTCTTTGGATAAATACAGATTTTTTTTTTTTTTTTTTAAATAAATAAATAATTGCAACTTTTTCATCTCACAATTCTGACCTTTTTCTACCAATTGCGAGTTTATATCTCACAATTCTTACTTCTTTTCTCAGATTTGTGAGATATAAACTTGCAATGATAAAGTCCAATTCTGAGGGGAAAAAAGATTGATTTGTTTTTCTTGCAATTCTGACTTTATAACTTACAACTGTTTACATTACACAATTCTGAGAGGGGAAAAAAGTCAGAATTGTGAGATAAAAAGACGCAATAACCTTATTTATTTTCTTATTCAGTGCCTTCAATGAGACCCTCTAACACTTGATAATCAAGTAATTATTTAGCATGAGTTCATATATATCTCCGGTTAAAGGGGACATATTTTGATTTTTTTGGACTTCACCTTTCTTTTAGAGTGTAATGGAGGTATTTGTGAATGCAATCGATCTGCAAAGATACAAAGCACAAAGTCCAGGTCAAAGTTAGATGATCTCTCCAAAATGAAACACCTGTCCGTGACTTCTCTGTCACACATTTGCATAATACACACCTACTACCACCTAATACATTACAAACTCAACTTTTTATGTCTTTTCTAAGTTTAATAAATGTGTCCATTAGATCTCCACAACTCTTGATCGAGAATTTAAATGCAGAGGGCATGACAACAATCCCACAGTGTCCCTTTTGTGCATCCAATTTGTGTCTGGAACACTGAAGAATGAGCTTTCTGTTTCCTTCATAGCCTTTATATCCATGAATATAATTTGGACTCATCACTGAGTACCATCTGATCTTGCACTTGCTAAACTATTTTAGACCTACCGTAGATGCATCAATGTCTTAAAGCAATGGTGGCATATGCATATGTAATGCTATGTGAAAGATCCCCATTAAGCAAATAAATCATACATATGCAATGCAGAAAAGAGTGAGATGGTATTTTCTTAGAAAGAGTGATGAGCGAAATAGAAAATAGAAAGCGTGAAATGGTATTTTCTCGTAAAACATCCTCCAATAATCTTTCACGAGTTCGCATATAATCAGGTAAAGAATAAAATGTGTGCATTTGGCATGCTGTCGAGGGAGTGGGCTCCGCACTCGGCACGATTTGGCCAGTTTTTGACAATTTGGAGTCAACATGGTGCAATTTCAGAGTGCCGTATTTGAATCTTTATCTGAAAAATACACTTAAAATTGCATTCTTATGAAATAGTGTGCCAAAAATAATAAGCAGCACATCTCTCGGAAAAATCTAGGTTAAAATACTATGCTTTGCGCATTTAAACATGGAAGATTCACTGCATTTCTGCATGTTGAATACAGCAGTGGGTCTGTGCTTAAGTCATCCTTAGCCTGTCACCGCACAGCACCGCTATCACTATAGAAAGTCCGCAGTTCCATGTGAGTCATCAATCATTTAGCACATCTGTAGAATCATGTCAGAACGATAAAATGAACGAACACCGTAAGAGATAAACATGGAGCAAAGACAGCACAGGCTTCTTTGTAAAATGGCTTCGGCTTCCATTTTAGATTCTTGACACAGACACAAATATCTGCAGTACGACACGAGGCAGGCCAAGGGCAGCGCGACGGGCCAGCCGACAGCTAGTCGTGATGGAATTTCACCTCCCAAACACCTTTCTAAAACCTCGAGGTTACACCCAGCGAAGCAGAGCTCCTAAACGCGACCATTTTCTCACATTCCCCATTCAAACAACCACAAAAAAAAAAGCTCTGGCATTTTCAAGGACGTTTCTGGTGACACGTCTATTATTCCATTTGCGAGGCGGATGTTCAAATGATGCTGCTTTTCAGTCCCACAGGGCAGCAATAAAAGAATTCATGGGTTGGGTGCAAATAAGCCAATTCGATTAACACCTGACACATCCACACAGTTAAAGCAGACGGATGGTTAGGGAGTGAGTGGACGCTGCCATTTCCTCGTCAGTTTTATGCGATTAGCCTTCATTTAGAACATTACAGCAACAGCAAAGGTAATGGAAACACATTGTTTGTACACATTTGACAGATTAACGCAGACTTCCGTTCACTTTTATTATTATTATTATTATTTCGGAGATTTCCATAGCTGCTGGAAAAATTAAAGGAAGTAAATGCGCTGTGGTGCTCTTCAAATCCTAGCTAAAGAACAAATCAATGTTCAGAGCTTTCATTCTAGGTTAGGTAAACAAAAAAAGACGGGGCAGGGGGGTTGAGGGGGGAGCAGATACACTTTTTCAGAGAAGAGTCACGTTGGTAAACAATTCAAGGAAAATTCGAATCTGACCAGCAAATTGCGAAGACAAAATGCGTGATAAAAACACATGCACAAATTTAGATTCAATTCTCGTTTGATTTTAGTGAATTGCTAAAACTGAAACTGAAATTGAAAGTGTACTTTTCCAAATGATTTTTTTTTTTTTTTTTTTTTTCCAAACAGGTTTTCCAAACATTCCATCTGCCATTGGTTCAGCAAACAGACAAACTCACACCATTATTTGAGCCACGGTGCTGCAGTGTGTTTCCATAACTCACTGATTAACCACTATAGAAGTGAACTACTTAGTCGTGACTGTCTCCTATAGCTGTAGTAATATGCTCTCAGCACTGCCACATTGGTTCAACAATCGGTTTATTGATATATTATCAGTTTGTCATTATTGTTTATGACGTGATGCGCAGGTGGTTGAGAAATAACTTCTGCGAATGAACCGATTCAAGACTGCAACGTCTGATTATTAAAGTTCATTCCACTAACAACAGAAAGCAGTTCTTTTTTTAAATTATGTCAAAAAGCATATATAATTACATTTATATACATGCAATTTAATCAGTCAGCAGCTTACTCCACAATGAATTTCTCTGAAAAGCTGCTGTAACAAACATGGCATCTGAAGACTATTTCACTATTTTTTTGCCCTGTCGCTTTGCTTTATTTGATGTTTGATTCATCAAGATACATCCATGCATGCAGTATGAACTAACAACAAAATAGCGTTGCTACCCATTAACATGATCAGTAAAAAATGCTCTTTTTACATCATGAACATAAAAGTGATTTTATTTAAAAGTAATGTTAAACGTCGTAGATATCGATCCCATCAAAATCCATGTGAAAATAGCTCATATTTAATAAAAGAACGTGTTTAGGTAGTGCAACTCTTTTAACTGTATAAGCTCCGCCCCTCTCTTCTGTCATGTGTCTGCAGGTGTATATATATATATATATATATATATATATACACACATATGTCTCTTAATTGTAAAATGTGTAATCTGCTGCTACTAAATCAGGAAGAGCATAAATCCCTAGCAACAATTACATGCATGAAAGGAAGTGTCTGCAATTTATAAATTGTTGGACACCTGCCATGGTTAAATAAAGTACATCCAAAAGGGGAGTGGCATCTTACAGACGAAACAGCTATGAAGCCTCCAAGCTTACACGGTTCAGCAAGTGCCCAGAGTTGACAATGCCAAAAACGCTTGACAACAAAGGAGAAGAGCACAGTTATATGTAGGAGGAGTGTGAGGACTTTTCATGACTTTTCTGACACCTGTTAGGGGACAGGGAATTTCTGTCCTGCTGCATGACATGCTATTCTCACATCTGAAAGTAATTTATAAATCAGCTGACAGACAGATAGATCTGTATTTGTCTTTGGTCTGTGTGATCCCGCCCACTTCCAATTTACCCGACAGTAGTTCGAAACGCCGGGTTGCCAGTTGGCAGAAAACAAAGTGTATTGCGAATGAACTGGGCCAGAGATCGCAGATTCTTCTAGACCTGAAAAGCCTGGGCATTCATCTAAAAATCTCAATGAACAGGAGTGTACTAAAACGCGGATCAATCAAAAACCCGATTAGTTGCATGTAGGTTTCTGATTGAAAGCGTTTTTAGAGGTTAGGTTTTGAGTGGGTTTCAGGTGTAAGGGTAGATTTTAGGTGGCTTTCATATGCAGGTTAAAAGGGATTAAGATTAAAAGGGATTTTCAGGCATAAAAGTGTTAAGTGTGTTTCAGGCACAAGGGTAGGTTTGAGGTGGGTTTCAGTGTGTCGGTTCCAGATTAAAAGGGTTTTTAAGTGTAAAGGTAGGTTTTTAGTGGGTTTCAGGCACAAGGGTAGGTTTTAGGTGGGTTTCAGTGTGTCGGTTCCAGATTAAAAGGGTTTTTAAGTGTAAAGGTAGGTTTTTAGTGGGTTTCAGGCACAAGGGTAGGTTTTAGGTGGGTTTCAGTGTGTCGGTTCCAGATTAAAAGGGTTTTTAAGTGTAAAGGTAGGTTTTTAGTGGGTTTCAGGCACAAGGGTACGTTTTAGGTCGGTTTCAGTGTGTCAGTTCCAGATTAAAAGATTTTAGGCGTAAAGAGTAGGTTTTCAGGGTAAATGTTAGGTGGTTTTCAGTAAGTAGGTTCCATTTTAAGAGGGTTTTTAGGCATAAGGTTAGGTTTCGAGTGGGTTTCAGGCGTAAGGGTAGGTTTTAGGTGGCTTTCATATGCAGGTTAAAAGGGATTAAGATTAAAAGGGATTTTCAGGCATAAAAGTGTTAAGTGTGTTTCAGGCACAAGGGTAGGTTTGAGGTGGGTTTCAGTGTGTCGGTTCCAGATTAAAGGGTTTTTAAGTGTAAAGGTAGGTTTTTAGTGGGTTTCAGGCACAAGGGTAGGTTTGAGGTCGGTTTCAGTGTGTCGGTTCCAGATTAAAAGGGTTTTTAAGTGTAAAGGTAGGTTTTTAGTGGGTTTCAGGCACAAGGGTACGTTTTAGGTCGGTTTCAGTGTGTCAGTTCCAGATTAAAAGATTTTAGGCGTAAAGAGTAGGTTTTCAGGGTAAATGTTAGGTGGTTTTCAGTAAGTAGGTTCCATTTTAAGAGGGTTTTTAGGCATAAGGTTAGGTTTTGAGTGGGTTTCAGGTGTAAGGGTAGATTTTAGGTGGCTTTCATATGCAGGTTAAAAGGGATTAAGATTAAAAGGGATTTTCAGGCATAAAAGTGTTAAGTGTGTTTCAGGCATAAGGGTAGGTTTGAGGTCGGTTTCAGTGTGTCGGTTCCAGATTAAAAGGGTTTTTAAGTGTAAAGGTAGGTTTTTAGTGGGTTTCAGGCACAAGGGTAGGTTTTAGATGGGTTTCAGTATGTTGGTTGCAGATTAAAGGATTTTAGGCGTAAAGAGTAGGTTTTCAGGGTAAATGTTAGGTGGTTTTCAGTAAGTAGGTTCCATTTTAAGAGGGTTTTTAGGCATAAGGTTAGGTTTTGAGTGGGTTTCAGGTGTAAGGGTAGATTTTAGGTGGCTTTCATATGCAGGTTAAAAGGGATTAAGATTAAAAGGGATTTTCAGGCATAAAAGTGTTAAGTGTGTTTCAGGCATAAGGGTAGGTTTGAGGTCGGTTTCAGTGTGTCGGTTCCAGATTAAAAGGGTTTTTAAGCGTAAAGGTAGGTTTTTAGTGGGTTTCAGGCACAAGGGTAGGTTTTAGGTGGGTTTCAGTGTGTCGGTTCCAGATTAAAAGGGTTTTTAAGTGTAAAGGTAGGTTTTTAGTGGGTTTCAGGCACAAGGGTAGGTTTTAGATGGGTTTCAGTATGTTGGTTGCAGATTAAAGGATTTTAGGCGTAAAGAGTAGGTTTTCAGGGTAAATGTTAGGTGGTTTTCAGTAAGTAGGTTCCATTTTAAGAGGGTTTTTAGGCATAAGGTTAGGTTTCGAGTGGGTTTCAGGCGTAAGGGTAGATTTTAGGTGGCTTTCATATGCAGGTTAAAAGGGATTAAGATTAAAAGGGATTTTCAGGCATAAAAGTGTTAAGTGTGTTTCAGGCATAAGGGTAGGTTTGAGGTCGGTTTCAGTGTGTCGGTTCCAGATTAAAAGGGTTTTTAAGTGTAAAGGTAGGTTTTTAGTGGGTTTCAGGCACAAGGGTACGTTTTAGGTCGGTTTCAGTGTGTCAGTTCCAGATTAAAAGATTTTAGGCGTAAAGAGTAGGTTTTCAGGGTAAATGTTAGGTGGTTTTCAGTAAGTAGGTTCCATTTTAAGAGGGTTTTTAGGCATAAGGTTAGGTTTCGAGTGGGTTTCAGGCGTAAGGGTAGATTTTAGGTGGCTTTCATATGCAGGTTAAAAGGGATTAAGATTAAAAGGGATTTTCAGGCATAAAAGTGTTAAGTGTGTTTCAGGCATAAGGGTAGGTTTGAGGTCGGTTTCAGTGTGTCGGTTCCAGATTAAAAGGGTTTTTAAGTGTAAAGGTAGGTTTTTAGTGGGTTTCAGGCACAAGGGTAGGTTTTAGATGGGTTTCAGTATGTTGGTTGCAGATTAAAGGATTTTAGGCGTAAAGAGTAGGTTTTCAGGGTAAATGTTAGGTGGTTTTCAGTAAGTAGGTTCCATTTTAAGAGGGTTTTTAGGCATAAGGTTAGGTTTCGAGTGGGTTTCAGGCGTAAGGGTAGATTTTAGGTGGCTTTCATATGCAGGTTAAAAGGGATTAAGATTAAAAGGGATTTTCAGGCATAAAAGTGTTAAGTGTGTTTCAGGCATAAGGGTAGGTTTGAGGTCGGTTTCAGTGTGTCGGTTCCAGATTAAAAGGGTTTTTAAGTGTAAAGGTAGGTTTTTAGTGGGTTTCAGGCACAAGGGTAGGTTTTAGATGGGTTTCAGTATGTTGGTTGCAGATTAAAGGATTTTAGGCGTAAAGAGTAGGTTTTCAGGGTAAATGTTAGGTGGTTTTCAGTAAGTAGGTTCCATTTTAAGAGGGTTTTTAGGCATAAGGTTAGGTTTCGAGTGGGTTTCAGGCGTAAGGGTAGATTTTAGGTGGCTTTCATATGCAGGTTAAAAGGGATTAAGATTAAAAGGGATTTTCAGGCATAAAAGTGTTAAGTGTGTTTCAGGCATAAGGGTAGGTTTGAGGTCGGTTTCAGTGTGTCGGTTCCAGATTAAAAGGGTTTTTAAGTGTAAAGGTAGGTTTTTAGTGGGTTTCAAGTGTAAGGGTAGGCATTAGGTGGGCTTCAGTGTGTCCGTTCCAGATTAAAAGGGTTTTAGGCGTAAAAGGTAGGTTTTGAGTGAGTTTCAGGCATAAGGGTAAATAGTGATTGATTTGACGAATAAAATCTTAAGAAATGGCTGCAGGGCAGGATGGGCATAGTTGCTGACGTCACACTTGGGATGTGGGCCGGGCTGGATGTCCACACAGGCTACAGCGAGATGCTTCTTACCCTCTCGAATATTTTGAATTTGGACAGCAGTACTCATTTTAACCATTAGTAGGCTTGATACGATAGTCTGTGTTACGTCAAGTGCCCACTGCGGCACCGTCCCCCACAGTCGTTTTGCTTTTTTATAGTAATAAAAATCATTTAGATCAGTTAGAAAACAGACACTACAATTAAAAACTGAACGCAACTGCTCAATGCAGCGTGAGCCGAACGAGAGTCACAGCACAGATCAGCAGCAACAGTTTTAAAATTTTGAAATTTTGCAATATTTTGGATTTAAACCCAGCTCAACATCCATAGGAATTAATTGAAAGTGCTCGCTCTTCTCCTCATAGTTACGAATGCCCGTGCGGTCGTGCGCATTAAATTAGCGATGTAAAAGCTAACACCGGTATTATCACACATTGGGGAAATTTCCTCACCGTCACAACTCTAACCACTAGCTGTCAATATAACAAACTTTCATCTTTAAACATTGCTTAGTAGGGCTGTGCTCAGAATATCAATACAGCAATACATCGTCATGAACTCATGCAGCTGCTGTATCGAGTCTCGTGCTTTTAAATGTAGCCAATCACGTGACGTCAATTGGCGCTAGCAACGCAAGCAGCAGAGCAAGACATTCAAAATGGATAAGAGGATTTTTCCACCGCCGACAAAAGTAAAATCAAAAATATGGGAGAATTTTGGGTTTTACGCTAAACCAGACATTAGACATGAGTCATGCGATATACAAGAACAGCAAAGCAAAAGTTAAGTAAAACGCGATTATGCGATCGCCTGATTTAATGCATAATCAGCCAAAGTCCGCATATTTATGCAGGGGTCGCATTTTTTCAAATACGCTGCACTTGCCGATTTCAGCAAGCAAAATATGCAGGGCTAGCATGATTTCATAATCCCTGTATTTTCATTGCAAAAAAGTTTGAAGTGACTTAATTTTGAAGTGATTATGAAGAGACGTAATTACGCGACGTGATCCGCAAACCCCGCGGTGAAACCGTGATGAAGCACGCAAATCATTCTCATTTACCAACAAAAATAAGTGCAAAAGTCCGCGCGAAGCAGTTTCCCGGTGTGTCACAATGCAATGGGGGCAAATTATTTTGCACTCGTGCAACTGCGTGTCGGGCCACAGACGGAAGTTGACGCTGGAAAACCACTTTGCCACCGCCAAACATTTGAGGATGGTTACTCAATGTTTTGTAAGTTTGAGCCGTGTGTTAATTAAGGTCTGAAACAAAACAGAATGAGAACTTCAATATTCTGTGATTTGGTATGCTTGCTTATCATAGGAAGTCATAAGAAATGACTATAATTATCATTTCAGTGACTGAGGCAGTGACTTTAAAAGCAAAAGGAAGAGTCATTCTGAACTTTTTTGTGAAATATTTTTATATTTCATTATCACAACTGTTATAACACTGGTTATTCAATAAACACATTATTGTTACTAAACTCTACTCAAAAGAAATTTAAATTCCAAATTGAACCGTATCGTGATGCGTATCGTATCGTGACATTGTTGGTGATACACAGCCCTAGTGTTTAGTTCTGAAAAATCATGTAATTTCTTCTGCTTTAATGTTCAAGGTCTGTGTCTTGTTTAACTTCATAAAAGCACAACAATCCCAATCTACAGAAATTGAAAACAAAAACACATATCTAAACAAAAAATAAAAACAAAGACATTTTTCGAAACTTTAACGACACGGAGTACGATAACTTTCATACTAGAACTGGACAAGTACCTGTTCTTACTTGAAAGACACAAATGAAAAAGGTTCTTCCCCACCATTTGTCTTTTATTGGCATTTTTTATTTGTTAGCATTTGCCTGCTGTAAACAACCTGAGCATCATCATCAGTCCCAAGCAGCCCACCTGGCATGCCCTCGGGAAGGGCAGTAAAACTCAGGAAGTCTATGTCCTCAGCTGCCCTAATAGCAGCTGGAAGCATTTAAACACCTGTAATCAACATGTGTTCGTACAGGCACAGCAACACACTGATAAAACCTCAAAATGCTTTTAATGAGATATTGCAACATTCCACCTCAATGGAACATTTCAAGTTTGTAGCCTTTGTTTGATCTAACAGTCATGAAAAGGATTTTTAAGTGACAGGTCAGTGCGAGAGGAAGTGGAAAAGAGGTCACCTCTGTGGAGGATGCGTCGCTCTTCATGTGTGCATGGCATGCCTTACATCCACCCACCACCTCTACCCGTGAGACGGCACGTTCAAACGAAACCGAAAGGAAAGACGAGTCAAAGCTTCTTCTGGAACAAGCTTGCAAAACAGTTACTATAAATGTACTTTGTTGGCATGCACCAGATTACAATACTTTGTGATAAAGCAATTTGTGATTACATTCATTTCTCAGATTTCTTCCGGCTTGTTATGCCAATCAGCCCGACTCACCAATGGAAAACGTTGGGGTTTTAAACAGTTAGATCACCCGAAAAGAATTCCAAAAATTCTGTCATCTTTTACTCGCCCTCAAAAAGACTGACATTCACCTTTCAAACACAAATCAACCCTGTACACACACATTGGCAATAGAGCAGCCATTGGCTGGTATTTATTTCACTCTATCGTCAAGAGCCCTGAATACAATTAAGCATATGGACACACATAACATCAATCTATTAAGTATTTTTTATTATGGAAATTCTGGAAATCTAGGCCTAAAATCTGCCATGAAAATGCATTTTAGTCACTTATTAAACAGAACTTCGATACTTATGAGCTGATGGTGGTGCTTGAGACATTATAGGTAATTTAATTATTCTCTAAAAAGAGAGAATCAAAAAAGAAAACTAATAATAATTATAGAAAATGTGCCAAGGTTATGAGTATTAATCAGGTTGCCTGCGGTCACCGCGTTGCTGAAAACAAACTGGATGGTGATCATTCCAATCCCCATCATTTTGACAAGAAAAAAAAAGTATATCATTTCCATGTAGTGCATGAATTCAACCTGGCAACTTTCTTGCTTTCTCTATCTTCACGAGTCTACGGTGTGTCAGAGAACGCTGAGAATCACAGCTGTCTGTGGTCCAATTCAGTGTATTTCCATTTTATTTATATTTAGAATGGTTCCAACCGAGCTTATGCGTTCTTTCTTGTCAAACGCTCACAGTGTTCTAGTGTGTAGGCGAACTAAAGAGGTCATTAGTCCCTTTATGACAAGTCATTTCACTCGGCAGCGATCTTTGAAATGCCTGTTGGGCATGCAAGTGCAGCTCCTATCTGTTTGAATGGGGAAACATCTGTTTGCCAAGTCATAAGTGCGTGTCTCGTGTCTCGTTTAGGAGGCGTGCCTCTGACTGTATAGGAACCGGAGCTTCTAACGGCCGCTGCAGTTAGATTGGCTCTTATTTGGAGGGCGGGACTTATTCCGCCTAATTGCGTGACGCGTCTTGTGCTATTTTATAGTCTTTGATAGGAAATAAACGCAGTGACAATACAACTGTGCTAAATTAATCACTAATTATTAACTTAAAAACGATATCATACAAGTAATCCCTACGAATCAAGCTAAGTCTTCTGAAGAGACAAATAAGCACAAATTTAATTTAGGCTTTAATTCACATTTAACACTGATCAACGCACATACATAAAGCACATTAAATACAGTCAATGGCATCTGAAGCGCATTTGCTTGACGCATTGTGTGAGTTGCATGGAAACCTTTTACACTACTGCAACTCGAAACCCTTGGAGATGAATTACATGGAAAACAATGACTAATTCAATTCTCATTTTGTGTTCCACACAAGCAATAAAGTCATGCAGGTTTGAAAAGACATGAATGGATTCAAATTGCGTAAATCTATTCCTTCCATTCCAAAAACAAATAATCAAAAACAAAAACTTGCAAATAACAATCCCCAAGCATTGCAGTAATCATAGCTTACCGTCTTTACTTTAAGTACAATATGTAAAACTTTATATTAAAATATCACTTGCACAGTGTTATGTATTATGTTCAGCTGTGTACTTACAATATCCTAAATATTTCCAAGAATTTGTCAATTCAGAGAAATTCGCAATTTTAAATAGTGCCCCGTCCCGCCCTTGTCAGTGACGTAATATCTGCATTATTCCTGGTTTCCGATTGTACTGCAGAGTAACCATGGCAACAGACACGGAGAGCTGGGTAACGGCTAGCGGGACACTTCTGTTGTTTCGTTCAAACATTATGGACCATGGCAAGCAAACTTTGGGACAAAAGGATAAATAAAACGAGTGGCGTTTCCGAGATGACGAGAGCTTTGCGACAACCTTTGACTTGACAGAGACGAGCTCTTGAACGTTATTAGACGAGGTGAGCAAATGTAGGCTACATAAAACTAATCAATGTTACACAGCTCAACTCGACAAAGTGTTAGAATATCATCAGTATGATACTGTAATCTAGTTCGTCTCATACAGACAACAAACTAATACTAAACATTACAACTTTCAACACACTCAAATGTAGTTTAGTATGATAGTGTAACATTAGAGCAAGTGAAACAGCGCCGCGTTACCGCACAGTTTTAATTCGTCAAATAAACTGTCCTGTATGAGTAGTATTTCAGCACTTGTGAGTAGTTCGGTAGAATGAAATGTCCTCGTTTCTTTATCCCTGTCTGACTCTGATATCTGTCTCTCATTATCAATCTCATCCGCGATTCTCGGCCACGCCCACTTCACACCACAGTCAAGTTAAAAACATGCATTCACTCATCCATAAACATTATTTCCCCATAAATATTATTAGCTGCATCGGCATGAGGACAAGTTCCATGATTCAATATTCACTGCATCATCAATCTACGCCTTTGTTATTGTTTTGAAGAGTTTAGCGCCCCCTAGCAGACGAAAAACTACATAGTGCACCTTTAAAATGAAAAATGTATATTTGTTGAAGCGTAAAATCTGTGTTGGCTGAATATGTGTTATGCATGCGCATAATGCACCCGAGGTAAACCGTTGGTGTGGAGAATTCAAATGCTGGATATATTTACATACACCGAAATAAACGATAAAGCAAAATCTACATCCACTGACACAAGTCTCATTCACTTTTGTTCCGTCACTTGCCAGATGTGATGCAGGGGAACTTTGTCGTTAATGTTAAAAATATGCAAAAATGCTAATAAAATTAAAGTTTCTATTTTTATTTGCAGGTTTTTAACCTATGCAGTGCCACTTTTGAAAGTTTTCTTCACCACATCCTGTTATGCAGAATTCTCCTTGAATGTTTTTGGTGTTTTACTTATTTAGAATGAGGTATTTTCACCAAATATCCTGTACTGGAATTGATTTGTTAAAAAAGAGATGTGATAAATGAATAAAATGAAAAGCTTCAGTGAGCGACATCTTCCGCTTTGTCATCAGTAAGCCATTGCAACACATTTCATTTTATTCAAAACACGACACTGCACTTTATTTGCCACAACTAAGACTTATAAAGACTTGTAATATGCATAAATGTTTCACATTGTATTGAAATTTTAAAACTGATCAAATTAAAAAAAAAAAAAAAAAAAAAAAAAATGTAATGGCGGAAACTTATTTTAATGCGCAAAACTGTTATCCAATCACAGCAGTGGCCATTTACTTCCAAGTCTTGAACGTTGCATGCCCTTCAACACATTGTTTGAAAGAGAGGGTCAAAAACAAGATATTACCTCCATATTACGATGTTTTTGATGTAAAAAATCTTGATAACATTATAAGTGGACCTCAGAGTCCATTATAAACTAAAATTAAAAAAGAAAAATTCAGCAAATGACCCCTTTAATGAAGTTCAATGAAATCCTCAACAAAAATAAGCACCAACAGGAAATAATCTCAAGCACAAAACACTTAAATATCATGCAACACTTTCCAGCTTGCACACAATGGAGTTTCAGAAGATGTGATGTAATGTTTTTTGCCATTGCATTATGTTGATTTGCAACATATCGTATGCATCGTATGCAAGACATGGGTTTCAGCTGCCGCATTCCTTGTGTCAAGCCACTCAGAAACGTAAAAGGACTGGACTGCTGCTGAGTGGTCCAAAGTTATGTTTCCCTATTTCCTTTGGAAACCAGGGTCCCAGAGTCTGGAGGAAGAGAGGAGAGGCACACGTTGCTTGAGGTCCAGTGTAAAGTTTCCACAGTCAGTGATGGTTTGGGGGTGTCATGTCATCTGCTGGTGTTGGTCCACTGTGTTTTCTGAGGTCTAAGGTCAACACAGCCGTATACCAGGAAGTTTTAGAGCACTTCATGCTTCCTGCTGCTGACCAACTTTATGGAGATGCAGATTTCATTTTCCAACAGGACTTGGCACCTGCACACAGTGCCAAAGCAACCAGGTTTAAGGACCATGGTATCCCTGTTCTTAATTGGCCAGCAAACTCGCCTGACCTTAACCTCATAGAAAATCTATGGGGTATTGTGAAGAGGAAGATGCGATATGCCAGACCCAACAATGCAGAAGAGCTGAAGGCCACTATCAGAGCAACCTGGAGCACTATCCATACCACGCCGCATTGCTGCAGTAATTCAGGCAAAAGGAGCTATTGTAAAAGTATTGAGTGCTGTACATGCTCATACTTTTCAGTTGGCCAAGACTTCTAAAAAGCCTTTCTTTGTATTGGTCTTAAGTAAATCTACTTTTCTGAGATACTGAATTTGGGATTTTCCTTAGTTGTCAGTTCTAATCATCAAAATTCAAAGAAATAAACATCTGAACATAATGAACATAATATACAAGTTTCACTTTTTGAATGGAATTAGTGAAAATAAATAAATAAATCACCATTTGATTTAATGAACGAATCTGAACACAGTGTTTACATGAACGGTAAACAAAAGGATCGGGTTGATGTGTGTATTTATGTCACAAGCTTTTTCAATTTGATCAAGTGTTTACATGTCCTCTCGATTGGATTAGAAAAGAAATAAACCACGCCATCTGATCTAAATTTCATTCGGATGGAGCTCAATTAGATCGATTTAGGTGTTTGGGTGAAGGTTTTTAGTCCGATTAAGCAGTCAATCCAATTACTAACGGATTATTTGGTTGCATGTAACCAGTGGTGGATAAGGAACTCCATCAAAGAAATGTTTGCGCATTTGTAACAGAAACTTCCAATCTTATAAATTCTAAACGGCACAGATGTAGAAGGAGATGAACATCAAAACTGAGTGCAAGTCTGCATCTTTGTAAATGATCTGCTATCTGGTCTGTGGTCAATTATGATTTCTGATATATGGGGTGATTGAGTTTTGCAGACTGCTGGGAAGAGTGTCTAGCTTAGTGAAACTCAATTAACTGATCTCGCTTCAATCTGTGTCTAAGAACCAGCGAAGAGGTGGAAAGGGCCTAAGATAACAGGATACCAACAGTGATCAAGTGGAAATGTGTGTGGGGGTTTTCCCACTGAGGGCTCAACAGAGGTAAAAGATGAAAAATTATGCATGGTGTGAAGCTATTAGCTCATAATTACATTACATATCAGATACCTGAACTCAATAGATCCAGGAGAGAGCAAACGGTTGCCAAATTGAATAAAAACTTTTAATCAATATAAAATGAAACATCTTCGCAATTTAAGCTGATTTTTTTTTTTTTTATCCTTCCTGTTTGTCAAACAAATGGTGTACCGGGAGAATGTTTAAGGAAACCTGTTTGAAAACTGTCAGAATGTTTGCCGTTTAGTGACACTAGTTGCACAGAAATGACAAACTTCATCTCTAAGAAAAGTTGACAATGCAAGCAAACCAACCGGAAACGGAAAAAGCAAGAACTGAATGAAGCAAACTTAAAGGGATAGTTCACCCAAAAATGATTTACTCACCCTCAAGCCATGTGTATATGGCACAAAGCAGAGATATATTTAATTATATCCTTAGTCCTCCAAGGTTTATAATGCTTTTGAATGGAGCGCTGCATTTTGAACAAACAAAAAAAAAGCATCCATCCATAATCAAAGTAAAACATATGACTCCAGAGGGTTAATAAAGGCCTTTTGAAGCGAAAGGATACATTTTTGTAAGAAAAATATCCATATTTAGCTTCCGGCGGAGAACCATACGCATCCTGCGCAACTCGACTTGCGCCAAATGAGCAACTCACTGACGAGATGTAGGATGTAGGAGTAGCGTAAGGGGCCGTTAACGTATCCCGCCTTTTGCGTGTAGGCCCGTGCCAGACACGCTCATAATGGAAGTGACGCGGTTTATAAAATTATAAACTTTTATCCCAGTACTTCTGTGATAATTAGGATTATTCTGTGGTTTCTGTGTGATACTGTTTCATACCTATATATGTCATATATGTACTGCTCTCCAACACAGATATGAATGCACTGTGATCGTACGTGTCAAAGGTTTAACAGACATAGCCGAATCATCGACATTTAGGAATAAGATCATGCGTGTGTTTGACTGAATCGTGAAATTCTCAACTTTTGAGAATGCCGTAAGCGCACCACAGTAGAGCCCTGCGCGGGACTGTTTTCTTAAACCCGCACCCGCCCGCTCCCGCTGAATGTATGACCAGGACCGCCCGCTCCCGCAACCTGTGTGTTCCACATCCGCCCGCTCCCGCGGACTTTATCTCACAGCTTGTGAAAAATGTAGCTACATATACGCAGACTAAATATTCGTTCAAGTTAACATCCAAAATAACAGACTTTAAACATGATTGTGTTTAAATAAGATGAAGTAACCAATGCTAAACCAAAGCACCACACATGGCAAACATTGGGTAGGCCTATTTTTTTTATCAGGGTTGAAAACATTAGGCCTAATTGTTCAAACAAATCCACAACTAGCGGCACCTCAGTTTTTAGGCTAGTGCGTACTTGGAAATAAGTAACCCTAACACAGAGAACTTTGAAAATAGACTATATAATTCTAACAAATTAAATACAAAACAAAATAAATAGAATGCTATGCTTCGAGAAAAAAAAACTTACAGATTTTACATTATAGCTTGCTTAACAAGTGCAGGTGTGTCGCCTCAGGGCAGAGGTGCCAGATTTATGTCCGTTATAAACGAACACTTTTGCACATTTATCGCAACTAATGAAATTTAACTCTTTCCCTTTTTTGTCAGTGACAATTGAGAATTAATTCCATATGTCTGACTTGCCTTGTTTTACTTTGGTCAAGTAAACTGCCGCTTTAATTTTCTTCTCAACTTCTTGCGTTGACTCCATTTCTACTCTACGCCAAATCCAACCGTTCCCCGCGGGTCTCCCGCTCGATTTTCTGACCGCCCGCAGCAGGGGTAAAACCGCCCACTCCCGCGAGATTTGCGTTGGGTCCCGCGGGAGCCCAAACCCAATGCAGCCCTCTACACCACAGGTCATGTGACAAGAGCCAAACAGCTTCAGTGTGGGGTCGGGTGAAGGGGATCATTTCCATTGCATGATTAATAAACACCCACCGGTTTGAAAACACCTACAAATTCAGAAACGCCCACTTTTGTTCCGCACAGACATCGTACTGCACTCGTTCAGGACATTCGTACTAGGAAATACATAGCTAATATGTAACTCATTCCAAAAAGACAAACACTTTATTTTTATTTGCATTGTGATTTATTGCCTGTGTTGTTTTTTTTAATTATTATTTAAACATAAGACTAAACTAAGACATTTTTCCACCATGTTTCCAAGTTCTCAGGTCCACTAAATATTTTAGTGATCTATTTCCATTTGTTATTATCAAAAGAGAAATACTGACATGGATGTTTTCAGAGCAGAGGTCACCTTTCTTCAACTCCAAAGGGAGAGATGGACATTTTGATTGTTTTCATTATTATTTTTATGCTGTATTATTTGGTTACTGTGTAATTTCTGTTCAGCAGGCGACAATAAATTACACTTGTGTATTTTATACATTAGTAATGTTGTGAAATTAATTAATGCATAATAATCCTGAAACCGAGATTATTCCTCAGACTACAATCGCAGCAACAAAATAAATAATCGCTGCAACCCTTTTCGTGACCGTTGTTTTGTTTTTACCTTGTCATTGCGTTCGGGTCAAAGGTTGCTTCGACGTGCACAGTATGCAAACGGTCGTCCGTCAGAAGCTAGTTATTTGAATTTATAAAGTTTTAAATATGGATTTTTTTTGTGTGTGATTCAAAAAATCTGAACTATAAGTCGAAAATCAATCCTGCATCAAAGATGAGATAAACTGCACCATTTCCATTGTCCAAACAGTCTGTCAAACAGAACAGTCTCACACATACGGTCGATGCTTATCGTGGTGAGAAACAGATTGAGGTGGTAGTGTGGCATTCATGGGAGTTTCACACCAGCTAGAGTGATGACCACATAAAAGCTGACAACAGACAGGAAGTCATCAGAGGTAAACATGACGTTCACAAGACCCTGAGCTTCACCATGGCAACCAATGCATCAGTGGAGGAGACCTGCAATAAAATCAATAACTAGTGCTCTTGCACTTATAGTTCTACAGCTTATAAAGCTTTATTTTATTTGCATTTTTTACACATTATTTTCTCAATTTGTAATTTGTCAGTTAAAAAACAAATCTAAATATCCTTTAAAGAAGTACAGTTTGGTAAAAAAAAAATATATATATATATACTTTTATCTAGAATATATCTTGGAATTTATTCATTTTTATTTCCTTGTTGAAAATCATTTCTAAGATTTTTTTTTTTTTTTTTTTTTTTTTTTTTTAAAACGAGAACAAATCAGGCAATATGGTAAAATAATAAATTATATTTTCTTAAAAATTACAATTACCCCAACAATTACACTTTTTTCCCCTCAACTAATAAAAAATTAAAGCAAAAGAAAATTAGGCAACACTTTAGAATAAGGTTCATTAGTTAAACATCAGTTAATGTATTAACTGTATCTAATAATCTTCATTAATGTTAGTTCATGAAAATACCGTTGTTTGTTAGTGCATGTTAACAAGATTTTAATAATGTATTACTAAATGTTGAAATTAACATTAACAAAGATTAATAAGTGCAGTTCATGTTAACTAATGAACCTTATTGTAAAGTGTTGCCAAAAATCATTTTTTGCAGTGCAACAGAAGAAATGTATAATTATGTCATTTGTGCAATGACAATAATAAAATAATATAATTATTATATCACACTAGACCACAGCTTTGTGGATGAATAAAGTGGTTTAATTTATTTTTCTAGCAAGGCAACCGTTATTGTGTTTTTTAAGAAAGAGAGAAAATGTCATATTACTTTTCTCTTTTCAGTCAAAGATGTACTTTTTTTTTTTTTTTTTTTTGATGCAGGCAATTTAGTTTCTACTTTTCTGATCCAAAAGAGGAAAACTAATTTTGCAGAGAAAAACATCTCTCATTTAGCGCCGAGAAAAACAAAGCTAAGTGGAGTGTAATTAGGGGCTAAATGTTGCTCTTTGCAGTCAGAGGTCAAGAACACGACAGAGAAAATCACTGCAGCGGTGCAAAAATCCAGTAATTCACCTTTACCAGAACAGAACAGAACCTTGACAATAATTACATGTGAAAGAGGCCACAAAATACGCAGAGGCCTGAAAGACAAATGGACAGAGAGCAAGAGATTTTGTTAGTTGCTTATTAAGAGATGTTTCAGCAATTTAATAATTCAATATACATTCAATCACCATTCTGCTTCACATGGACGTAACGATTTTTTATCCAGTATAAATGTGTGTGTAATATTCATTTCAAGGAAGTGCAACACATTGTGCAAAATGTGCCAATCACTTCGCAAATCCCCGTGAAAGGAAAGCATCTCTTTATAATGGGTCCTCCGCTGCTAAGCCCCGCCCTCCTTAGTAACCGTTGCTATCTCTGTCATTCATTCCTTCAAGCTTTTGTTCTTCTTCTAGCAAACACAGAGAGATTCTGTGAATTACCTTTGCCATTGTTAAATACCATATGGGTAAACCATGCGGTTTCATCTAGTAAATACAGATGCCAAAAAGAGCTCAAAGTGCCTTGGAAAGTCATATTCAAAATGTGAAATTGGGGGGGGGGGGGGGGATGCATGATGGACAAGGCAAATTCTTATGTTTTTTTTTTTTTTGTTTAATAAAAAATTAAGCCTATCAGATCAATTATTATTACTAATATTTATTGCTGTTATAGTTTAATTGCCTTTAAAATTACAGTTCAAATAATGAAAAGTCATATTTCAAACTTTAGTAATAAGTAATAAATTTATTTCATTATTTTTTTTTCTCTCAGTGTGTTAAATATAACAATATTACAATGTTAAGTGTGCTTTTTTTAAATTGTTGTCACTTTAATATTTTCTCTATAATGCAAAGACTTAATAGGACACACACACATTATTTTATATATTATCATTGTGTGCCATACTGGCAATATATTAACCACCGGCCACACTCCTCTCGAGATATCAGCTTTAAAAAACTGACCACAGTATGCTACAGCCCAAATATCAAGTTTGTTATTTGTAATTTTGATTATGCAAGAGCACTTCTCCAGAAAAAAAAAAGGAAAAATCAAAGTTTAATTTTAATTAACCCCTTAAGAGTTTGATCTTTGTGAGGCAATCCAGTCCAAAAGACAGTATTCTTCTTTTCTCTGTAAAAGACGTTCTCTCTAGCACAACCATATCCTGTTGTACACTTCCTTACTGAGAGCAGAGGACATCTGTCTAAACATAAATCTTTAGAATGGGGTTTTAAGTCTGGGGAAAATAAAACAGTTAGTGTGTACAACAAACACCCACAATTCAATGAATTTCCAGAGAAAAGTGCTGAAGTGCCAATGAGACTTCCACTAGATTCCAAAAACTCGGCACCCAAGAGCAAATCCATCTCAAGCTTCTGGAAAACTCAAAACAAACAGAGAGAGGGGAGGAATTCACTAAGCTTGAGAGTGAAGTTGCAACTTTAGTCCAGCTGGCTCCAAGCCCACTTACAGTATAGCTCCTCCTCCGATGACATTAGGGGGAGGGCAGATACTTTTACTGGAGCCAGGAAATCAGGCCAAGGACTCCCACTTGAAGAGTAGAGGAAAAACATAGGTCTTAAAGGAATAGTTCACCCAGAAATGAAAAATCATCCTCATGTTTACCTTTATTCCAAACCTATGTGACTTTATCGCTCTATTACATGGAAAGTCAAGTGTTTGTTTTTTTTTTTAAAAGAATATTCCGGCTACTCTTTTCACAACCCAAAACACCATATATAGCTAAGGGCTGTCAATAGATTCAAATTTTTAATTGCAATCAACCACACCCTTATCATGACATTAAGCACACAGCATTTATCTTGTTTAACATGTTCATTTTGTCATCATTTACTATATCCAGCAAAGTAAATCATCAGATTGAAGGGATTTTTTCCAAGGTTCATTTAGTTGGAGACTAAGTAACTAAATGATGTGTATGGTACGTGTACAGTGCAACAGTAAAGAGCTTGTTCACATTTTAGACAAGTTGCGATACTGAACACATGGAGATGCCAAAAAACCCTAAAGCACCAACCGACTTTAACTGACTACGGTACATGGATCCATTCAGAATTACTAAACAGACTGTACAATAAACAATAAGCACTGCTAACTGATAACTATTTTCACTTTTGCAACATTTTGTGCAGGTAATGAGCCATTTCACTGTGCAATTTGTGAAATTTCTCTCTGCACATTTTCTAGACTCTATATAATCCATTCAGAATTTGAAAAAAAAATATTTTTCCATGTTGCTAAGAGGTAAAAAGGACAGGTACGAGCTACAAAGTTTTGGATGCGACAAATACATATAAATATGGGATTCACTCTCAAAATTGCAGTTTGTTTATCACTATAGACATAGGCGACACGCTATACTATCACTATTGACAAAGTGATAACTAAAGCATAGGACAGGACTAAAATATTACGTCAAAATAGAGTGTATAATGCATTAAGCAATGTAAATGCAGACAAAAAGATTTTTTAGAAGAATATTTTCTAATAAACTATTGGTAAAATCTTGCAAATATCTCACTGTCACATTGATTTTCTTGTTATTGTGGTGCTTATGCATTACATCACAGACTGCACATTGCATTTGCAGAAATTTAAGTGCATGTTGTGCACTACTGCACTACATAAATGGAGTGAGAAAGGCAGTCAAAAACGGATGCGTGTTTGTTGGTGGAACCAACGTTACCCACATTCCACTGCTCAGAAAACTGTACCATTTCCCTTTGTCATGATATACTGTACAACAGGCTTTGTAGAACACTTTGCATCAAACAATCGGTTCCTAGAAATAAGCTTTGCAGAAAAGTACAGCCCCACTAACCGCTATAAGCTAATGTTTCTTTAAAATTCTACAAGGAGAAAACCAAATAATATATTTTCAAAGAAAAAACCTATTTTAACCTGATAAAAAACAGTGTTGTGAAATATCAAGCAGTTAACTCCTTTTAATTTAAGATACACTGCTAAAGGCACAGTAAGCGATTGATGAGAAACGCTGTTGATATTTGAAATCACCAAATAAATGCGCCACTAGCCAAAACAAATCACACCCCTTACTTGATAGCCCCGCCCCCAAAATCACAAACACGCTATGCAACACAGGCACCTCCCCAATCACGAGTGTATACGCCCCTTACTGCTGATTGGCTAGGTGTTTTGGTCCTCGGTCCGATCCACTTGCAACCCTTGCCGCACCTTTAAGTATGAATCATTATCATCTTAGAGCTGCACGACTCTTGGATAAAATTGAAAACCACAATTAAAAAAAAATATATATATATATATATTGAGATCACAGTTCTCCCACAATTCTGAAAAGACAACTAAACAGAATAATGTAATTTATTAGAAGTTCTGTCAAAGATAGGGATGCACCGAATGTTCGGCAACCGAAATTATAAGAATAAGTAAAAAGGCCGAATAAATTTTGCCGAACAATGACGTTTTTAATGATGTTTTAACGTTCGCATATTCTTTATATCCTATGTGGGCGCGCGGTAACCGCGCGCAAAACGGAAGGGACGCCTATGTGCGGCGCGCTTGTTTTTTCCGGGCGCGCCTGTGCCGCGGCGAGATGAAAACATCTCAACTTTTCAGAATGCCGCAAGCGCACCGCAGGTCATGTGACAAGAACCAACCGATCATCTTCGACCTTTCCGTAACAAAACATGGAAAGCTCAGCCGAACAGCTGATCATAGCTGTACAGGGGGGTTGTTATATCTCATTTACATAAATATATCTAGTAGTAAAGCTAAAGCAAGGGCTAAAAATCAATTTATCCCTTGCTGAAACTTTCTCATCGTCAGAAACCACAGTTCATGGTTGCATAGCAACGACAGACGCCACAGAAGCGCGAGCTCCCGAACGCTTGCGAAAGAAGGAGGAAGCGACGCGGCCGCGCTTTCCACGCTTTTTTAGGCGCGATATGTCCACATTTTTTTGCGCTATTCAATGCACATTTGTTGTTGTAGACATACAGAGTTACATTCTTTCAGCAGTCAGTTATAGGCTTTTCAAGAAGAACATAGGCTTCAAAGATGGCCAAATAATTTTTATTTTTTTTTATTTTACTAATTTATTCATTTTAAGTTACATTGTGCTTTGTTTGTATAATATCTGCTGGAATGTTAAAAAAATGTTCAGTGTTAAATATTTTGAAATTATATTTTTGTTATTTGATTTATTTCTCTGAAAAGCAACACAAAATAGTAAAAAGCTAATTTTTACTATTTAATTATTGTAATGGTGAAAAAATTGGCAAAATAAATGGAAAAAATGCGAAACACCGCATTCGGTATTCGGCCTTCGGCTTCGGCCAAGAATTTCATTTCGGTGCATCCCTAGTCAAAGAGTTAATTGCTGTAAGCTATTTAAAAAAAAAAAAAATTTTAAATGAATGATTCAATGACTCTCTCACAAAGGACTTCACTCGTTTCATTACTGGATGAATCAAAATCTCTTGAATGAATGAATCAATGACAAATACATTTTAACTGTCATTTGCCACTGGTGTTACGATGTAATAGATGCGATCTTTATCTGAAGCGTCAAGACATCAGTGTTTATATCCAAATTATAAACTTTTATCCCAGTACTTCTGTGATAATTAGGATTATTCTGTGGTTTCTGTGTGAAACTGTTTCATACCTATATATGTCATATATGTACTGCTCTCCAACACAGATATGAATGCACTGCGATCGTACGTGTCTAAGGTTTAACAGACATAGCCGAATCATCGACATTTAGGAATAAGATTAAGCGTGTGGTTGACTGAATCGTGATCTTTTAATGACTACTCGTGCAGCTCTATTATAGAAGTAAATAAAACAAAATTAAATAGTGCATCAATAATTGTTTAAATGCACTTATCTTAAAATGGACAAAAAAATAAATAAAAGCTGTGACCAGTATCAGTACTTTAGCTTATAAAATATGGTGGTGGAATGTGGGTGCTTCACAGATTACTTCATTAATGAGTAAATTAATGAGTATCGAATTAAGAATGAAATCTCTTAGCTTAGTTGCGGTGCTCATTCGACCCTGCGAGTTTGAATCTGGCTCATTTTCTGCTCCCATTCACCCATCTTTAATGTCATTGCTTGAAAAAATAGCCTGAAAATCAGTTCTGTACTTTCACTTACAAAGAGAAAAAAAAAAAAAATGCCAAAAAATGTCATAGTTATCTTTTCATTAGTCCCACCGCAGCAGAAAAGTAAGAGGGAGCTGCTGGAAGGTGTAAAGTCGCAGTTTCAGAAGAAACACCAATTATTCACTGTTTGCCTGACTCATGCATTGTGCATTTGGCCAGTGTTCAGTGGAATGAGTCTCATTTCTAATATTCTTCAGTTTATGGAGACATCTGCTTTCCACACAAGAAAACCTTTTCTGTCATCCTAGAACATACGATGGATTATAGGAGTAGATTATTTCACTATAATCCTTTGAGCATTGGTAAACAATAAAATAAGAAACAGAAAACTATTAAAACATTTTTTACTGTATATTATATTTATATCAAATTAAATCAACAAGTGACACGAATATCAAAAAAGGAAGATTCAAAAATAAATTTGCAGTTATCAAATACTGGCACAGAAGTTCATTTGATAATTCGCAGTGTCTCTTTCCTCTTCTTAGGTTTGCATACACTTTTGTAATAACACTAATGAATCATTATTATTTTTTCTATCTTGTTTTCTCAAGATCACGACTTAATCTTCTAAGTTACGTAAATGTGCCGACAAGTGGCAGAACAGAACTTTACTGTGTTATTTCAAATCGGCCCAGATCGTACGCATTTGGAACAGAGCGAGTTAAGGTCTTACTTCTTCATGATCGCTTTAATTTGTGCAGTAATGTAATTAAAGTTAATAACCTTTACTAATGTCAAATGTTTAAATACGATTCATTTGCTTGAAAGTGTATCTGTTATTGATCACAATAGTTTGCAATAGTTTCGTGTGATTCTAAACTTATGGCTTATTAAAACTGATTTTGATGTCACTGTATAGTATTCTGTTCTTTAAGACGTCATTTTAATCGTCAGTGATGGTTTACCTCACTGTGTCACTCAATGTATATATTGAGAGGAAATATGATTTATAGCCTATGTAAAGTTATGTAGCGGACTATCATTTACTTCAGTGATCACCTATCGTACTTTATACATTTCGTTGTCGGAAACCACACATAAACGCTCTTCTCAAACAGCATCCCAAGATTGTAGCCTATATCAACTGGATTAAAGTTTTATTTTTCGGAAATATGGCGTATTGCACCTCTTTTAATGGGAGAGCAATTTAATGCACATGATATCACAGCCTTTTATTCTAAACGATGAATAAAAATAACAAATATATTTTTTATTTCAAATGAACGAGGAAAAGAAATCCTTGAATGATCCGAGCAGCTCTAAAAGTTTTGAGAATAGTTATAGAATCATTCTGACGGCACTAATTATCTCGAGATAATTAGAAAATTAACAACCCATGGTCGTTTAGGGCGTGTATTTGGTTAATTATTTGCCAATTATTAATGTAAAGCTGCTTTGCCACAATTTGCATTATTCTTTTTTTCAGTCAATATGTCGATTTAAAAATGTTTTGTCTTAATTTTCAGTATTGGTAAATGAAAGCATTGATATTGCTCGACCACTAATGCATAACCTATAATATAAATCTGTCAAGTTCAATCAGATCCAGAGATATCATTAACACTGACTTATAGATATTTATTTATTATAATTCCAACAGCTATAAACACCTAGACATCCAAATTGGGAGAATTAACACCCAAAATAAATGCAGTCTGAGACTTTCAACGTGAAGGAAAGCAACAAATATGTTGGTATGTTGCCCACAGGAAAGAGAGCAGAACCGACCGGTATGGACAAGATATTTCTTTCTGCTCAACTATGAGAGAGCTACGAGAATTAAGGCCTGCTGTTGGAAATTCCATTGATTCTCAGATTGAAAAAACAAGTTGAAACAAACCTGAGAACTGAGATGGTGGCATTAAAGATGATCAAAGGTGCGATTTAGGAAACAGCTAAAAAGTTAACAGAGCTAAGTCGTAGTCAAACATTACTCACTGGCACTGTTTAAAGTGATTACTGTTCTAAACATCATGCCAAGTTTTCTAGCTGCGCTGCATATGTACATTAAAGGACTGCTGTAATTAATAATAAATTATTAATATGACCGTTTCTTAAGTACTACTATTAGAGACTTTTGTTAGCTTTGAAGCCACTTAAGCTCATGCACTCAAAAAAGTTGATAAAAATACTTTTTGGCAAACAGACACATTCAAAATGTACTAAGGCCAGTGAAAAGGGTTGAAAAACGCGAGTTTTTGCTTAAAATATCACTAATGCTCGAATTATATATTGTTTATTCAAAGCAATGTAAAAGCAGTGTCTGTTGAGAAAAGTATACACTACTTAAACTTTCATAAATCAAATATAAGTGCATTAAACAAAACAGCATTGTGTTTTTAGGCACAATGTAATGTAAAAGAGCCTGACCGGACACAAAAGTTCTTATTATATCGAATAATATCAGTACTATGAGGGAAAACAGCTGTCAACTCTCGCGAGACAAATGAGTAAACGCAGCTTCGAAAACAAGCCCGATATTATTATATTATTAATTATCATCGACGTTATTTGATATCAATTATTTATTATCAATAAATGAGCCCGAAACATATTAAACTAAGAAAAATGGCAAGTTATTTTACAAAAATCATCAAAGTTTCATCAGGTTTGGAGATTGAAAAGGAGAAAAAGACAAGTGTAATATACATTTATAATAAAATTAATTTAAACCATATTGTTAGTATTAGTATCACAACTTTAAAAAAAACAACAACTCGTGACCTACCAAACGCGACTTACCAAAAAAAGAAGCCCAAAGTCGCCGACTCGGCAACTCTGGAGGAAAACTGTATGCAAACACAAAAATTTTTAATTTCAACATCAACGTTCCAGAATTCAAAGTTCCAGGCAGTGCTTTTTAAGCGGTCATTCACACAGAATGCATTTTTGCACTTAAAAATGTGAAACGCAAGGCAGTGGAAAAACGCATTCTGTGTGAACGTTCCATGTTTTTGAGTAACCGCTCTCAGCACTATGGAGGACCAGGAGTGCCACATAAAAATAAAACGAAGAATCAATTAATTCATTTAATAATCCACACATAAAAATGTATATAAATAAATCACTTTTAAATAGGCAAATAAATAGACATATTTAAAGTTGTTCATTTAATTCCTGTTTTTAAACGTAGTTTAATAGAACAATAAAAAATACATTTGTAAATCATTTTAAATTGCTTTTTAAAAGGATTTGCCAAATGCTTTTCTTCATCCATTTGTCAATCGAATGCTAAAATGCCATTGGACAGTTCACACGTGGGAGCAACCAATCAGCTTTCGCCTCAATTTGAAGAGCCGACCCTCTCTAGAAGAGTTCGAGCGACGCGATCACGCAAAATGTCAGGCGAATCTGAACGTGTTTGGAGAGGTTATAATGGTTTTCGGCGACACAACAGTACATTCTGCCGTCTCTTCTGCCGGTACATCAAACGACTGGTGTTGTTCGAGAACGCTTGGAAGTTCAACCATAGCGTGAGGGAGTCGCTGAATGACCTCAAACTGAACCCATTTATTGTACAACCACAATTATCCCTCAACTGAAAAACTCTTTTACATATAAAATGATAATCGAGAGGAGAATTTCTTTCGCAAAAATCAGCTAAAGCTAACAAATCATCTACAATACTTCAAAAAACACATTTAGCTTCGCCTGACATTTTGCGTGATCGCGTCGCTCGAACTCTTCTAGAGAGGGTCGGCTCTTCAAATTGAGGCGAAAGCTGATTGGTTGCTCCCACGTGTGAACTGTCCAATGGCATTTTAGCACTCGATTGACAAATGGATAAAGAAAAGCGTTTGGCAAATCCTTTTTTAAAAAGCCATTTAAAATGATTTACAAATGTATTTTTTTTTTTTGTTCTATTAATCTACGTTTAAAAACAGGAATTAAATAAACAACTTTGAATATGTCTATTTATTTGCCTATATAAAAGTGATTTATTTATATACATTTTTATGTGTGAATTATTAAATGAATTAATTGATTCTTCGTTTTATTTTTATGTGGCACTCCTGGTCCTCCATACAGCACAGCGGTTCATGTTCTCAAACAACAATGCAGTTTTGTGAAGCACTGAACTGAACTGGATATGTTAACAAAAACGTAACCACGTCTCCAACGTCATCAACGTGTCTCATGTTGATAACCGTCACTGTACGTCTGTATTTGTATTCGAATGTGAATTTTTCCTTTTAAATTTGACGGATACTCAAAATTTAACTAACTCTGACCAAAGATATTGAATTCAGGGAAGCCAAATGAATTTCGTCCCACTAATTGCAAGTGCCAAATTGCCTCTAATTCAAATGAGGAAATAATGATTCATGGTTGTGATGTAAACTAAACGCTACTGGCTATTTAAGCTGTACTGGTTGTAACATGTATTGAATTAAGAAGTACAACTCCACTGCGTGAAAAACCTGATCCGTATGGCCCACCTCTCATCTGACCTGTTACATGTGAATGAGAATTTATAAAATGTTTACTTTATCATCACTTTTCAGCTGCAAATCACAAAAAGAAACATGACTGGTAAAGCATTTGAAGCTGGACTTCATCAAATCAAAAATTGTCTTTTAAAGGTAACGTGAATGACCTCTACTGAACAAAAAATAGATTTGCATTTCCTCGACAAAACGCTGGTGCTTGCAAGGCACTGCAAGAATAGTTTTAAGAAGAGAATAGCTTTCTGGCTCTGAGTAAACGAAATGCGGCTTCAGAGTCGTATTGCTGTCGTTATGACTAATCCAGTTTCTGTTACTTCACGCGAAACGTGCAGTGTAAAGACAGCTATAAACGGTTTAAATGTACAAGGAAGACGACCCACAACAATTCTGCACGCAAACTGGTGTGACAAAGAAGACCAACTGTAATTCACTACGCAAATATTTGATGCAGGCATCACTGCTGTTTGCATTTCGGATGTTTTTAATTGGTGTACGTTACAGGCTTTTTTCTTAAAAGCCTTCATAAGAATGAAAAACTACAGCAAAATAGCACACCAAAGGCAGATGTTACTAAAAAGGTTTTTTTTTTGCAATGTTAGAGAACATTAATACAGTGCTGCAAAGTAAAAACTGTAAAAAGAAACATCAAACATGTGTCCATAGGTGAAATTTCAGGTAACCAACACTGATAAGTTTCCCCTAACACAGCATTAAACGGTCCAAGTTGGTTATTGGCAGAATCACGCTGACCCAGATATCTCTAATTTGGCTTTCTAAGTAGACTGCCAGATTAACATTCAGGACGGTCAACGTTAAAAGTTTAAAGGTTCTTTTGCGCAAATGTGCATCAAGTTGGATGGGAAAAAGTGAGTCACTTTTTCATGCTTTACCTTTGGCAGTTTAATAAACCCATCAGATCAGAAACGTGAACAAAAGCGTGGTCAAGAAAATCAATATCTTTTAGGATCTCCCAGAGCGTATGAGTTTACACTAGGTCCAGGGGGTTGGCTATAAAATGCCACTATTCATTTCGTCTGAAAACTAAACCCCAAATAGCAAAGTAATATTGTTCGAGACACTTGTATATAATTTCCAGTACTCAGGGAATTTTAAGACATAATGACTCATCGCTTCTAGTCCTCTCCGCACTCACCGAAAAACAATATTGCAAACAACAGCCACGGCAATAGCGGTCAAGTGTTCCACTCGGTGATTTTATTGATGCTTAAAGCCTCCTGAAACCAGGCTCAAAGAGGAGCGAGTGTGTGCCGTTCTGGGCCGACGGGAGCTCCGCGAGGCTCATGTGTTTGCTTTGGACGGGCACCGCACAAATACAGATCAGCACACGTGGGCTCCTGGGAGAAGAAGCCGACCGACACATGCTCTGTTCAAACTAATTAAAGCTGCGAACAACAGCTTTATCAACTATCATGCCATCAGGACTTCCACACTTGTCTTGATTTTTGTTTTTAAACCATTGTATTGCAATTACAAAGTTCTATTTTTATCCAGTGAAACATTTTATTGTATATTCACAATAAAAACTTCAAAAAGGTTTGGACTTAAAATTGTATTAATTTTAGTGCTGTCAAATGATTAATCACATCCGGAATAAAATATTGTATAAAATATTGTATTGTATACACACACACACACACACACATACACATACATATATATATATATATGTGTGTGTGTATATGTATATATGTGTGTATATATATATGTATATATGTGTGTGTATATATATATATATGTGTGTGTATATATATATATATATATATATATATATAAATATATATATATATATTTTAGGTAAATATATACATGTATGAGAATTTATATACACACATATATACATATATATATATACATACACATATATATATATACACACACACACACACACACATATACATATATATATATATATATATATATATATATATATATTTTAGGTAAATATATACATGTATGAGTATTTATATACACATAATAAATACACACACACACATAAACACAAACTTTTATTCTGAATGCAATTAATTTTTGGACAGCACTAATTAATTTTTATAACTTTTCCCAGTCTGGAAATCACAACTTTAAAATCCCCTGGTAAGTTTAGCAGGTAAACGATTTTTTTTTCATGATTGATCACATTTTTTCTTTTGTCCAAATCACCTTACAATTACTGTGGTTCAGATAACGTGACATTTTGACTTTCTGTTGATTAAACCAAATCGCCTTCACTGCATTTAATTTCAATGAACTCAAAATTGTAAAGCAACCAGCTAACTCACTTTAAGTTAAATCAACAATCCTTTTTTGCATTGAAGAAATCCCATAATGTGCATGTCTTGCAAAATTCAAATTGCACTTTGTAGGATTCCCCATAATGCTCCTCAACTGATGAAACATTTCACAGCTCAACATTACTAAAACATGTATCTTCTCTACTACAAAAAAGATTTGATCACTTTCCTTTTTCAGGCCAGGAAATCACCATTTTAAAATTTCCATAAGCTCCATGAAGAGCTAAAACAAAGCTGCCCATTCAACAGTTTTAAAAGTCATTCCTACCTGCTGAACGGAAAGGTGGACGGAAGTACGGTCTCACTGGCTCTCTGCATCCCAGATGAATCTCCATATCCATTTACTCTAGCCCAGGTATCGCTCAAGGAGGATAGGGGAGGAAAGAGGCCGATCGGAGGTTTCTGATCTGGTAAACTCGCAGCCGAGGCGGTGTTGGCTCCATAGTGGTATCCCTGGCCGCCCATATCTCCCAACATGGTGGGCCCACCGTGAGACCCACCCATCCCTGACATCTGACAGTAGCTCCGCCTCTCGTGTTCCTGTTTGATGACACCCGGTGTACACAGCTGGATAAAGTCTGTCTCTTTCTCCGTTTTTATGACCGGCATGTTGACACTGGCTTCCACCATCTGCTGCCGTTTCCCTGTGCCGTTCACATTTGTAAAGGCTCCACTGTTGCCAGTGACAACAGGGCTGGTATCCTTCAGCACGTTGCCTTCTCCCAGCAGGGCATCATCCACTGCCAGCGAGGAGAGAAAGGCAGCCTCGTCGGCGACGTAGAACTCATTCAGGTCAGTGAGCGAGTCGGGTAAGTCCAGATCCTTGAGGATGTCCATGGTGTTGTCTCCAATAACCCTCTCGTGACCATCCATTTCCTTCTCCGGCTGGCCATATTGTGTAAAGTCCAGCCCATCTTTCTCCACGGGGGACAGTTCCTCCATTTTCATTGTGAAAGTGTCCGGGCCCTGGACGCCGGAACCACGATTTAAGTCTGCGATGCTCTCGTCCAAGAGTGAAAAGTTCTCCCCGATGTTGAGACTAAGGGGCTCTTTTACCTTTTGCTGCTGCATTCTGAAGGGTTTAAACACTTTAACATCTGGTTCTTGTATGATACGTCCCATTAAGGATGGATCCACCATAGACAGTCCATTCGAGAACTCTTTTGATGCATTTAAAGCGGGCACACCGACACCAATTTCCGGCACGAGGCCTCTCTCGATACATTCCCCGAAAGTTAAATTCTCAGCATTGTTACTGCCGCGCTTTAGTCCACGATCCATATCTCAGTCCTGTTGTAAACAGAAAGACGACAAGGGCAATTAATTTTAAGTAACAAATGACGTTGTTTACAGATAAAATGAAGCAGGAGTTGCTATAGCATTTTACATAGCACTTATGTTTAAGTAAAGCAGGTGTAATCCTAAAAAAAGAGCGTGTTGCACCAAGGCCTTCGACATTATTCGATTATTCAGACTTTAAATAGTGTTTGTCTCCCATCTTAACTTCCTCTCAGCTCCAAACAATATCATATGAAAGTGCATTTCCATCCATAGGCTCGCACAAAATCTATTTTGAGGTGAAGTAACGAATTGGTCATGCAGTTTTTGAAGACTTCATTTTTCAAGACTTTTTTTTGTCTTTGACCCTTGTACGAGCTTTTGTTTCTCTTCTCCCCTGTCAACTCATTTGAATCAATAGTTCAGCAATAAATCCTGTCGTTTTATAAAACTCCTGCAAAGCACACAAACATCCCACAAAATGGAGCTTGATGAGGCGATTGTTTGCTCAGATAATGAAGGCTTGAGGCACGTAGAGACATTAAAACTCATACAAATCCTCCAAATGCATAAGTCGATTGTCCCGCGGTGCTGCCACCTGTCGGTTGAGCTTGGCAACTGCGTCCAAAATTAACTTAAAGTCTTGACAAACCACTTGCTAAACATACATAAATGTCATGCAAACATATATTAAATTACCTAAGGAGAAATAAAAACAATTCTAAGGGTATTGTTTTAACGTAAAAAAAGGCCTGGTGAGTGCCCAAACGACGCAAACACCCAAAAAGCTTTGAAACACAATAATAGGAGCTACATATGGGTTGTTATTCCCATATTTCAAGGTAAATAAGCTTTAGAGGAAGAAAAGATATGCGCAGATGGTATGCACTTTTTCAAAAACACGCATGTTGAATAGCAAATGTCCATGAGACGCACTTACCTTTACAAGATTTATGAAGAAAAATGCATTTCTATACAAGTCCAAAGCTGTTTAGATGGCGTTCACAATAGTTTCTCGTTTAACTTCCCGCATGGTAAATAGATTTGACAAGACGCGCTGCAGCTTCGCCTGGGTTTCAACGGCAGCGAGTCGCAAAAGCAACTAAATGCGCCGTTAATGACGACGCATACAAGTCGTGTCACGAAATAAACTTATCCGCGCTCTGAATACTCGTTGTTATTCGTCTTTTGAGGTCGAGCGGGGAATCGCCAGCATTACATAAGCTGCTTGTCAAACTCCCGACAGCCCGTGATCTACCCGTCAAAAACCTTCTGCTAGCTTCAACACGGTAAACGCCCCTCACAGACAAAAAAAAAAAAAGAAAAAAAAGTCCAGTACAAGTTACCCTCCAGCCATGCGAACACAAATCACAATAAAAGCTTCATCAAATCCGCGCCGAACCGACAAACGAGCTGACACTGATGCTAATGTCAAAAGTGTCACCGAACACACAAATACCGCCGCTTCAGTTGGATGAAACGGTCACCCCGTGTGTACACTGCGTATGTCATTCCCTCGGTGTCATTTTAAACCGACGACACAGTATACAGACTGTCCACCACGGATATAAAGCGTGTTTTTACCTCAGAGTTTGACTAGACGAGCACGTCCGCTAGCTAATGCGCGTTAGCCGTCGCGCGACCGCTGCAACTTTGGTTCATCATAACGCAAGTTTTGCACGCGCCTCACGACGAGCTGAAGAAACTCTGTATACAAAAATCTCTAGGCAGATATATACACGACGGAGAGCTGAATACAGGATGGCGCAGTATAAAAATAAAGGGGGCAAAGGGCACATTCGCGGCGTAAAACCGAAATAAAAGCGAATTTAGAAAGATTAGCATATGGTTATTCCGTCTCTATCCTAGTTTGGGTGAAATGAGTAACAACTGTCCAGTGTTGCACCATGTCCGCTCGTTATTAGTCCATATCTGCTCAGTAAAGATGAATTAAAACTGAGACTTTAGACTGTTGAGTAAAGAGAAAGCGAATATGGCAAGCCGTTTTCACTTTTATTCATTCTCAGATATGTATTCTTGATATCAACAATTACATTTTTGCTAGTTAAAATGGTAATTCTTGAGATCAGGAATTAGATTTCCACTAGTAACAAAGGCAATTTTTGATATCAAGAATTACATTTCCACTAGTAACAACGTTCATTCTTGATGTCGACAATTCAATTTCCACTAGTTAAAATGCTATTTTTGATATCAACAATCCAACTTCCACTAGTAAAAACTATACTTCTTGATATCTAAAATTGGATTTTTACTAGTGAAATCTCGCCAAATTCAATTGTTGATATCAAGAATTAATTTCTTACTAGTATTTCGCATATCAGGAATACAATTTTCACTAGTAAAAATGCTAATTTTTGATATCAACAATTACATTTCCACTAGTAACAACGTTAATTTTTGATGTCAACAATTCAGTTTCCACTAGTTAAAATGCTAATTTTTGATATCAACAATCCAATTTCCACTAGTTAAAATGCTATTTTTGATATCAACAATCCAATTTCCACTAGTAAAAACTATACTTCTTGATATCTGAAATTGGATTTTTACTAGTGAAATCTCGCCAAATTCAATTGTTGATATCAAGAATTAATTTCTTACTAGTATTTCGCATATCAGGAATACAATTTTCACTAGTAAAAATGCTAATTTATGATATCAACAATTACATTTCCACTAGTAACAACGTTAATTTTTGATGCCAACAATTCAATTTTCACTAGTAAAAATGCTAATTTATGATATCAACAATTACATTTCCACTATAGTAACAACGTTAATTCTTGATGTCAACAATTCAATTTCCACTTGTTAAAATGCTAATTTTTGATATCAACAATCCAATTTCCACTAGTAAAAACTATACTTCTTGATTTCTGAAATTGTATTTTTACTGGTGAAATCTCGCCATAGACTGCCATTCAAATTCAATTGTTGATATCAAGAATTGTATTTTTACTAGTGAAATCTCGCCATAGACTGCCATTCAAAATCATTTGTTGATATCAAGAATTGTATTTTTACTGGTGAAATCTCGCCATAGACTGCCATTCAAAATCAATTGTTGATATCAAGAATTGTATTTTTACTAGTGAAATCTCGCCATAGACTGCCATTCAAAATCAATTGTTGATATCAAGAATTAATTTCTTACTAGTTGAAATTCCAGTTTCACATATCAGGAATACAATTTTCACTAGTAAAAATGCTAATTTTTGATATCAAGAATTACATTTCCACAATAGTAACAACGTTAATTCTTGATGTCAACAATTCAATTTCCACTAGTTAAAATGCTAATTTTTGATATCAACAATCCAATTTCCACTAGTAAAAATACTTCTTGAAATCTGAAATTGTATTTTTACTAGTGAAATCTCGCCATAGGCTGCCGTTCAAATTCAATTGTTGATATCAAGAATTAATTTCTTACTAGTATTTCACAATACAATTTTCACTAGTAAAAAATTTCTGATATCAACAATTACGTTGCTACTAGTGCAAATGTCTATTCTTGATATCAACAATTGAATTGCTACTAGTAAAAATTTTTGATATCAATAATTCGATTGTCACTAGCGACAATGTTCATTTCTGATATCATGAATGTGATTGTTACTAGTAAGAAAGCCATTTTAGATATCAGAAATTATATTGATATCAAGAACACATTTTTAGATATCAGAAATAACAACTGTAACATGTTGAAATACATTTAGAGATCTCAAGAACTAACATTTCAACTAGTGGCAACTGAATTCTTGATATCAGAAATTTGCATTTTTACTAGTAAGAATTGTATTCCTGATATGTGAAACTGGAATTTCAACTAGTAAGAAATCAATTCTTGATATCAACAATTGAATTTGAATGGCAGCCTATGGTGAGATTTCACTAGTAAAAATACAATTCTTGATATCAACAATTATAGTTTTTACAAGTGAAAATGTAATTGTTGATATCAAAAACTGCCATTGTTACTAGTGGAAATCTAATGCCTGATATCAAGAATGAACATTTTAACTAGTGAAAATCTAATTGTTGATATAACGTTCATATCCTGAAAATGAATAAAAGTCAAATTGGCTTGCCATAAGCGACATGCACACAAGGGGCGGTTTAATGTCAATATTCGTACAGTCGTCACGTGTAAAATATTGCACGTTGAATACATTTAGAGGCTAAACGATTCAGTGCGACTGCGAATGTTTTGAAATACACCTCGTGTAGACTAGCTATAATCTGTGTTACACTTAATGTGAAGTTCCCAAATTGCTGAAGTACAAAAATAAAATAAAAGAACAGCAGTGGTTCACAACTTTGCTTCAGAATTCAAATTTTAGATTCGACAACTGATGACTAGACCAAAGAGGGGAAAAAAAAAAGAAAAGTGTCCTAAAAAAAATAAATATTGAATTGCAACGCATTTTTGTTTAAAGTAACAAGCTGAAGATTATCGATTTTGAAAATATATAAAACAGCAGCAGTGCGATTTAGCCTACTAGTCTAACATAGCGAATCACTTTGCTACCGTGTAAATACGCCAAAACAAGTGACTGGATGTCAACAACAAGAATTTCTCATTTTATTGTAATTAAGCACATTTATTTAGCTTAATTATGCCTGATTATATAGCTAAGGTTTTTATTATTATTATTATTTAATCATCGTTAGATAAAATGGTAGTCCATGGTGTGCATCATAATTATATTGCTTGAAATAATTCAACAAGCATTTGGTTCTGTAAAGAGAAAAAAGGCGTGTCTGTAGCCACAAGCTGTTTGCTCAGACATTACAGCAATGTTCGGAAAGGCACGCTGCATGCTATTTCTGCAGTAGATCCTATGCATTCTGTGCATAGTAAGCACATTTTCTGTATGTGGATGATCTACTACAAAATATATGTCAGCATGAGCATAATGTGTGCATGGAATAATTTTTCATTTTTCATCATTTAGCAGACGCTTTTATCCAAAGCGACTTACAAGGGGAGCAATTAGGGGTCAGGTGTCTTGCTCAAGGGCACTTTAGTCACGGTATTGAAGGTGGAGAGAGTGTAGTTTATTCACAATCCCCACTTTCAATTCCTGCCGGCGAGGGAATCGAACCAACAACCTTCTGATTACAAGCCCGACTCCCTCACCACTAGGCCACGACTACCCTGTATCCCACATTTCTCATGTTTGTCAAATAAGCCATTGCATGTTTAATTAAAGCTGCAAGCAGCAATGGAAGGGCCCTCGCACCCGGGCCTTAGGAAAACAGCGAACAGTGGGCGACGTGCTAAGTCATTTCAAAGCGCCACACTTCCTGCTGCCAACAGGTGGCGCTTTGATCGTAACTGAATATTGCCTTCAGGCCAGGACTATTATCAAACGTGAAGTTTGGAGCAGATCGGACACTGTATGAGTAACAACACCTTCCTGTTTCATGGCGTTAATCGCCTACATTAGCACTTAGCCTAGTGTTGCGTGATTTAACGTGTTTCTAGCGTGTTGTGGCATATTGAAATGTGTTTATTACTACTTATAAAGCATGTATTAAAATGTTAGTTCACCCAAAAATGAAATTTCTGTTATTAATTCCTCACCCTCATGTCGTTCCACACCCATAAGACCTTCGTTTATCTTCAGAACAAAAATTAAGATATTTAATTTACTCTTTCAAACGGCCAGAAAGGTACTAAAGATATATATAAAACAGGTCATATGAGTGCAGTGCTTCAACCTTAATGTTATGAAGTCACGAGAAAACTTTTTGCGCGGCAAAAAAAACAAAATAACGACTTTATTTATAGCTGATTTCAAAACTCTGCTTCGAAGCTTTTTGAATGTTTTGTTTCGAATCAGTACACATATCAACTGCCAAAGTCACATGATTTCAGTAAACGAGGCTTCGTTACATCATAAGTGTTTCGAGATTTCAATGGTTCTCATGAATTTGGCAGATTCATGCACGCTCTGAACCACTGATTCGATGTTATGAAGCGACATGATGTCTAGACATCAATATCTAGTGCTTCATGAAGCTTCAATGAATCTTTTGTTTTGAATCAGTGTATCAAACTGCCAAAGTCGTGAACCATTGAAATTTCGAAACACTTATGACGTAACAAAGCCTCGTTTACTGAAATCATGTGACTTTGGTAGTTGATATGTGTACTGAATCGAAACAAAAGATTCGTAAAGTCGTAATTTAGTTTTTTGGCGCACAAAAACTATTCTCGTCACTTTATAACATTGAAGTTGAACCAATGTACTCACATGACCTGTTTTAAATATATCTTTAGTACCTTTCTGGGAATGCCAGAACCATATTCTACATCCCTAATCCTACCCAATACCTAAACTTAACAACCACTAACTTTTAATAAGGAGTTTATTGAGGCAAAAGTAGTGAGAAATGGAACCTAATCTAAAGTGTGACAGAAAGATTTCAACAGCTTGGCTAATATTGCATCTCCTGTTGTTTCATATGGCTGTATGAAAACCTCCCGAGCTCCAGATTATCATTGAACGTCATGTTGAATGTATCTGCTATGTAAGCAGTCCAAGGAATTCTACACGTTCATCTCTTTCCTGACTTTTACCGGCACTGACAGATAGGCTAGATCAGACCCAGCATGCTCCAAAAATAAAAGGTATACAATGCTGGGATAAAGAAGGGGGAGTCTAATGCAGGGAAAATGGGAAGGTGTTCTAAGCCGTTAGAGAGTGAAAAGATGAGGCAGATTCACTCCCCCATGCAAACAAGTTCATTACGGTGGGGTAACGGGTGTGGCGTAGGCATGTGGATGTTTAATTATGCCAGTGGAGAGAAAAAGCATACAAACTATCTCCAGGGGCCAACTAGAAGAAATCACACTGTTCTTTGACTCTGTAAAGTAGCACCAGGGAACACAGAGACTCCAGGTTGTTGTGTGAGACGTGGTTATTATTGATCCAACAACACCCTTCTCTAACTGCGATCATGGGTCATTAATAAACACAGCCACAAAAAAATTCAGTAGTTATTGTAACGTTTGGGCAATATTCAATATTATTCAGTAGAGGATTGATGATGTGAAGATAATGTCTAAGGATAGATCACCCAAAAGAGATTATTCTGTCATTGTTTACATACCCTCACACAGTTCCAAATGCATATGAATTTATAGCATGAAGTGAAAAATGTGACAGTGATACATACAAGTCAAGTCAAGTCATCTTTATTTATATAGCGCTTTTTACAATGCAAATTGTGGCAAAGCAGCTTTACATTAATAAGAAAATGGTGTCATTGTGCAGCTTATTCTATATATTATTGATTCATTCCATTGCAAAGATCAGTAGTTATTAGTCAAGTTAATTTATGTATATCAGCACTGGAGAAAACAGTGACGTAATCGTCCGGCTCAGTTCGCATACAACGACACCAAAAACACTGCTGAATATCAAGCAAGTGTCCCCAACTTAAGCAAGCCAAAGGCAACCATCTTAATGTACTGAATGAAAAAAAAAAAGCATAATTAAAAATTCTCGAAAAGAAAACCTTAAAGTTTGCCATAATCTTTTTTAATTATTACTTTTTACAAAATCAAAGGCATGTGGTGCCAACATGAGGAAAAATGCAGGGACCCTAATGACTGTATGTCAAGAACAATAAATCTCTAAAAATAGCAGATAATTTGACCCTTTATGACAAGGCTAGTGTAACATGGCAATGGAACAGATAAAGACGGTGGTAAAGTGAACCCAAGTGCAGTTTACATAAACCATGAATAGAATTCAAAACACGAAAACCAAGCATAAACATGAACAACTATCAACATGACTTGAAACAATAACCTGATTTGTGGAACATGGATCAGTATACATACTTCAATACATAACAAGGACACATGGTAAACACGAAGGCTTAAATACAAGACGATAGGTATTCATGACATAAACAACCAATGACTCATTACAAGATAAGACAATAATCCAATGAAAACATGACACATGAACAAGAGGGGGACAGGAAATCACATGACATGAATAGGAAACACATGGCTTTGACAAATTTCCAAAACAAGACCTAAAACAGATGTGACAGCTAGGTTAAAATGTTACGTGTCTCCTTAAGGGTAGTTGTGAATTAATAATAGTAATGGAGTTTAAACACTGGTGTAGTTGTTGGAAAGTAAACTCAACTGGCAGAGATCACAGGTGAATAGTGAATCGGAACTGGGAAAATTATGTCACAAAGGAGGACAATAAAGGCAGAAAGTAATCAACCATGTGAGTAACCTATGGTTGATTACTTAAATATTAGGTGAGTAAGACCAGTAAAGGTCAATAGTCCTTTGAGAGACTTGACCATGTTAATGTGAGTGAAGAAAAAGTGGACACCTGACACCATGGACAATCTGTCCACACTGATCCAGGGGTTTGACGACCCCAGGACGAATTCAGGATTTACTGCACAGCATAGGTCATCCTCAAGAAGCAGAGTTAGAGGGGGATCAGCAACCTTACCAGGCTCTGTGGAACACGACATGTAGGCGGGAAAAGTGAGTGCAATTCTTTAATTGGGTGGCATTTAGAGACAATAAATGACAGGGTTAATGGTTAAGAAGCTTTAAGTTTTTGCAGGGCAGTCAATGCTGAATGTATTGTGAAATGCGAGACCTGCCCGGGCCGGTTTGTGTGGAGGTGGAGCATCAGTGCCGAGCATCAGCCTGGATCTTCTGATGATGAACTGGCCTCTGCTCTAGAACCAGTGGTTGATGGTAGGTACATCCGATGGTTCACTAGACCGTGGGAATAAGGTAAGTTGTAAGATGAGTATGTGTTGGAAGGGGGTAAATCCAGTGGCAGGGTTACAAGAGGGAATTCTGGGCTCAGGGGAGAAAATGGTTCCAGCTGTTCTGGTGGTGATGGCAGTGTATCCTCAGGAAATGGAATGGTGAATCTCCCAGAATATATGTTCCGTCTGCCCCCAGCCCAGGGGATGAGGATGTTACTCGGAGGAGAGACTGATGGAAAAGTATTAAGACTTTCCAATCTTTGGGTTTGGGGATGGGATTTTGAGGAGTGAAGTTAGTGGAGCAGCAATTATTTTTTTTTTTTTTTTGATGATTTGGTGGTAGAAGTTGGCATAACCAATGAAACATTGAAGCTTGATGAACATGATTGAACTTCTTGGTCCATCTGCACGTGGCCTGGACCAATGTTGTACCCCAGGAACTTGTCGGAGGGTTGATGTAACAAGCACGTTTCTGCCTTGAGGAGCAACTTGTGTTCAAGGAGTCTTTGAGGGACCCGACGGACAGGCTGAAGATGTTCCATCAGAGTTTTGGAGAAGATCAGAATATAGTTAATACAACTGAGGACCAGGTGAAGGGAAGAATTCCTTAAAACACAGGAGCGCTTGTCAGCTCATCACCCGATTTCCTAAGTGATTTTCCTCTTATCTCTTCTGCGTATTAAGATGAGATCACTTTGCGGGTCGAGTTTGGTGAACAATGCTGGCCTGCATTCATTCTTGGCCACAAAAAAGAAGCTGGGAGCAACAAGTTATGTTGTGGGATGTATCAATTCCCGGTTGAGTTCCTCCTCCACATACTCCTTCATATCCTTCTGTTCTGGAAGCAATAGAGGATATGTACAGACATGGGGTAGAGGATTTCCAGGGAGCCGCTCAAAGGCACACCAGGAGTAACTGAGTGGCCTGCTGAGGGCTAAAGATATCACAATGAGCCTCATTTTCCTGAGGAAAGCAGAAACTTTGGCCATTTATTACACTTTTGATAGAAATGGCACCAAGGTTAGCAGTGACTGGTGGCTCAGAGGAGGAAGCAGGCATATGGCTGCAAAGAAGAAGTGAAAGGCACTCTAGGAAGCATTAGTCATCCTCAATGGTAGGCCCACTACAGAGTAAATTGGGAGCAGGCGAGGGAAGGAAGGCTGAATACACTGGAAATGCAATTCCACGCTGAGCCTGAGTTGACAATTACAAGAGCCTCGAATGTGCTGGTTGTGTTGAAGATGCTATCCCATGTTGTGATCAAGCCTTCTGTAAGGAAGTGAACACACTGATGTAGCTAATGGACCCAGTAGTGGGAATCTTTATTAACAGTAAATACTTAACTGCCAGAGACTGGATGACTTGAGAGAATGGTAGCCAATGGGAAGTAACCCACAGTAGAAGAAAGATGGAATGGAGTAATCCACCATAGAAAGCAATGCCGTAAACATGTCATATTACATATTATCTATATATAACAAGGTGTAAAGCTTATACCATAACTGTCAATCCCGTGACAAGCTTGATGCATCACCATGAAAATGGGATTTCAATTTATTCAATAGCACATCTATTGCTTTCAGAGCAGCAAGTTCTTAAAGTTATAGTGCTATTTTAAATGTTCCTAATAGGTTTCTTATTTTGTCTCCTACAATAGGTTTACATGCATCAAAGGTTAAAAAACACTTGCAATGTGTAATTTTCTCATAATCAACTCTTTTAGTGTCTAAAACGGTTCAGTTAAGAATTCTCTCTCTAAACCCCTCCTTTCAGAAGGCCTCCTCTGTTCTGATTGGTCACTTTAGCACTTCTGTGATATGAACAGTAATAATGTTGTGGGTTTTACCTGATCATTTCGAGCCCGAGTCCTCATCCTTTGGAAGTGCATGCGAAGTGAACTTGCTGAAAACGACGCCTTCTCGACATGATGACAACACGAGCCAAATTCTTCCAGGCCTCAGCTACAATTACAGTGTTTGAAGGCAGGTCAAAGTAGAAGTAGTTCGTGGGCAGCCAATAAAGACCATAGACTCGCACTGTGCAAATTTTTACAATCCTACATATGTTTGTGCAATTACTGACAGCTTGAAAAACTTCATTTATCATGCACTTTGATCTTTGAAACTTTGCAGACCTTTTACAGTCCCAAACAGCTATAACATGAAAGGTAATCTATCTGGAAAAGCTTAATAAGGGCACTTTAATAAAAACAATAGTCAATAATATGAGTAAAACAATAATCACAGATTTGTGGCCCAAGCAGAAAGTTTGACACCAATGATCTTCATTATTTTGTATTACATTATTTTAGATGGTTGAATCTTTTTAAATGTACAACCCTCTTGAGCGCCTGTGCTCACTTTATTGGAGCAACAAGTCTTGGCTTATTTTAGCAGTGAGCCATGATTTCCTTTACCTCACAGTCATTCTGGCCACCGTGCAGACATGCTCATGAGCTTCCTAGTGCAATTGTTTGCTTAGCAGAAGTGGTTGCATATTGCATAAGCGGGAAGAAATAAAGAATCCCCGAAGAACATGTAGGCAGTTCCGACAGTTGCTCGCTTTCCATCACTGCCTTATAAAAACACCAGCTAGAGGATGTTAAAAATGCATTACTATTTGGAGCCATGTGGGGCTTTTTGCTTTGGTTCATCTAGCAAGCATTCTACAGCAGCAGCTGTTAACCATGAATACGATCTGTCTGACAGGGAGGCATTCCCCCAAAATGCCAAGAACTCCACTGACCCAAATAATCAAGCTATCCGCTTGGTTAGTTAATAACCTCTATTGAGAACCTGTCATAAGAATGCAACATGCAGCATGTCCTGTCATCCGTTGCCCGTCTATTTTGTCAAGAAAAACAAAAGTAATAGTACCTATATTTTAAGTGAGCGTAGGCCAGATGAAAAGAGCAGAGCAAATTGCTTTGTAATTGCTAAGCAAGATTAACACATGTAGACATTTTTGACTATGCTTTTACTTTGTATTCGTGCAATTAAAATGGATATGTTCGTTCATGTAGTATGATTGACTCACAAACTTATTTTGCAAGCACAATAGCAGTGCAACACAACACATTTTCAAGAGCAAATCAATACAAGAATGAAGGAAAAAGGAAGGAACAAGACTGCAAAAAGTGGGTTCCTCCTTCCTTGTGCAGAATTTGGCGGCACTGCAAGATCTAATTTATAAACTATGCCCATATACTTTTTCTCCCCCTCAACATCAAAACATTTGACATCGAAGTTACAGGTAAAAAGTTCGTTCATACACAGTAAAAACCCCAGAGTTCAATCAACTCTGCTCAGATAACATTTGGTCCCTATCTAAATAGAGTTAAAGTAACACTCTTCAGAGATTGAATGTCTTTTATCTTCAGTTGATTTCATCTAAGACTGTGGCTGAAGTCAGTTGTAGTTCTTGTGTTTCTCTATTCTTTAGTGATTCTGCTTGTTAACAGCAGGCGTTCATCATTAATGTTCAATCATCACTTAATTAATTGTTTAATTATCTCATTGACTTTAACTCTGCTTCAGTGTTACTTTAACACTATTTAGAGAGGGACCAAATGTTCTCTGAGCAGAGTTGATTGAACTTTGGGGTTTTTACTGTGTATGAACGAACTTTTTACCTGTAACTTCGATGTCAAATGTTTTGATGTTGAGGGGGAGAAAAAGTATATGGGTATTTTATTGTGTATTTCAAGTCACTTAATTCCTTTTTTCAGGATGCAGATTTTATATTGGACATCATGTGGCAACCTAAAACAATGCGCCCTGACTCGTGTTACATGTGAAGTTTTGTTCATGGCATGTCACCTAACCTGTCCATGTTGGCATCTGCCTAAAGGCACTGCAACGCGGAGTCAGCGGGTTGAAATCCAAGTGCAGCTTTATTTCCAAAATGTAGTCAGACAGGCAATGGTCAACTCAACAGCAAACAGTAGTAACAGGGAAAAGGCAGACTCGTAGTTAATATCCAGGCTAAATGGGTCAGGCGGATAAACAGCAAAACGAGAAAACAGGTAGAAATCCGACAGGCGAAAACAGGAATAACGCTCAGAACTGTTACAGTGGAACAAGACTTCGCAGATGACAAGTGTGTGAGGGTTAGCTTAAATAGGGACATAGATTGGCTACAGCTGGGCAATGATTAACATGAGGGTAAGGGACTTATGGGAAATGTAGTGTGGTGGATATGAGCGGGCGACCTCTGGTGGCAGGTGGATGGAGGACAACGGAACGGATTCGTTACAGGCACGTTCACATCACGGGCGATAATGCTAACGATGACTACAAAGATATAGTTCTGAAAATCATTCTAAATGTAAAAAAAAAGAATAGTAGAGTCCACTACTATGACAATAACAGCACAGAGAAAAGATATTAGTAGCAATCAATTTCAGATGTTTTTTCTAGCTGATGAACGATAAAAAGCATTTAAAGTGACAGTGACATTTAAAGTGAAATCCTCCGCTGGTGTGGACGCTAATATAGTACAGACTAGCACACTGTTTAGAGTCTCGTTTGCTTGGATAGCCTGCAAGTTGACCCAGGCAAGCTCGACTGCTAAATAAAAAAAGTGTTATTTGGGAAGAAATATAACACCATTCACAGAAATTGATAGCAATCATAAATGTTAGCCTGGTGTTTTTACGGTCCAGATTGGTAAACAAGTACAATTGTATAGTGGGGTTTTGCACAAAAGATTAACATGACGGCACATGCTAGCCGATGCGTTGAATCAACTCCACAGCAACTACGTAAATTTATCCACTAACCATTCAGAAATGTTCTGTGTCATTCTAAAAGTTGTAACAATGTAAGACTGAACACTGCTACTGATTTTAGTCATTTTGACTGCGTGAGATTCTCCAGCTTTGTTGTTGTTGAGGAACCGAAGCATGAGCCGTTAAAGCTCCGCCCTCTTCTGGAAAGCTGGAGCAGCAGCTCATTTGCATTTAAAGGGACACAAATAAAAATGACAATGTGAGGTATTTTGAGCTGAAACTTCACATTATGGGGACACCAGACACTAATATTACATCTTGTGAAAAGGGGCATTATAGGTCCCTTTTAATTCAGCTATTCTAACAAGTGATTGATGGATTTACTAGTTTAGATGCACAGCTTTTGTTATCGGTGTAACTAATGTTGTGTTTGTTTTACAGGATAATTAGTCATCAGTGGATGGTCAACTTGTCATTCAATCTCTGATAAAGGAAATATAGCATATAGTCTTTAAAACGTTTGAATTTGCCCTTTTCATTCCTCTCCCATACACACACACAATACGAAAAGGGGCAAAGTGGAGAAAAATTCAAGCAAATGAAATTACAAAAATTTGATAACATGACAATAACATACAGATAAAAAGACATAAAGCAGTCTTTTGTGTGTGTTCGCCATTTTTATTACTGTAAAATAAATGTCATGTGCTATGTAATGGGCATGTGCTTCAAGTTTGCTTTCAAGAAAGAAAATGAATAATAACCTAAAACACATGAAGACTATCATAAAAGGAAACTAACATAAATAATGAACATGAATTGAATGAAAATGTATATAAAATTATTTTTAAAACTAAGATTAAAAGGGAAGAGGAGGAGCCAAGTCAGGCAATGAATAAGATTCATTCAAATGCACCTTTGAACATTTTGTGTAATTCTACATATGAAACTTATAAAAACTTTCCATTCATGTTATCTGCAACATATGACAAGAATGTTGCCCTCCCTTTTTAAAGTGAGGTTAGTTGCATTTTGTTGCATAAATCATACCCATTTTTTTAAATAAATCTTTACTTTGAAGTTCACTTAAAGTCCTGCAGTGTAACGATTTTAAATTTCAAAACTGAACTTCTGTCAGAAGAATATCTGGAGTGTGAAAAAAAATACATTGATATGTTAAAATTAACATCTTTTCTGATTCATAAATAGCTTCTATCCACTGTTGGCATAAGAATCACATAAATCATTGCCATTCTCAGGAAAAGAATATCAGATATATCAGCCTAACAAATATGTAACGATAAAATTAGATATTTGCAAACATATAATAGACAAGCACAACAAAAAACATACTTTCTTCCTGTTACAGTATGTAAAATCAATACACAGAACCACAGCTGATATGTTCTTTCTAAACCACAATGCTTGTGAACAGAGTGCTGTAACCACACACACTGTTTGAAGAAGAGAAACTTATTGATGTTTCTTGGAGGACTCTATTGTCTGCAGTAGCAATTCAAGGTACACGGAGATCTTGTCATGCTAATTTATTATGTTCTTTTTTTTGCTTACTCAGCCTTAAATTCCATTAGCATTTCTCTCTGTATCAGAGATGAGAGAACATTTTGGCTATACAGAATAATGCATCTTAGGTTATTAAAAGCAACCCAACCAGGCCAAAAAGGGGCAGCACTCCAACCAAGATTCAAGACGCTGTAGAAATTTGCAGTTTTAAACTCTATACTGTATGTGTAACGGTCTTGTAGGTAACAGATGCTCACAACATCGGAGAACCACGGGAACAAAGTTTAATAAGGAACAAGAGAAGCGATCCAAATAAGACACTAAACATTAACAACAACTGACAAAGGAACAGAGGGAATACAGGGCTTATATAACAGAAACACAAGAGGAAAATGAGGTAAATTAACGAAACACAGCTGATGGGAATAAGCTAACACATGTGCACATGTGACACAATAACAACAAAACAGAGTCGAGGACAGAAACACATTACCGCCCTCTCCCGGAAGGTCCAATCTGGGAGGGGGGGAACCCTGGAGGCCATGGGCAGGAGCGGGTAGGTCAGGTGGCCTTCAGGGTGGGGGCCAGGGCGAAGTCAGTAGCTCAGGCGACCAGGGCGGAGTCCACGTCAGTGACCAGGGCGGAGCCTGGAACTCAGCCGTCCAGGGCGGAGCCGGGAGCCCAGTCGTACTCAGGCGGCAGAAGGTCTGGAGCCGATTCAGGGAGCTCCGCCGCTGGAGATACAGGGAGGAAAGCTGGAGATACAGGGAGAATCTCAGGCTCTGAGTAAAAGTCTATAAGCCACTCCTCAGCCGGTATGACCACCTCGGCCGTAAGAAACCGTGGCTTGGGTGCAGCACACGGCTGCGGCTCGCGCTCGGTGGCCATCTTTCTCGCGGAACAGAGGACAGGGCTGTTGTCTTTGCCCTTCCTGTGGGACGGCGCTGGCGGACAAAAATGGTCGGCGTCATTGGACTGGCATGTGGTGGATTTCGGCATTGGGCGAGTGGGCACAGCCGTGTGTCTGCCGTAAACCCCAAAGGTGATCTTCTGCCGCGGCCATCACACGGACTGCTGTCTGTCACGACTTTAAGTCGTCGTGCTGTTAACACTGCAGTCTGCAAACGGTCTTGTAGGTAACAGATGCACACAACAACGGAGAATCACTGGAACAAAGTTTAATTAGGAACAAGAGAAGAAATCCAAACAAGACACTAAACATTGACAACGACCGACAAAGGAACAGAGGGAACACAGGGCTTATATAACAGAAACACAAGATGAAAATGAGGAAAATTAACGAAACACAGCTGATGGGAATGAACTAATGATGGCGTGGCGGGAACAGACAAAGAGCACATGTGACGCAATGACATCAAAACAGAGTCCAGGACAAAAACACTTGTAACAGTGCAGGTGCTGGTCATATAATTAGAATATCATCAAAAAATTTATTTATTTCACTAATTCCATTCAAAAAGTGAAACTTGTACATTATATTCATTCATTACACACAGACTGACATATTTCAAATGTTTATTTCTTTTAATTTTGATGATTATAACTGACAACTAAGGAAAATCCCAAATTCAGTATCTCAGAAAATTAGATTTACTTAAGACCAATACAAAGAAAGGCTTTTTAGAAATCTTGGACAACTGAAAAGCATGAACATGAAATGTATGAGCATGTACAGCTCTCAATACTTAGTTGGGGCTCCTTTTGCCTGAATTACTGCAGTAATGCAGCGTGGAGTCGATCAGTCTGTGGCACTGCTCAGGTGTTATGAGAGCCCAGGTTGCTCTGATAGTGGCCTTCAGCTCTTCTGCATTGTTGGGTCTGGCATATCACATCTTCCTCTTCACAATACTCCATAGGTTAAGGTCAGGCGAGTTTGTTGGCCAATTAAGAACAGGGATACCGTGGTCCTTAAACCAGGTACTGGTTGCTTTGGCACTGTGTGCTGGTGCCAAGTCTTGTTAGAAAATGAAATCTGCATCTCCATAAAGTTGGTCAGCAGCAGGAAGCATGAAGTGCTCTAAAACTTCCTGGTATACATCTGCGTTGACCTTGGACCAGCAGTCCAGTCCTTTTAGTCTTTAGCCCTGGCGAGACACTTCTGACGCTGTCTGTTGTTCAAGAGTGGCTTGACACAAGGAATGCGACAGCTGAAACCCATGTCTTGCATACGTCTGTGCGTAGTGGTTCTTGAAGCACTGACTCCAGCTGCAGTCCACTCTTTGTGAATCTCGCCCACATTTTTGAATGGGTCTTGTTTCACAATCCTCTCCAGGGTGCGGTTATCCCTATTGCTTGTACACTTTTTTTCTACCACATCTTTTCCTTCCCTTCGGCTCTCTATTAATGTGCTTGGACACAGAGCTCTGTGAACAGCCAGCCTCTTTTGCGATGACCTTTTGTGTCTTGCCCTCCTTGTGCAAGGTGTCAATGGTCGTCTTTTGGACAACTGTCAAGTCAGCAGTCTTCCCCATGATTGTGTAGCCTACAGAACTAGACAGAGAGACCATCTAAAGGTTTTGAGTTAATTAGCTGATTAGAGTGTGGCACCAGGTGTCTTCAATATTGAACCTTTTCACAATATTCAAATTTTCTGAGATACTGAATTTGGGATTTTCCTTAGTTGTCAATTCTAATCATCAAAATTAAAAGAAATAAACATTTGAAATATATCAGTCTGTGTGTAATGAATGAATATAATATACAAGTTTCACTTTTTGAATGGAATTAGTGAAATAAATCAACTTTTTGATGATATTCTGATTATGACTAGCACCTGTATGTTAGCATGTATAAGTGTTTTTCTGTAGTTATGTTATAGTTGAAGTTTAGGCGAAATATCCATAATGATTTGGGATTTTCCTTAAAGGTGTTTTAAATAACTATATAAAACATTTTAAATATACTTTTAAGAAAATATAGTAATAAAGGTTTTTTTCTCATCATAATGACAGTTTAATTCCAGTTTAAAGTTTAATTCCAAAATAAAAAGTCTGTATATATTATATTGCATTTTAATTTATTTATTTTGAAGAAATTAGATAGGACTAAAAAAAAATTGTGCCATTCTTAGGTTATGCAGTGAAGGTGAGAACATGCTACTCTAGATGTAGACCCTAGTAGTTCATTTGATACAGTCAGCCTGACATTTTCATTATGTATTCAGAGAGCTTGTGAGTTTTTGCCAGTTGATACGTCTGAATGGTTGTGGGAGGGAGACTGTTTCTCTATGAGTGTATGAAGATATGACTCAGCCAAGGATGGTGGGAGGAGAGAGAGGTAGGCACACAATTAAAGGCACAACCATTTTGAGAACAGCAGGCAAACACGTGTGGGAAAATTCACTTCAGTGTGATTTAGATTCCGTGGACAACATAAACAGAATATGCATTTGCCTCAGATAAGATCTTGTGAAGAGCAAACTATCATTTTTTTCAACAATCCCCCTGGTTTGTACATCAGTATCAAGGTGGAACTCATTGGCTGGTGCATCATCTGACACTCTCACAATCACCTTAAAGCTGCTGTTTGGAACTTTTGCCTCTCGATCGCCAACTCTGTTTGAAAGTTATCCAGTGGCCACCTCTGACAGAATCAACCAATCAAAACACTGGACTTGAAAGGTGCCAATGTGCATTTCCCTCAATCTCGGGACGGATTAGAGACAGGCTTGTCTTTGAGACAGAGTTGTCCGGGTTGCTTCAATTCCCTGTTCTGGTTCCAGGCTCCAGTTCCTGTTCTGTTCCTGGTTCAAGGTTCAGCTAAGCTAAGTCCAACTCTATGGAGTTGTGAAGTTGCTCTCTCGAGACTCTGAAGCTCTAAAGAGCAAGTAATGAATTTAGGAAGTTTGAAAACTGCAACAGAGACAACGATGACAAGCTTGTCCTGCATCTTCAAAATATTTGCATCTTATTGCACTTTATCCATAGTTGTTACTTATTCTTGTCTATCCTTTTATTAATAAAATTGGCTGGTGCCCCAAAATATTGGAAGGAATCATCACTCACCTTAGGTGATATGCGACCAAAAACTCAATATTAATACAAATTATTAATATTAAACACCATAAATAGCTACATTTGCGGTGCCCTGGTGTGAGTCTAATCCAAAATCACTACATACTCCACAAGCACTCCCACTGAATCGCACTGTTTTGCTCAGACTCCAAGCCAATTTTGAAGATTGTCGGTAACCAAACAATTGATGGGCCCAATTAACTTCCATAGATACTGTGGATGTCAACGTCAACTGTTTGGTTAACAACATTCTTCAAAATATCTTCTTTTGTATTCACCAGAAGAAAGAAATTCATATAGGTTTGGATCAACTTGAGGGTGAGTAAATTCATTTTTAGGTTAACTATCCCTTTTAAGTACATCGTTGTCATACCCTTAATTTCTTCTTATTTGGCAGTTTTTAAAGGAGAATCTACTGCTTTATTTCACCCTCGACACTGGAATAATTGTAACCACTACCAGTGTCAAAACACTGATGCTGTGCTGTGTGCATTTCCAGTGCTGGTTGCTGGTATCTACCATTTACACATGACAACCAGTGCCTGGGGATATTGGAGAGGGAATTGGAGGGAACCACTAGCTGACACACACAGACAGCACCAGTTACACATTCTGAACCGGTCACAAACAAATGTTATCTTAACTAGGAATATGACAAATGTTGGTGAAATATTCCTTGGGTCTTTTATAACAGACTGATGCGGATCTGAAGCGCCGTGAATGGCCTCGTTAAGTATCTCTGAGGAGCCTTGAGGAAAATATCAGCTTCTTGAGAGAAAATCTACAGTATATGTAGCCATATGACTTTCCTCAGATGCTGCCATGCCAACCCCATGCATGTCTCTAACACCAAGCAAAAAAAAAAAAAAGGCTGAGTAGTTTTTACTCTCTTCCATGTAGACAGCCTCATTTAGTTTAATGTGCTTTTCTGCCACAACCATAATGTGCCTGAATCATAATTAAGGACTGTTCATTGTTGGCCAGAGGAGAACTGCCCCCCCCCCACCCTCCATTTTTGTCAGCTGATGTAGTTTAGGTTCCTCGCCGCTGTTGCTTCTAGCTTGCTTAGTTGGGGACACTTGATATTCAACAATGTTTTTGATCTGCCTGCATTGACACCATTCTATGCAAATTGAACTGAGCTGGACGATGACATCACTGTTTTCTCCAGAGCTGCTATATGGATAAATGGACTAAATGAATAATAAATGATCTTTAAAACGGAATGAATCAATACTGAGATTACTTAAGCTGGAAAATGACACCATTTTCTTCTAGAGCTGCATTATGTTTCTGTTTCACTGTAAAGCTGCTTTGACACAAACATTGTAAAAGCACTATAAATAAAGGTGACTTGACTTGACTGACAAGTCTTAGTCATGCTTGTCGAGAAGCATAAAGTTGAACTCATCCAAAGCAGAAAGTATGTGAATTTAAAATTAAAAATCAGTATATAATTGCAGCTGAATTGATATTATGAAGAAATGGAATTCAAAATATGGTGGATTTTCATAACCTTCAAATGGTTTTGTATCCTGGAAGGCATCCGAAATAGGAAAATAAATAGGAAAACCATTTGTAGTGTTGTCCGAAACCATAGTGAACGTTATTGAGTGCACTCATTCAATCCCACAATGCACTACAATAACAAGTGTACAACCGATGTACTATCAATGGCTAGATAAAACCCATAATGCACCGTGTGTCACTCGCCAAATTATTTCCCATGTCTGACCAGAAGATGGTGAATCATCCATCCATCCATTTTCCAAATCGCTGGTCCAATGTGGGTACAGCGTAATGTCATACATGTAAAAATAAGTCCTTTTTAAGTTTAGTTCCCATGACAAGAGTTTAAGATAAGTCTTTTCATCTTACTACTGGAGCTGCCAAGTTTTTGTAAGTTTCAAACAATTGTTAAACAGCAAGCACAAACTATGTAAAAGCAGCAGTCCTTCCGACACACTCAGTGTCCGAATTCACTCACTCCCTCAAGTGAACTATAATAATGGACTAATGTGGGGAATGGTGAAAAAGGGTATAGGGGGCGATTTCGTACACAGCCCTAAGTAATAGCACAGAAATTTCTGGGTAGTGATTTTTGTCTTATCACATACCACTATTGATTCATAATCGATATTAAAAATGTAATGTAGGGGAAGAAGGAAGCCGGAACCGGCGAACGTTAAACATAACTTTAAGAACAATTAAATAAACAACAAAATAGTGCTTTATATAAATATATATATATATATAGAGAGAGAGAGAGAAGAGAGAGAGAGAGAGAGAGAGAGAGAGAGAACTATTATATATGTATATATGCATGTATAATATAATATTGTATTACTATATAACAGAATTAGTCACATTAATATAACTATATTAATTAAATAACACGCATCTGAATACCTCTTAAGCAAACTAACCCTGGTTATGTTCAGAGAGTAAGCTATGGTTACATTTCCTGAAAGTTACCTCTGTTTTTGGAACCGAAAGTTGACATTATCTATCAGCTTACTTACTCTGGGTATGTCACATAACCTGCTTTCTGGAATTCTCCCTAGGCCTCAAAACAAAAAAAACACAGGCACCAGACAAATATCTGATTTTGATAAAGGATTAATCATTTAGTATGAGAAGTATGTAGTAGGCAAAACGGAAAAAAAAAAAAAAAAAAATCTGGAGCCTGAGAGTGAAGCATGAGTCACTATGGTTTTACCCCTGAGATATGTGTCAACCATAATGGCTAACAGCCGTAGTCATTTTTAGTAAACAAAGTCAGAACCTGGCATGCAACGATCTGGAAAAATGCAGTCATGCTCAGACGATATCATAGATAGCCATTGCAGAAAACATAAATAAATTACAAAAGCATAAAACAGAAACATGGTTGTACCACTTATTATTCTCTAAATCTGCTTTCATGATCATTGTAATCATGATTATTGAAGTATAATTGTTGAGTTTTAATGTAAAATCTTATATATATGTGTGTGTGTGTGTGTGTAAAGTTAAAAATAGAATCTAGACTACATTAATTGCCAACATGAGGGCTTTTTTCAAGATGTATTATAATATTACATTTTAAATATTTTAATGCATTCATAAAAGTAAACGTTTACCTCATCATTTAACTCATTTAAGTATACTTTTAAGAAGTGGCTTCTTCATAATCAACGATGTGAACGTTAATGTTTATTTAACTATTTATAACTATTAATAACTTTATTATTATTATTATTATTATCTTACCCATATCAATTCCGGTCTTTTTTTTTTCTTTCTTTCTTTTAAATTTTGTTAATTTGGATAACTTAATTGTATTTTAGAGCGTTGTTTATAATTTTTGATTGTATTAAATGTTATCGTTTTTCTATTTTGTTTCTTTTCTAGTCTCTAGTTTTTACACCTAATAACATCAGGCAAAGGAACTACCAATGAAAACTAGATTTTGGGCTAATTTGGGAACATTTACATTCATGAATGTTGATTAACGTACACTGTCCCTTTTCGGAAAAGAAAAAAAAAAAAAGACCAATGCATTTCTTACTTCTTGCTTCTCAACCTGCGGCCCGTCACGAATGCAAATGCGGCCCCCGATATGCCGACCACATTTAAAAAAAAAAAAAAAAACTTTTACAATTTATACATTTTTGACTTGAAATTAAATTCAAATATAAGTTTGAACTATAATGTTTTTTGTCATATAAAATCATTTTGGTGATCATACATTATTTTCGGACATGCGCAGACTGAGTACTCAGTTAACAAACACTTACAAGCGCACGCTTTGGCAGAATTTCAATTGCAGCCATTATTTTTGCAAATTTAGGGATCAAAATGGGCAAATTTGTTATTAGAGGAGAAAAACGAAATGAGGTACATACCAATAAAGGAAACAAGAAGAGTCGTAGCATCAGCAGCGAAGGAAAGAAGAATGGAAGAATCAGTTTGCTGTCAATGAGCGAGATGGGCAGCCTTTGTTTGCTCTTCAGTAAAGTACTTTGTAACGATCATCAGCTGAAGTACCCGTGAGAACCACTGCAGGGCACTTCACCTTGGACTTTCACACACACACATTCACTCCCGGACTTCACTTCCTACAATGCACTACACACACACTCACTCATTTCAGACAGACTGCATTTCCCAGAAGCCCCGCACCCAATCACTGATCACCTCACCAGCTGCAGCTCATTATATGCACCATATAAGCACACTACACCAACACATCCATGCAAGGTCTTGTTATTTCCCTGTGTGGAGCATTTCTGAGCGTTTATCCCTGTCTTGTCTTCCGATTGTTACCCTGCCTGTTTTCCTGTCTTTCATGATCATTTATCTGCCTGCCTTTTGACCATTGCTGTGTTTTACTGGACCGTGATTGTATGCTGACTCTCTCGACTTCTAGTCCGTCTAACGACCACGATTCTGCCTATCCTCTGCCATTCCTGTTTGACTACCTCTGCATTTGGATCCCACTCCACTTGGCATATGCAAAACCTACAATGTCAAAAGATACGTGAATTCGACGTGTTTGTTTGATGTACTTGTATTTTAAATCGATAAAATAGTTACGGACACGTGAGGTCTTGATATCGCCAGATTGTAACAATGCGCTCAATGTTGAGTTTATTGAACAGGAAAGTTTCACTTTGATATGAAGAAGTCGCACTGCCGGCCATTTCGACACACTGTGAAACGTAAACGAATTTCTTACAGTATTTGTTGATTTTGCAGTGTGACAGAAATAAAATAGCTCATGTGCCACAGGAAAACACTTTATCTTCTGTGTGTGCAACATCTAATAATGATATTATCTGCTAATACCATCACATTAAATCTGATTGGCTTTCATTGGTGATGTCATATGTAAATGATATGCGGCTCGTGAGACTTGCATTCGGACCATAGTGCGGCCCACTGGGAAAAAGGTTGAGAATCGCTGGGTTAAAACATATCCAATATAACAGGAATAGGCTTCATTACTGCACAAAACAAAGTATTATTATTATTAAATTAGGATTACTATTAAAAAAAAATCCCTTAATCTTGATCGTATGATCAAATCTTAAGTAATGTGACAAAATGAGAATATGTATTTCAAAAAGAATTTCAGAACTTAAAATTCATGCTTTTAAAAAGTAATGAAATGTTGGTAACACTTTGCAATAAGGTTCATTAGTTAACATAAACTAACAAGTTTATTAATCTTTCTTAATGTTAATTTCAACATTATTAAAATCTTGTTAACGTTAGTTAATGCACCGTGAACAAACAACTGTATTTTCATTAAATAACGTTATCGAAGATTATTAAATACAGTAACGAGTGTATTGCTCACGGTTAGTTCATGTTAGTTAATACATTAACTAATGAACCTTATTGTAAAGTGTTACTGAAATGTTTCATTGCCTTTATAGTGGCTTTTATGCAACACTACTGAATTTGGTCATCGTGAACCTTCTTAACCGTATAATCTTTGCGTCTAAAATGCAGGCATTTCATTACCTTTGTTCTTGGTCTCCTAATAGAATTCTTGTTTATTTGTTGAGGCAATTTGATGCTGTTATTACAGACTATTAGGAAGAGGCCATTTTAATTAGGTATTAGAATGCTCTGTGGGTGATGTTCCCTTACCCACTCTCCGATGGACGCAGCTGTTCACAATGCCTTGTTCATATCAACAATTTCCTCTTATTTAAACAGCGCTGTACATGTGGCTGGACACTGAGAGACCATGGAAGTGGACACAACCAAATATTAACAGATGTGAAAACAAGGGGGGCAGGGGGCTGCATTAAACCTTCATTAAGGAAAGCAACCCATACGTGGGGGTGAACGTTCCTCAAAAATTAGGCCTGGAAATTTAAAAAAATAACAAATAAATTGGAGAATTATCTCTTGGGTTTAATTTCTGAAAGACGTGTTTTTCTCTATATATTGATAGGGTGCAGTAAAAAAGAGAGAGAGAAACACTTTTGGTAAACAAATTCTACACTATTTTGGAAAGATAGACATGAAACAGGTTAGGAATGTGGAAACACCTGTACCAAAAAAGAGGAAGATGGAAATATATGATAAAAAGAAACAAACATGCATTCAAATTATTTTCTGGGAACTCGAACAAATTGTACACTTCCAGAGAACAACTGTATTCCCATGAAGTTGCTCTTTCATATAGTTCAGGTTACTTTATTTATTTATTTTTTAATACGATGAAGGACAATTGGGTCCAAAGTTGCTTTGGATCCCATTGACTTTCATTTCGTGAAGAAAATTCTTATTTGAGAGTTTTCTTTACTCTTGGCTCTTGTGCCACAGACAGCAGATGGATGGAAACGCTGGTGTGTTTTACATACTGTAGATCTTGTGCTCCATCTGTCACAGGCACAGCAGGTTTTTCTTCTCTGGCACTGGCCTTAGGACTGGGAATGACGAGAGATTTATGACTTGACATCATGTGATGCACAACAGTAATTTAACTTGAAGAATGCTGATCCGACTCCTGCCCAAGATTGCCACTGGACTTCAAAAAATATCAGTCCTTAGAAAATAGCACAAGCACATGAGTGTTTATTTTATGTCTACTCTTACGTTTCAGGAAAAGATTCGGTCACAGTTTAGTTTAGTGTCCAACTCTCACTAATAACTACGACTTTTGCTTTGGTAAACTCCTAATTACTGCTTATTAATAATTAAGGTAGATGTTAAGTGTAGGTATTGGGTAGGATGTAGAATATTGTCATTCAGAACAAGGCATTAACGTGTGCTTTATAAGTGCTAATAAACAGCCAATATCCTATTAATATTCATACTAATAAGCAACTAGTTAATAGTGAGAATTGGACCCCAAAGTGTTACCAAAGATGTTTTATTGTTTTTGGGAAGATAAAAAGTTAGGCTTATTGGTCTATCCAAATTTACACATAGTAAACAACATTTTAAAGTCCCCCTGAAATACATTTTTTTAGCTTTTAGTATGAAAATGTTTGCCTTAAGGTTATGAAAAAGCATGTATGTTCGGAGATCACATCACATCGCACTTCAGCTTCTCATCAGATCATCTGTCCAATCAAATGTTCTCTAGAATCTGAAGTCCCGCCCCCTCCCACACTGTAAACAGACAGTGAAGCTGAAGATTAAAACGGTCATTTGTTCATACGTTTACTAGATAGTGCATTATATAGAGAACAGGGAACGATTCAGATGCTTTCCATTGACGTGGATGAAGTCTGTTTTCACGTTTATGTCTTGTGAACCGTTGCAGCGCGAGCACAGTTTGCTCTGGCCCTGAGACACAAGAGCCCAAAGCACACTATCCAAAACTTATATTTCAAATCACAAGGAACTCAGGAGCACAGGGAAACTCTGAGAAGAACATAAACCAACACTTCTCATAGATGACATCAGAAAAGAGGGAACTGAAAATCAATAATAAGCAACAGGTGGGATTTAATCGGTATCTATCCAACCTCAAGGTGCTGCCTTCACGCGCAATCGGAAAGATCATAAATACGTTGGACATGGTTCGAGTCGCTTTATGTATTATAATTCTTCTCATGTATTATGTATTACAAACTTTCTGATCTTTACTGACATGTTACTCATTTCTGGGTAAATTACACAGTTGGTGGTTGAAGCTCCATGGATACTAAATTACCATAATAACCACCCATAAATTGCAACTACATGAATTAACAGAACTAAATGATAAAAGAATGACTCTAATTAAGGCAGTGTTTGCAATGTGATGCCAGTTCTACTTTTTGCCGGCAGGGGTTATCCCAAAGTACGTGTATACGTTCATCAAGCATTGGTGAACCATAGTGTTGAATTTAAACCTGACAAAACAATGTGCGAGGGGTCCCTCTGCATTCCTACACTTTTACTCTTTTCTTTCTTTCTCAGTAGGGAGCGCGATGGCTCTGCATCGTGCAGGTTAGCATCCTTGCCTGGGCAGGCAGGGCAACCATGTGTGACAGAGGGCCACTCATTAAATAATGTAGAATGGAGGGTTCATCTAAGGCGCTGTCATAGCATGTTACATAGATGAGTGCTTTGTGTACTATACTGCTTCCATACCACATTCCCCCACGCTAACAGAGCTCCAATTACTTCCAGTTTTGTTCAGAAAAAAGAAGACAGCTAAGCATATGCTACTTTTAACAATCAAACACTCTCTTTACTGTAATGTGAAACACTAATATATCCTTATTTTTTTATTTTAAAGTATGTATTAGTATTTTAAGTAATCAAACCCATGATATTGGTGACCACTCTATGCACAGTGCATTCTCGGCATTGCCACAAGGGGTGCTATTGCATGACTTACTTTAAACTTAGGCTGTGTTTACACGGTCACAAAAAAAATCAGATTTTTTTACTCACGTCTGACACGGGATTTGTTGCACGTGTGTGAACACAAAAATCTGTGCGAAATGCGATTTTTTTAACATCCATTCTGAGCCTCTTTGTATTCTTTTAAATCAGATACATGTCTGATATCTGAACATCTGACCTGCACAGTAAAAACCCCAAAGTTAAATCAACTCTGTTCAGATAACATTTGGTCCCTCTCTAAATAGTGTTAAAGTAACACTGAAACAGAGTTAAAGTCAATGAGATAATTAAGCAATTAATTAAGCGATGATTGAACATTAATGATGAACACCTGCTGTTAACAAGCAGAATCACTAAAGAATAGAGAAACACAAGAACTACAACTGACTTCAGCCACAGTCTTAGATGAAATCAACTGAAGATAAAAGACATTCAATCTCTGAAGAGTGTGACTTTAACACTAATTAGAGAGGGACCAAATGTTATCTGAGCAGAGTTGATTTAACTCTGGGGTTTTTACTGTGGGAGTCTAAACATGAATATCCAATCTCCTTTGGATTTCCAAGCCACCACAAGGCGAGGGCAACACATTTGCCCACAAAGATAACTTTTTAACGGTGCATTATGACATATGTGCTCGCACTGAAACTCAGGGTTTTTTTTTGAAAGTTAAAGGGTTAGTTCATTTCTGTCATTCACTCTCATGTCATCCCAAACCCATGGGACTTTCATTCATCTTCGGAACACAAATTAAGATATTTTTTGATGAAATCTGAGCGAATTCTGTCCTTCCATAAACAGCTTCAGTGGTACTGGTGATCTGAGGATCTTCGTGGGAACCAACACTCCTCCTGCACTCCGAAGCCAGCAGAGCTACCGAGGGAGCGTGCTGGGGAATCTCAAAGATGTGCACCAGCCGTATCCTTTGGAGCTCCCCCCGATGACTGGATGGTGATCGCTGCATCGTAGGGTGAGCCAGACTTCTCTGGAGATAAGGATTCAACTGTGTTGCCGCCTTTGGGGACGGTTGCATTGCCCGAGTCAGTTCCGGAGATGAAGGCTATGCTTTCACGGGCCGCCAACTGGGTTGGGCTCGTGTGGAACCCTCCAGCATGTCCCGAGCCCTTGCGGTTGGACAATTGGTATCTCAGGGTGGCGCATACTGGTTCTCAGCCACCCACCCCTGGTTCCTTTCTTCCCGGAGGTGCATGAGGAGCTTACTGCTTCGTGGACGGCACATTATACTGCCCGAAACTGCTCTCTTCCTCCCTCAACACCCTCGATGGCAGGCCACCTAAGGATTATATGCACATCCCTCTTGTGGAGCAAGGGAGGTGACGGGAGGAGCCGCGACTCCCTTCCTGGGTCTGTGAGCACGCATCGGATCTTACTGACAAGGCTTACCAGGCCAGTGAGGAGGCCGTCTTTGCCTTACACACGATGGCGTTGTTGCAAGTCCATCAGGCCAAAGCACTGAAGGGCCTGCAGGAGGGTGGTCACGATGCACAGGTTCTTCAGGAACTTCGTGCCACAACAGACCTTGCGCTTCATGGGATGAAGGTTACAGGGTGTTCAGCAGGTCGTGCATTGTCCACAATGGTGGTCCAGGCACGTCATCTCTGGCTGTGTCTGGCCGACACGAGGGATACCGACAAAGTGAAGTCCCTTAATTCCCCCATGCCCCGGACCGGCCTCTTCGGCGACAAGGTCGAGAACTTCGCACAGCAGTTTTCGGCTGTACAGAAGCAGTCTGAGGACATCAGTCACATCACAGCCGGGCGTAGCGCTGCAGTACCGCAGCACCTCAGCCGGCTCGTCGCCAAGGGCTTCCCCCTGCGGCTGCCCGCTCCTGCACCACAGCAGCAGCCTCCATCCAAGTGGCGCTGTGGAGCCGGTTGCAAGCAGGGTGCCCAGCACGTCCAAGCCTTCGCCAAGACCAGAGGCAAGAGAGTCCTGCTGAGCAGGTTAGTTGAAGTTGATTAAATTGACCTGTTTACAGCTACATGGAATGAATAACTCATTTTAATGTGCCAATCATGTTAATTCATTAAAACACCTGTCTGTTCAACCTCATCATCAACCTCGTGTATCATAGAAGGTATGGTCTCATCTGTTTGTGTATATTATATATATACATATATATATATATATATATATATATATATATGCACTCAGACACTAATAAGCACAAACTTATAATGATGAATGAATGGCGTTTCAACTCCCAATTTACTTGATTGTGTTAAGTCATTCATGATCCTTAAAGTGTTGACAGTTATATATGATTCTAAGTTGTTTCATTGAAAAGATAAAAATTAAATGAGAAGATGAGACAATGGAATTTTTTTTTTTTTTTTTTGAAAAGCCTCTTTGGTGTTGTCAAAACAAGTATTTAATGATGATGATGATGATGCTATGATTAATGCAGAGACAGTTGATCTGCGACTCACGCAAAGATCAGATCTGTAGATAATTATATATCCAGCCTTTTATTGAAAATACCCTATCACAAGCCAGCACATGTCCCTGGAATTACTCTCACATCCGAGACGTTATCGTTACTGCAAAAGTGACTCAGCGATCAAACCACGTCATTTGAACAAAGAATATTGAAAGTTAAGTTGAACTTTGAAGTCTTTGAGTTAACATTTAACTTTGACACTTTTTTTTATAAAAACAATAACTATCATTCCTTATCATCTGTTAGTTTTGAAGGAAATATTTAAAGGGACAGTTCATATGAAGTGACCAAATAGTTGTCCTATTAGTCAAAATCATTCCAGTGCGCTAAAACATTTTATTATATGCTCTCATAATTTTTTGTAATTCTGTGATCGGTAACCATACAGTATATATATATATATATATATATATAATTTTTTTTTTTTTTTTTTAACACCCCTGGCATTTTTGCATTTAATAAAGTCAGAATTCAGAAGTGGAGTGCCTATTTCGTAACACCATTGCACTTTTTAACAGCTCCAGTAAAAATGCACAATAAAAATATATATAATATATAATATATATATTAGTCTGAAATAGTCTTTTCCTCCCTATTGTGGTGTATCCAAGTGTTGATGTTTTATTGAAAATCACCATTATGGTGATCAGTGTTTCCTTTAGTTGGGCAGTTTGATTCTTGGCTTTCTATGTCAGTTTGCGTTCTTTGTAACAGTATTTACCAAAACGCATAATTTGTTACAAAAGAAACCATCATCTAAACCTGTTAATTCTCAAAAATGCCATAAATAAAGTCGGTCTGGTTTATAATTAGAGTTTTTTCCACTGATGGTGGAGAGTCAGTTTTAGTTCATGTGTTTCTCTTTACTTTAGTGATTCCATTCGTTATCATCATGTGTCTTCATCACCGTACCAGATTTCTGCCTGACAGTCAAAGAGGCGTTACGTCACAAAAGTGTGGACTCAGAGGAAGACCGTGAGGTTGCCCCGCCCTCATGCCAGTAAGCAAATCAAGAGAAGAGACATTGCTGCAGGGAGGGGAAGTTATTTTGATAGGGCACATAATAAAAAAATAATGATGTGCACAGAGAAATCATTTATAATAAACGATGCAATATCCGATAAAAATCATGGTGACTTAAAAATATCATACTTTTTATGACTTTTATGAAGTTTAAAGTGTAAAGATATTTATGAAGTAATAATTGAGTGGCTGAGTGGGTAGCACTGTCACCTCACAAACACTTCATTCATTCTTTCACAAATTGAGCCTGATGAATCTTTATATTGTCATGCTGGATATGGCCATGATACGTCTTTCTACATGGTTGTTTTAAGAAATGAAATGCTACACACTCCATCTGTTAGGGTTAAAAGAATCATTGTCAGATATTTAACGTGCTAGAAACATGATAATCACAATGATCCAATGACTTGGCAAGTTTTGCCTAATAAAAACTACTTTTTATATATATATATACACATATGGTCCGATCCAACAGACGAGTTCCTGTAGCTCAAATTGCTTCAGGAAAACAGTGTATCAAAGTTGCGTACGGGGCTGTATCCAGTCAGGGTGCTCATGCTGACCTCGTCCACTACCAAAAGCGGCAACAGTGGGACGTGAGCATCAGAACTGGACCATGGAGCAATGGAAGAAGGTGGCCTTGTCTGATGAATGTCTGATGCGTGTGCGTGGCTTACCTGGGGAACACGTGGCACCAGGATTCACTATGGGAAGAAGGCGAGCCGGCTGAGGCAGAGTGATGCTTTGGGCAATGTTCTGTTGGGAAAACTTGGGTCCTGCCATCCATGTGGGTGAAGCATTGTTGCAGACCATGTGCACCCTTTCATGGAAATGGTGTTCACTGGTGTCTGTGGCTCTTTCAGCAGGATAATGCGCCCTGATACAAAGCAAAAATGGTTCAGGAATGGTTTGAGGAGCACAACAACGAGCTTGAGGTGCCTCCAAATTTACCAGATTTCAATCCAATCGAGCATCTGTGGGATGTGCTGAACAAACAAGTCCGATCCATGGAGGCTCCGCCTCGCAACTTACTGGACTTAATGGATCTGCTGCGAACATCTCAGTGCAGATCCCAAAACACACCTTCAGAGGTCTAGTGGAGTCCATGCCTCGACGGGTCAGGGCTGTTTTAGCAGCAAAAGGGGGACCAACACAATATTAGGAAGGTGGTCATAATGTTATGCTTGATTGGTGTGTGAATATATACATATATATATATATATATAATTTTTTTACGAATCTGTTTTCAGCTACATTCATATGTGGTTTGAAATCGTATTAAACTTCACATTTCTCAGACATTCTCACTCCTGTAAAAGTGTCATAAAAGTTCGTTCATAGGTGTGCACACTTATGCACTTAGTTTTATTTTCTCTCAAATGCGTCACTTTGGTTTTCCGTGGCATTGCATATTGTAATTTTTACATGAAACGTGCAACAGTTCTGATTGGTCTTTGTTTTACATCACAAAAGGGTGTGTATGTAGATCCACTGTATAAAACTGACAGTGTATTTCTTAAATCCCATTTTATTCTAATGAATGCTGAAAGTTGTGGAGGCGTCTGATTAAATGAATATGTGAACACATCACCATTATAAACCATAATTACTGGAGGTAAAAACTTTTACAAGCCTCTCATTTCCTTCTTGTAGGGGTCCTGATTTGCAACATTTTCAAGGATTTCCATGAGATTGCACAATTAGAAATAGAAGAAGTGAGTCATTGCCATTAGGTAAAAGTTTTGCCGGTTAGCATGACCCCATTAAACCATCCAGCTGACTTCGTAATTATTCGGATGGAGAGAATGTCTCCATTGATGGCCAAAGTAGACATGTATTCTGACAAAATTCAATTATTTGCATGCATCATATTTGTCTCTAATATTTTATAGCATTAAATTGTAATTGTTTTACCATTCACAAAATACTTCAAAGCATGGACTTTTTATATTTCCACATCCACGTTTTATATGTCTCACAACCAAATTAAAAACACAGGTTATGGACGATCATAATGTTTTTCCTTTCTTAACCTATCACAATGGGTTCCCCTTTCGTTTTAAATTGACTATTTGTTTACATCCTAAACGAAAGTGCACTTATTAATCCAAAACTGACCAACACAACGAATAAACAGGCAACAAAAACATTTCAAGCTTATTGTATTGTTCTATATATCACTTAATGTGTTCAAACAAAACCAACAAACAGCCTCTAAAATGTATTGCGTCCTTGTCAATGATAACTTCCAATTATTTGTTATTTGCTAATTAGCAAAAGGCTGGTAAGCAAGGCTACTAACAGCACATTCACAGCAAAAACAGTCCCTCTGGAGCAATCTTGTTTGGTTAAGTGCCTTGCTTATAGCACAGTGATGACAGGCTCTGAAACTAGGACATTTTGGTAACACGCAATAGGTTTCCATTTGTTAATATTAGTTAACAGGAGTGTTTACTCCGAGGAGGCAACGGACGTAGTGTCTCCTCAAAATGTTCCATAGTACAAAAGTTAAAAAAAAAAGAGCAAATATTATGATCTATGACATTTAAAACGTGTATAAATCACTCGTTTTTCAACACGAGTGACCCCTAAATGTACTGTGAGTTTGGCGGGAGGTAAATGAAAGTGATTGGCTAAGATTGGTTATTTATGATATAAATCCCGCTTCTTGTTTTTGTGTGTGTACTGCTTTTTCTAAGTGTAAAAACTTTGAGGGGGTGATGACAAGACGCCGGATAGATATTAATAACTGAAGCCTATCAAAATAATCACATTACTGAGTGTTAAAGTTTTCTAATTTGCTTGGTTTAACATTACCTTTGCAATTTGTCAGCTTGTGAATTAGCAGAACTTGCCAAATGAATAAATGTAAAACTTGTGTGTTGAAATAAATATAGGCTATAAAATTACAGTGTGTCTATCTGCTAAATGTGACACAAAATGCAGGATTCCTCTCCGTGTGGAACACATGGTGTGTAGGCAGGCAGACGAGGATAGTGGCGGGAAAAAAGAACAAAGGAAACATGTGACCAACGAAAACAAACAAACTGAAAGTCCATGTGGTGTGAGCGTGTGACACCGTGACCATGGGAAAGTGGATATTTACAATGAAAACAAAAACCTTCAGTTACATTTTCCAACAAAGAAATGGATCAACTTCTTTCAGCTTATCGATCACGCATTTCTACCGTGTGACGGCTGAAGCAGCAGCAGCGAGCGACCAGAGCGTGACACTGTTTTCATGGTAACCAGATACACTGTGAACAGAATTCTGCAAAACTACAGTGAAAGCATCAAATTATCATGCAATGCAATAAATTGGTTTCTCTTCCCTGCAAATGATACCATGATAAATGTGAATATTTCATTTCAAGGCAAAAAAAGCACAAAAGGTGCAGGCGTCGGTATTAATTTCAGCATCAGTAGCATCAGTAAAATGAAAGTTGGATAGATATAATGTGTTTTTATTTTTTATTGAAGAGAAGATTAATTATGGAGAAGATGGTGGTCTATTAGAGATGAAAGAAAACATCCTTCTTATATTATAATTCAACGAGATACGCAATTTTTCAATCTTTCTCCTGTTGATTTTGATCCCTCGTCATGATCTAATGTTTGCTATTGTCAACCGAAGTATCAATCCTCATCAGAGATATAAATAAACACGGGACTATGATATGGACTCACTATATGTTTTTAGATAACATTATTATCGCTGTATTATTTAGTAGCCAATGCATATAATTTTCAGTGTTTGTATTTCGCGTTTCTATTAATTCCTATTTTTTTTTTTAGTTCAAGTGAGACGAGAAAGAGCATATGTTGCATAAATCTGGTTTATAAGCAGCAAAAACAAACTTAGCCCTACCTATATTAAACTGTTTGTATTAAGTACAGTTAAAAATGTAAATTCATCAATCTTTTTTACAGCCCTTGTTTTTATCTAAAAAGATCATGCAAAGAAAACATATTGATATTGAAGGAGTCTAAGTGAAAATATGCGCAGAATTGAGAAAATAGCATTTATGGAATTAATTGTATTCTATCGAAGGGCAAACGTGTGTATATTCATGAGGCATTTTATGCAAACAACTCTAATGGAATTACTGTAGGCATTATTGTCATTGCCTATGCCCCATGAGTTCGTTCATTAATCTAACCCATGCATGCGTTAAAATGCCATTGGCTAATGTGATTGTAATATGTATATATTAATAGTCTTTTAAGTGATGTAACCGATTCTACAAACAACTATGAGAGATCATTTTCGGCTTTCTCTGGCAGTCTGCACCGGTGTAAATCACAACCGGAAGTATCTATGCGTACTCTCCCTGATCCAACATGGCGGCCACGTGCAACTAGTTTTATTTTCAGACACAATGAGAATAACATAAGGCTTGTTACTTTAACGTGATATGTTATAGCAAGAATATTCTTTCTTTTTTTCTCTCTGGATTCCGGTGTAATAGAATGAAAAAGGACAACATGTACTGCTCATTTGTGGTCTGTGCTCCTAATTTAATATGCGATAAATCCTATTAACAGTTCTTTGGAACGCACGAAGAATCTCTAGTTTTTTCCTCAAATCCTCATGCCTCTTTTCAGTTTTGTTTTCACAGGTAAATACAATTATCTATCAAAACGACGGACATCACTTTGAAATAGTTTCACGCAACGCTGAAGTTAATGAACTTTTTGATTAAGGCAACGTATGTGTTCCATGTATTTATGTTCTGGACTCGGTTTTCATCTTCCACATGTCTATTTGTTTTCAGTTTTCCCTCCACTCGTTAGTTTCCTAGGTTACCGTCATTATTGTATTCCTGAGCCCGCTCCAGCACCTGAGCCAGAGCGGCCTGCATCTCCGCCGCCGGAGCCCGCGCCGCACCTTCCTCCGCCGGAGCCCGCGCCGGATCTTCCTCCGCGCCGCACCTTCCTCCGCGCCGCACCTTCCTCCGCGCCGCACCTTCCTCCGCCGGAGACCGCGCCGGATCTTCCTCCGCGCCGCACCTTCCTCCGCCGGAGACCGCGCCGGATCTTCCTACGCGCCGCACCTTCCTCCGCCGGAGACCGCGCCGGATCTTCCTCCGCGCCGCACCTTCCTCCGCCGGAGCCCGCGCCGGATCTTCCTACGCGCCGCACCTTCCTCCGCCGGAGACCGCGCCGGATCTTCCTCCGCGCCGCACCTTCCTCCGCCGGAGCCCGCGCCGGATCTTCCTACGCGCCGCACCTTCCTCCGCCGGAGACCGCGCCGGATCTTCCTCCGCGCCGCACCTTCCTCCGCGCCGCACCTTCCTCCGCCGGAGACCGCGCCGGATCTTCCTACGCGCCGCACCTTCCTCCGCGCCGCACCTTCCTCCGCCAGAGCCCGCGCCGCACCTTCCTCCGCCGGAGACCGCGCCGGATCTTCCTACGCGCCGCACCTTCCTCCGCCGGAGCCCGCGCCGGATCTTCCTACGCGCCGCACCTTCCTCCGCCGGAGACCGCGCCGGATCTTCCTCCGCGCCGCACCTTCCTCCGCGCCGCACCTTCCTCCGCCGGAGACCGCGCCGGATCTTCCTACGCGCCGCACCTTCCTCCGCGCCGCACCTTCCTCCGCCAGAGCCCGCGCCGCACCTTCCTCCACCGGAGACCGCGCCGGATCTTCCTCCGCGCCGCACCTTCCTCCGCCGGAGCCCGCGCCGGACCTTCCTCCGCGCCGCACCTTCCTCCGCCGGAGACCGCGCCGGATCTTCCTACGCGCCGCACCTTCCTCCGCGCCGCACCTTCCTCCGCCAGAGCCCGCGCCGCACCTTCCTCCGCGCCGCACCTTCCTCCACGGCGGACCTTCCTCCGTGCCGGACCTTCCTCCGCGCCGGACCTTCCTCCGCCAGAGCCCGCTCCAGTGGGGCCTCCGCCCCTTAAAATTTTGGGGGGTTGCTATATGTCCGCTTGGGGTATGGATACATGGCCACGGGGGCCATGCTTCCTTTGACTCCTGCCCATGTCCTCCAGGGTTTCATTTTCAGTTTTCCCTCCACTCGTTAGTTTCCTAGGTTACCGTCATTATTGTTTCAGTCAAGTCAGCTGTGTGTCTTCAGTTACCCTTGTTTGATCCCTTTATAAGTCCTGTGTTTCCTCTGTCCCGTTGTCAGTCATTGTTAATGTTTTGAGTGTCTTGTATGGATAATTTAGCCTACCCTTGTTCTAGTGATTCCTCGTTTGTATTCTCATTTGTGACCTACAAGTCCATAACTGAATGACTGACCCAAACAGAAGTGCGGACCCACGTGGGAAGATGGCGTCGGAGGATCGTCTGCTAAACATCACGCAGAATGGACAGCCATTGGAGCGGTATGTGGAAGAGTTTTTGGATCTTTTTCATCAGGTGAGCTGGTAAGATCCGATGATTAACGCATGCTTCCGGATGGGACTGGATGATAAGTTGTTTCATTTAGTTTCTCCTGGTGATTGTTTTATGCCCGTATCGGACTTTATTAATTCCGTAACAAGATAAATTGTCAGCCAGTCCCTACCCGAAAGCATGTCGGATCTCCAGCTCACCTTAGACCGGAATCCTCCACATACCGTCCCAATGAGTCCGTCCAGCTGTGTCTCAATCCTCTGCGCGAGAGGCCTGCTCCTCACGAGCCGCGACTCGAGCCACCACCTAAAGTGGCCGCCGCACCCAAGCCACGCCCTCAGCCTGCCGCGACGGTTACAGCACTGGACTGTGCCTGTCTCCTCTGAGCCGTCTCCAGTGCTCTCTCTACCCGAGCCCTCTCCAGTATCTCCAGCGCCTGCGCCAGAGCGCCTTGTATCGCCAGCGTTCCGTGAGCCCGCTCCCATTCTTCATCCTGAGCTCGTTTTCCAGCCACGACGCAGACGCAAGCCACGCCGAAAGAAATCGTCCCCAGAACTTTCTGTCTGCCCGGAAGCGATCACTTAGATCACCCATGAACTTGTTTTCCTAATGCGACCATGGAGGTCGCCGCTGTACATTCTGAACATTCTGTCAGCCCTGAACTTCCAGTCTGCCCTGATACGACCATAGAGGTCATTCCTGAGCCCGCTCCAGCGCTCCACGAGCCTGCTCCAGCGCCTGAGCCAGAGCGCCTTGTATCGCCAGCGTTCCGTGAGCCCGCTCCCATTCTTCATCCTGAGCTCGTTTTCCAGCCACGACGCAGACGCAAGCTACGCCGAAAGAAATCGTCCCCGGAACTCTCCACCACCGGAGCCCGCCCCGGACCTGCCTCCGCCGGAGCCCGCGCCAGGCCTGCCTGAAAATTTTGGACCACATGTCCACTTGGGGTATGGGTACAGGGGCCACGGGGGCCATGCTTCCTTTGACTCCACCCTGGCTGCTGCCCTGGACTCCATCCTGGAGGCCACCTGACCTACCCACTCCTGCCCATGGCCTCCAGGGTCTCAGTTTTCCCTCCACTCGTTAGTTTCCTAGGTTACCGTCATTATTGTTTCAGCCATGTCAGCTGTGTGTCTTCAATTACCCTGTGTTTCCTCTGTCCCGTTGTCAGTCATTGTTCATGTTTTGAGTGTCTTGTATGGATAATTCAGCCTACCCTACATTAAACCTTGTTCTAGTGACTCCTCGTTCGTATTCTCATTTGTGACCTACAAGTCCATAACAGTATGTTACATAATGCTACTACGATGATATATAACCTCTGATATTGCTGTGGAAAGAATTACGCGTCTGTTTAAAGTACTTTATTGATGCTTTTACACTTTTAAACATCCTTTTAATGCTCGATGGTTGAAGGGCGAGTAACGTCATCTCATTGCACCCAGTTAAAAAAAACAACGTATAATTGCGTTCATAGAGCGAACCTTTCATTGACATTTACAGCTTGTTACACCCATAATTCACGCAAAGCATAGGAATAAGGTTGATAGAGTAGCAATTTAAATTTAAGTATTGTTTAAATTATTTAAATCAACGTTTGAAAATCTCTTCTCCATTTAATTTGCTTTCTTTTTCGATCGCTCGTTAACTGTGTTAGCCGGGTTGGATAAAAACTCAATAGTATTTGTACATCTGGTTTCATCATCTTGATGTCAATGGGTATTTTTGAATGGGTTTTTGGTTAAATGTCTAAAATAAGGTCTGTGGTGAACACAAGCTCAAGATATTATCATGTTTTATTCTACGACTTAAAATAAATCAGTAATACCCCCTTGTGATTTTTAAAAGCTTTCACTTGTCTTGTGAAAGGCGGTTGCTGACAAGTAGCTAAATGGGACTACAGAAGTTGTTGAGGACATCAAACGTCATCAACCGGAACATGTAAACTCATCTACTCACTATATGACTCAAACTTAAAGGGAATTTATTTTTTTAAAACCAAAATTGAAAGAGTTTTAGATTAGTGATGTTGATCATGTGACCGAAGTGTAGTTGGTTTATAGCCTACATTTGGCTGTAACATGGACTTACAATAAACAGTTTTTATTTTTATTAACTAATGTTACCACAGATTACTGTATGTATTCCTCATTTTTGTTATTGCATTAACTAATTTCAACAAAAATAGGGCATTACTGGTCTTTGGAAGATTGAAAGAAAACATTTTAAATAATGATTAAGATGTGGACATGCAGAAATATACGTTATTACTTTTTACTGGATAATTACACCACATGACATTTTTGGAGCAATTAAACCTTGAAAATGGTGTAAATGTTTTTTTTAAAACCATATAAAACTTGAACGTGAAGAGGAGCCTACATTTCTGAGAACTTGCAGGCAGCAAAAAAAAAAAAAGTCTCTTGAAGTTGCTTTAATTTTGGCAAGGCGTGCTCCACAAAGGGTGTAACGGGAACTGTGGTCATCCAACATAGGACCAAGTAAAGAGAACCAAATAACAAAACAAAAGAAAGAAACAAAAAAGATACGCAAAATGGTGGTTACAGGTCCAACAAACATCATTTGTTCCCTAGCCACTAAATATTTGGCATCTCCCTCCACATTCAAACCCTCAATTGCAAACTTGATAGTCTGTTTAATGGATATTAGAACCGTCCACATCATTCTACAAACTTTAATAATAGCACCTTCTTTCAACATGCTCCATTTCAACTATAGAAAGCAAGCTTTTGAAAGAGCATGCATGACCTTCTCAATAGCTCCTCCCTCTCAGGATGATATATAGCTGGCTTCCTGTTCGTTAGCCCTCATATTCAAGGTTGCCAAGTCTGTGCAACAAAAGTGGCCCAATGGCCAGTTAAAACTTAAGTAGCCCAAAAATAGCCCAATGCAACTTTCTCCATCGGGTGGCCGAATTCTCCACTGAATTTGTACGTTTGGGGGTGTTTTGTTCAGCTCCGGAATCATATGTTGGAGGGTGGAAATAATTTTTTGCCTGAGGCAACAACTTTAAAGTAGCCCAATTCTGCAGGAAAACCACAGACTTGGCAACAACTGTGTTAAAAAATTACTGTAAATTTTACAGTATAATACTGGCAGCAGGGTTGCCAGCCAGTTACTGTAAAATTTACAGTAGTGCCACTGTAATTTAATTTACAGAATTTCCCTGTATTCTCTGATTACAGTAAATAACTGTATTTTTTTAAATGACGAAGGGTCAATTTACAGCAATATTCTGTAAATTTGAGTCAAACCAACACGTGACCCCAGAATGCATTGCAGTTTACAGCAATATGCTGCATTATTAAAAAACAGCCAGCGGCTGTAAAATAATGCTGTAGTTTTTTACAGTAATTCATTACAGTGAAGCTCAAAGGAAAAGGTTTTAAGACAAAGAATTAAACAAGCATTGTTTGTCCAATTCCAATTCATCCTTTCATATTTGCAGAAAAATAATGTGCTCCTTCCATGTGACTTTAATTTGTGAAAAAATAACAACGAATAAATTTTGTTCTTCCAAAACAGTGTTGTGTGGTTCTTTAAATTGAGTGATTTGTAGCCCAAACTTTTATCACATTGAATGTGTCTTTTGTTTTCTCATAAGCAATCATATTTATTATTCACATAACACCTCAGCCGGCCGACACGAACACAATGCGATCTCTCTAAAGCGGCGGCTCATTGAGTTCCGAATCCACTCGGAGTCTATGCAACGAGTGCAACAATTAACTTAATGAAGAGCGGACACATTAGGAAGTCACACTCAGTGCTCAAGCAATACGGATGCCTTGAATATTCATGTGCTGGCAGCTCACAGATTCATAATGCCTCGCGCCACTGAATACCAATAACTGCATTTCCCGCCAAACGCAATATCTGCCTGTGCACGCTCGCACTCTAATCGTGCTCATTGAGTTCATTATTTGCGGTTCGCTCTTCTCACAGACATAACATCTGCCATTTTGAAAAGGCACAAAGCAAGCATATCTTTTCCTAAAACAAGTCACATAAGAGTTGAGCGTCTAGCCTTCTTCTCAAAAGACAAATCTGAGAAGCAGTCCAAAAAAACCGCCAAAACCAACCAAAAGCCGCATTGCGACCGCAGGAACTTTCCTCAGGAACTAAGGACTTTGGGTTGGTGCCAGGGTCTGAATGAAGTTCCGGGTAGTGCTTTTTCAAAGTTCCGGAACTTTCGCGGCTGGGACTCTGAACATGCTAATTGGTTGAGTTCACGCAACATTTTGATTGGTTGACGCCACGTAGCATTTTATTTCAACCACCATTTCTAAAAGTCTGTTGCGGTGAGTGCAGTTGTAGCAGATTTTTTTTTTTTTAAATACAACTGATGGACCAATGACGAGGTTCAGGCTTAATTATGTGCAAAGGACGACATCCAGCTGGAACTGGAAAGTCACACACAGTCCCACATCACCGGACTTAATATTCAAGGTACTTAAGACCACGATGGAAACGCAGACAGCAACAGGTTTTGGAGGGAAAAAAGTTCCTAGGACAAACTGTTCTGGGTAATTTCAGTGGAAAAGTGTCTTAAGATGGATGTCTGGCCTTAGCTGGTGTTCAGCTGGTTTTAAAGAGTTGGTCCGCTTGTCTCCCAGTCTGACCATCTAAAGTAATGTCTAAACCAGGGGTGGCCAACGTCGGTCCTGGAGAGCCACAATCCTGCAGAGTTTAGCGCCAACCCTGATAAAAACTCACCTTCCTGTAGCTTTCTAGTAACCTTTAAGACCTTGATTAGCTTGTTCAGGTGTGTTTGATTAGGGTTGGAGCAAAAATTTGCAGGATTGTGGCTCTCCAGGACCGACGTTGGCCACCCCTGGTCTAAACCCTGCTAAACCAGCAACCAGACTTGAAGGCCAGTTGCTGTTGCTGTTTTTTCCCCCCAGCAGGGAGGATATGTACAATTAGAAGGCTCTCATATTCATTAGTATCCAAGAGAAACAATTGACATATTACAGATATCTCATTTTCTTGTGTAGCTAATTAAGCCATGCTAATAGCATTGTTAAAAATAATAATGCAATTTCAGTCATAGCTGGATTACGCCTATGTAAATCTAAATTTTGCACGACGACAACAGAAACAACAATGGTAGCGTTTGAAAAATGTTGGTAGAGTTAGCATAATGCTCTCAGGGCTAATACAATAAACACAATGCTACATAAGAGAAAAAAATTACCATTGGCAAACATGTACACTGTAATGAATTACTGTAAAAATTACAGCATTATTTTACAGCCGCAGGCTGTTTTTTAATAATACAGCATGTTGCTGTAAACTGCAATGCATTCTGGGGTCACGTGTTGGTTTGACTCAAATTTACAGAATATTGTAAATTGACCCTTCGTAATTTAAAAAAATACAGTTATTTACTGTAATCTGAGAATACAGGAAAATTCTGTAAATTAAATTACAGTAACACTACTGTACATTTTACAGTAACTGGCTGGCAACCCTGCTGCCAGTATTATACTGTAAAATTTACAGTAATTTTTTAACAGAATTACTGTAAAAATTACAGCATTATTTTACAGCCGCTGGCTGTTTTTTAATAATACAGCATATTGCTGTAAACTGCAATGCATTCTGGGGTCACATGTTGGTTTGACTCAAATTTACAGAATATTGCTGTAAATTGACCCTTCGTAATTTAAAAAAATACAGTTATTTACTGTAATCTGAGAATACAGGGAAATTATGTCAATTAAATTACAGTAACACTACTGTAAATTTTACAGTAACTGGCTGGCAACCCTGCTGCCAGTATTATACTGAAAAATTTACAGTAATTTTTTAACAGTGTAGTCTAACTTATTCTTCTCTGAATTATCGAGTATTAGTAGCTTCAACAGCATTAATCTTAAACAATAAACATCATAAATCTACAGCAATAATAAATAGCATAAATCTTAAACAATAGCATGCTAATCGGTCATGCAAAGTAGACTAGCGATGTAAACGAAGACTAGTGAGTTATTCCAAAAATGCTTTCGAAGTTCAGGCCCTAAATGTGGAAAAACCAAATTAGTGACACCACCAACTGGAGAACCCGAGAACTTGTTACTTTCCTACGTTTGTACAAATCTGAATAAAATGTAAAATCGACCGGTCATCCACAAAGTTATACACATTCCCTGCTTATAATCAGCTAATGATTCATATTTCAGATACCCAGTTTTAAATAATCAAACAAGTTCAAATCCATTTTTCAGATTTCCCTCCAAAACTGAAGTGTTACACGCCGAGCGAACCTAGTAAAAACAGTCACTTAGGGCTAATTTAAGATGTGACACGTCCTATTGTATGAATTACTTTGCTTTCAAATGGCACAAAATGTTTCAATGTAATTAGGGCATTAATACTAATTCATACTTTGGGAAACCCTGCTGATATACAATCAATCAGAGTCTGTTCTTCTAATGATTAAGTCTTCTATTTATACGTGCATATGAACGCTGCATATTTTTATATATGATATCATCTCGAGACTGGTTCATGTCTGTTGACGTCAATGCTGAATGACTAATGACTCGGTTTGTGAAGTTTGTCTGAATCACTGAATGTGGTTTTTCACAGAACTGAATATGCATACATACCCATGCATTTATATTTATACTGCTAGCTTAAAGTTTGTCGGTTGAGCACTATTGTGCCGTTGAGCACGACTTATAATAATAATAATAATAATAATAGTAAAAACTGGGCTTACCTTATGTAACCTCTGCTGGTGACAGAATTGATTAGAATAACTCAACACTGCCATCTGCTGCCTTACAAATGAACTGAGTTGGCTTTGCAAGAGGAAATGGCTGAGGCAGGAAGACGGCTGTGACATCAGCTGGAATTTCCTTCCAGCTGTGTTCAGTGAGAGCAGATGTGAACTGGCCTCTCTCTCTCTCTGTCGTGTCATATGACAGTGTATTGTTGCTCTCTTCAAAGAACAAAGTATGAAGGTAATGGTTCATCTGATAAGATCAATTATGGCGCTCTCGTTTCTGAAGTGCAGACCTTAATGTCATCAAAGATGAGTTTAATGTTAGTATCAGACCTAAACCTGGCTTAAAGGAATAGTTCTGTCATCAAAAAACCCAATGGTTTCTTTTGTCCAAATACACACATGTGGGGTTTTTTATGTTTTATGGGGATACTCACCCTTATGTCGTTCCAAACTCATCTTCAAAACACAAATGAAGATCTTTTTGATGAAATCTGTCCCTCCGTTGACAGCTACTTTGATTCAAAAAGTTCATAAAGAGTCCAGATTGTCTGAAGAGACACGATCGCGCTTTATGTGATGAACAGATTTCATTTAGGCTTTTATTGACACGTAAACATTCATTAACTCATCTCTTATTTGTAAATGGAAGCTCAAGTATGTTCGCTTGACGTGTGCGAGAACCAATGAGGTTCATTCTCGTGTTACACAGCACATTTCAGCCAGAACCAATGAGATTTGGTCTTGCATGTCACAAATACGGTTGAGCTTCTGTTTATGTTCTCTGATCAAGGTTTATATGTGACTAGCTTCAGAAAACTTGGAGACTAAGAGCTAAACCACCTCTTTATGAACTTTGTCAAGCAACAAATCGGTAGAAGTGTCACTGGAGGGACAGAAATCTTCATTTGTGTCTTACGGGTTTGGAACCACATTTTCATTTTTGAGTCAACTAACCTTTTGAAGCCGTGGTTTAATCTTGATATCGTTTATCGCAGCTGAAAAGGTCATGAGACTTTGAAATATCATGGGCAATGAGGAGCTGATTGAGAAGCACTACTTTTAAGAATCAAAGATAAGGACAATTCAAACAAAAGCTGTACTTTTATTTAATTAAAACAGTCTGTGAAACAGCACAAGTGTAACACCCTACCAGTTGGCCACGGATTTTCCACAAGACAGGATTGATATAAACATTTGTACTCTTCTGGACATACAAAACAAAGTTACATTGTATATAAATATACTCGTCCATCTGAGAGGACAGTCGTGGCCCCTTAAAATGAACAAAGAGCCTATACGTATTCAGAAAGATTTCACTCGAAGCTTTAAGAGCTATTTGGAATGGCGCTAAACCTTGGCTCTCGCTCGTGTGTTTCGAAAGAAAAACGTATGGAAGGAAATAAGTTCGCAAAGACTGATCTGCAGACATGAGATTGTGTTAATGGGTGAGATGCATTTGGAAACGCAGTCTGAAATAAAGTCTTAAAGGGAAAGTTCACAAATTTCACCATCAATTACTCATTTCAAACAAGTACGACTTACTTTCTCCAACGGAACAAAGTTCTGCGTGCTTTTTTCCATCCAAATCCAATGAATGGGGTAATATAACATATAAGAACAACCCATTCTTCAGAAGTTCTACTTGTATGAGTCATGAAAGAAAGTCATACAGGTTTGGAACCATAAGTGGGTGAGTATGGCTGAAATGTTCCTTAAAAATTGGCTTGCAAAAGATGCACAATGTCAAATGTGATTTTTTGTTTTTGTTTTTTAATCGCTCCATTTAATTTGCCTAGGACATGGTGGAATGGTGTGAAAATGTCTGAACATGTAGGCGCTCTCACTGACCCAAGTGTATGAATGAACACGAGCCGAACAAATCGACCAGTATTTCAGGAATGTGAAAGAAAACAATTCTGAGAAAGAAAATCACAACTGTACTTTGCAAACTCCGTTCTGGAGTGTAAAGCAGAGTTGTGTTGTGTAGGAGGAGAGTTGTGCCCTTTGCATTGATTACGCGTTCTTCTCTTCGACAAACACGCTTCATTTTCTGACTTTGAACAAAAGAATGCATTAAAGAAAAAGAACCCACATTATGTAAGCAAGAAGATTTCTCAGAGTAGGTGGGCAGGTGAGAATAAAGCAGGAAAAATGAATGCCACGTTCTCTCAGAACATGATAAACACTGGACACACTCGGTGAGCGGCGCGTGTTATCAAAAGCAGTCCTCAAATAAAAGGTGTTTTGCGTATCGGAGGTCATTTTGTCCATTAAAAGAGGCTGAGAGTTCAAAAAACAGAGATGAGGGCAAAGACTCCGTACAGCAGGGCGCAGGGATATGCCACCAGCAGCTGCTGCCCGTCCATGGCCAGAGCTGAGATGAAGATCTTAGAAGCCGAAAAAACTGCACCAACCAATGATGGCGGCTGTTAAAATTATACCCATCATGCCCCTGAAAGACATGGAAAAAAACAGGTAAACAAGCCAGCTATAGGCATCAGCCACAATGAACACTTAAAAAGGTTAGTTCACCCAAAAATGAAAATTACCCCATGATTTACTCACCCTCAAGCCATCCAACCTTCTTTCAGATGAACACAATCTGGGTTATATTAAAAAAAAAAAAAAAACATCCTGGCTTTTCTAAGATTTCTAATGTCAGTGAATTTTGAAGCCCCAAAAAAGTGCATCCATCCATCATACAAGTAATCCACACTAGAGCTGCAACTAACGGTTATTTTTTTCCATTAGTCGACTAATCTAACGATTATTTTTATTACGTTTTTTAGTGATCTTTTTTTAACGCAAGAAGTTAGAACTAATTTAGCAGTTCATTGAGGTGTAGACTGGGACACGCCATTATGTAATAATACGATTTGATTTCGATTAAAAATAAGCCACTCATGTGTGCTCGTCCAGTGGTGGACATTTGAACTTTAACATGAAGAGTGTCAAAGACTTTCTCTACAGTCTTAAAAGGAACTTTGATAGTGTTCAAGCCATTGAACAAATGTCTCCTGAACTTGTTCTGTCTGTGATGCAGCGAGTCTTAGCGAGCGCGCGGGGCGGGAATCAGGAGAACTTTTTAAATTCGATACGAGACCGATATTTGTGGGTATAATTTTACCGATATCGATACCGCTTATTTCTTAAATGTGTATGTGATTTTTCAACAAAAAAAGTAAAGTTAAATATATACATACATACATATATATATATATATATATATTACACTTAAAGGCAAATTACATCCACACATGACACATAAGACATATTGGCCATTAATAAATTTATTATAAAAGTAAATTTGACAACAAATAAATAATAATATGCGGACAATATGCGCGACTCGTGCCGTGAGAGTGACGTGTACGTGTGGGCGGGGCACGTTGCTCGCGTTTCTCACAGTCATCACGTGACACGGGTGAGCTAAATGTCAGAGGGGGGATTTCAGTTAGCACAAACGTTAAACAGAAGTACCGAAAACACTTTTTGCAGAAAGTGATGCAGAAATTATTAATTTAATTTTAATATCGATATTTTTGTGAAGATATCGATACCAAGTAAGTAGCTTGTGAGTATCGATATGCCCATCCCTAGAGCGCGAGCAACTGAAACCTCGCACGTGCGAAAGAGAACGTCCACGTACATCCAAATAAACTTCTTTGAAATGCAAAACTGATTTTCGTTCGCTCGAAATATTTTCTAAAGATTTTCTCCTCAACTCGGTTCACACGCGCGCAAAATGTCCTTTTGCACGCTCAAAATATGATCTTGCGCGCGCAAAAATTTGGCAGAGATCCAATTCCATTGCCATTTCGGTTCTGCAAAGGGAACAAAGGACCGTTTTATTTGGCCTCTGTTTAAAGTATTCCCATACTTTTGATAATCCAGGTCCAGGTTTTTGTGATAGAATGGAACTTTCTCCGTTCCCAGGAGCAGAAGCCGCCATTACGCCAGATGAATGTAAACAGTGTGACGCGTCGTTGCAGCACTAATCCACACAGCTCCAGGGTTAATAAAGGCCCTCTAAAGAGAAGCGATGGGTTTTTGAATGAGAAATATCCATTTTTAGAACTTTATAAACCAGTGGTTCCCAAAGCGGGGGTCGCGGGACCCCGGCGCAAGGGGCGCGAGATGATTTCTATTTTTTTTTTTTAAGTGGAAAAAATATATAGACCCTAATTAATTTAATTCAATACTTATTAAATGGTGTTTGCAGAAAAGTCTGATTAAAAAAAATATATAATGTATATTTTTTAATTAAATTTGTAATTTTGTCCCAGACATTATACGAGATTACGTCAGCGTCGATCACAATCAAGTGACGTACATCACGCGCTGTTGTTTGCTAAAGCTAAAGGTGTTTGGAGGCTTCAAACAAATAATCCCTCTTTAAAATGAAACGGTGGTTCATATCCACAACAGAAAAACCGAGAGGATGGTGCGAAGACTGTGACGGCAGAACAATGTTCAACCCAACATAGTTGCACAATTACTTTCCGAGAGAGAACAGGTGGATGTCGAGCGGCTCATGCAGAATTGTAACACTTATTTTTCATGTAGAACAATAAAATATAACTTTGTGTGCTTTGAGACTGGGCATAAAATCGATTTGCTGTACATTTTCACGCGAGGGGGTGGGGGGGGTGCCTCAGCAGCGCATTTATCATGGGGGTCGCCGGCTAAAAAGTTTGGGAACCTCTGTTATTAACAGGGTTGGGGAGTAACGAAATACAAGTAACTTAGTTCCACATTTAAAATACAAAATTTGAGTAACTGTATTTCATTAGTTACATTTTAAATGGGTGGTAATCAGATTACAGTTCCATCTGAAAAATGTTTTAGATTACCAAAGTGATTACTTTGAGTTTTAATGTCATTTAAACAGCGATTGGTGATTCTCTGACTCTGACCGTCTGAAAAAGACGAGTTCAGTTTCATGTTTTCATGTTTTGTGAGTCATTTTATAATTCACTCGTCACTGCAACTTTTTCTCACAATTAGTTTTTTCACCTCACAATTGTGAGTTTGCATTTCACAATTCTGACTTCCTTTTCTCAGAATTGCGAGATTTAAACTCACAATTGCAAGTTATAAAGTCAAAAATTGACTGACTTTTTTCTTGCAATTGTGAATTAAGTATGTGAGTTAAATGTCATAATTTGGACTTTTCTCAATATAGTGAGTTTATATCTCATAATTATGACTTTGTAACTCACAATTCTGAGGGAAAAAGTCAGAATTGTGAGATAAAAACTCACAATGACCTTTTTTGTGTTTGTTCCACACTTATTAGTTTTCCAAAGTATTCTAAAGTATTTAGATGAAGTGACTAAACTTGAGTAATGTAACGAAATACGTTACAAATGACTTTTTAAAGCATGCATTTTGTAATCTGTGGTGAAATACATTTTAAAAGTAACCTACCCAGCCATAGTTATAAACTATAATAATTGGCTGAATGGCCGTACGCAAGTCTAGTTCCAGCGGACGAGTAACCTCTGGCACGCTGACGAACGTGGAAGTGCAGGGGATCGAGCAAAACAAAACACCGGTCGTGAATTAGAAGTCTATAGCTCTATTTGGACGGGACTAGTTTTCTAAACAACGTTTGAGTTACAATTCTTATCACTCGAGGTCTGTCATTTCATGTACCGGTTCGGACGGGATTAACATCTCCCGTGTTTCTCACCGAGATGGGAGTGTGTGTTACAGAAGCTCATTTACATGCATCATTCATGACCTATATATCTTTTATTCCATTATTTATTGATATAATTTGAATTATTAAAACTAATTGAAAGAAACTTCACGAACTGTAAAAGTGTCTGTTTATAATTAACTCACATATGAGAACAGCGAGATCTAGTCTCTTACTCTTATTTGACACTGAAATTAAAATAGAATTTCTGCGATTTGGCTCCCTTTGTTAGTTTTATCATTTATTCTTTCGTCAGATAGGCGTACAATCCATATGGTGCTCATACGGTAGCTCATGTAGGTAAAAAAACTCACGTTAGTATAATACGATATCGCCAATCACACATTCGCTTTAGGACGGGATTCGATTTCTCAGAGGACCACAGAGTTTTCTGAAAAACAGTAGGTCATTTGCTGTGAGATTTTAACAGAGGTTGTGTGAGAAAACACAGATTCGGACGGGATTAAAATCAAAGTACGTCTTGGGTTTGTTGCCGAGCCCTATTTGTTTGAACCGCGAGAGGAGTGCGAGTTTACGCTACTCCAACTCTTACGCCATAACCCGTTCGCCGGAAGCCAGTTTTTATAGTTTTAAATATGTATATTTGTTTAACAAAAACCAATCGCTTCACTTCAGAATGCCTTTATTAACCCCCTGGAGTCGTATGGATTACTTTTATGACAGACAGATGCACTTTTTTGGGCTTCAAAATAATGAACATAATTCACTCCCATTAACTCCCTTGGAAAAGCCATGATTTTTTTTAATATAACTAATTGTGTTATGAAAGAAGATGTTCATATACACCTAGGATGGCTTGGGGGTGAAGAAATCATTTGAGAATATACATTTTTGGGTGAACTATCACTTTAAGGCCCTTCGTTTCGAATCAGTGATTCAGATCACGTAAACAAAGCCACGTTTACTGGAATCACGTGACTTTGGTGCTCAAAATCACTGATTCGAAAAAACAATTGATTCGTGAAGCTTCATGAAGCAGTGTTTTGAAATCGCCCATCAGTAGATATTATTGACCAGGCGTTATTTTGTTTTTTTGGCACACAAAAAGTATTCTCGTCACTTTATAATATTAAGGTTGAACCACTGTACTCACTGTTTTAATTATATCTTTAGTAGCTTTCTGGATCTTGAGAGGTTCAGTGACATTACGGTCAACAGAGACTCACTGAACCATGGGATTTCACCAATAATATCTTCATTTGTGTTCTGAATATGAACGAAGGTCTTACAGGTGCAGAACGGCATGATGGAGAGGAATTAATGACAGAATTTTTGGGTGAACTAACCATTTAAGGTTGATTAATGATTTGGGGTCATCCTCTTGAAATGATCCTACACTTTGGATTTCCTGCCCAATACAATTACCAGATGAACCAGCCGAGTTAAGGATCTGTCCGTCATGTAATGTGTGACTTTGCAAATTCCTGCGGAGCTTTTTTATTTTTAAAACCAACTGGCTGATTAAAATGGCAGACCAAGCCTCTTCTAAGTGACTAACATTTAATTGACTATTAGGGGGCAGCGCTAAAAAAAACTTCATATTATTCAATTTTAATATATTTTATTATAGACTTAATCAGAATCATTTAAAAAATAAAATGCATCATGGTTTTTTCAAAAACATTAAGCAGCAAAAACTACTTAACATTAATAATAAGAACGAAGATTAATAATTGACCACCAAATGAGCATATTGGAATGATTTCTGCAGGATCATGTGACATGAAGACTTCAGAAATGCTGAGAATTCAGCTTTGCCATCAAAGGAATAAAATTACATTTTAAACGGCAGTAAGATTATTTCACATTGTAATTTAACCCTTATGTGCCGTTCGGGATGTTTTCATTCACTATGGGGAATTTTTGAGTCTTAATTTGGCCGTAACTTTCTCCGTGTTTCAGCAAATGGAATGAGTTTTGGTGACAAATCTTATTTTGACACATATTTTGGGAAAATGCTTTGGAAATGTTCAAAAACTCAACAGTACTCTGTGGGCAAATTCACTACCCTGCTTTAAAAATGTATCAGATAAATATTTTTTTTGCTTAAATCTATTAATCAACCTCAGTCCTGATCAAAACTACTAAATTAAAAAAAAAAAAATAAAATCAGGATTTTAACTCTTTAATTGCCAAATCCATAAATGATGTCACTGATTTGGGAAAAAACGAGATTAGAAACAACATTGGCTTTGATGCGTTGTTAGTTTTTGTGCAGCATCAGATTTTATCGTTTTAAAGAGTTAAAATCCTGAATTTTTTTTTTTAATTTAGTAGTTTTGATCAGGACTGAGGTTGATTAATAGATTTAAGCAAAAAAAATTGAAAAGAATATTTATCTGATACATTTTTAAAGCAGTTAAAATCGTGGCTGCATAACGAAAGGGTCGTGAATTTGAACAATGCACAAGGGTTAAAAAGGTTGTGAAGCATCACTTACTGTAAGGAGAAGAGGACCCCGAAACTGGACAAGATGATCATGGGGAGCAGGCAGTACCCGAGAACGCTAGCGACGCACCCAAATGAAACTCCCGTCATGCTCATGAGGTTGAGCAGGCAGTACATGCCGAGGCACCCAATGGCACTGATACCGTACACGTAGCCAAACTGGATCTTACCCGTCTAAAATGATGGAAGAAACACATGTCATGTGGTTGGCACTTTTATCATTTAACAAAAATATTCTTGTCAGATTTAACAGAATATAAATGAATTCAAAAAAGCTTAAAATTGACCAATATTCCTCTTAAGCCATTTAAAAAGCTTGCCTCTTACCAAGAGTAACGTCGCCCCAAAGGCCAAACAGAACACCATGGGACCAGCCAGATCGGTTTCATTCATTATACTGCCATCTGCTGCCTTCAACGGGTGCAGCACGGTCAGAGTCTTCTGCCAGATGTGGTCAAAGTTGATCCCCAGCTCTGGAAATAGAAAAGATACTTTCACTTTTTATTGAATAAGTGGTGTTTGCACTGCACAACTCACCGCCATCCTCCTAGGGCAGGGTTTCCCAAACAGAGCAAAGTGTTGTTAAATTATTGAAATATTAACTTAATAAACAAAACTGCATGGGTCTCATGGAAGAACACTGAAGCCGGAGCTACTTCTCGCCGTTTACATCTATGACGAGTCACACAGGTTACTCCGCAGCGGCGCCAGTCTAAATATATTTCTTTATTTACGTCATGTCAGCAATGTCAACAAAATTCATACAATTAACAAAAATCACTCACCATCTAAATTTTGAACTCAAAAAAAGTCACAGACTGCAACTTTAAAGGGATACTTCTCCCAAAACTTACAATTTTGTCATATTTACTCACCCTCAAGTTGTTCTAAACCTGGGGGGGTATTCCATAACGCAGGTTATGTGACAAACCCAGGTATGTTTAAGAGTTAATCAGCTGATAATCTCAACTTTCAGTTCCAAAAACAGAGGTAACTTTCAGGGTATGTTGCCATAGCAACTTACTCTCTGAACATAACCAGGGTTAGTTTGCTTAAGAGGAATTCAGATGCGTGTGATCTAATTAATATAGTTATATTAATGTAACTACATTTCTAAATTTGTTACATAGTTGCATATATATATATATATATATATAAATATAAAGCACTACTATAATGTTTCAACGTTTATTCAATTTATATAAAACATATGTAATTATTTTATTGTAATCTCACATGGATCTGCTTTTTTCCCTTTTTATAACAAGATGTTTTCTATTCTATAATTTCTATAATAAAATACATACGTGATATCTTCTGAAATATTTAGCATCAAACAAACAATATAAGTCTCAATCTGAGTGAATAAAGATTACTTATTCAAAAAAAAGATTGAAAAAATGTTTACACAACCACCAGATAGGTGGCGATCGACATTAAACAAAAAGGAGGAAGTGGAATGGCGTGTCTGTTTCCATGGTGAATCGGTGAATCATCGATTCGTCACCTCGGTAAAGAACGTCTTGTGGGTAAACCGGGAACATACTCTGGGTTGGCTGAACTTACTACCTAATGTGCTTTTGGAACCGGCAATCCTCGAGTAAGCAAGGTTTGGGTTAATCAACCGAGAGTTCGGGATATGTGTGACGGTAAGTTAACCCTGCTTTCTGGAACACCCCCCTGAATGAGTTTTCTTCTGTTGAACTAAAAGGAAAATATCTTGAAGAATGTTGTTAACCAGACAGTTGATGGTAGCCACTGACTTCCATAATAGGAAGAGAAAAAAAAATTCTATGAAAGTCATCAACTGTCTAGTTATACCAACATTCTTTAAAAAAAATCTTCGGTGTTCAAGAGAAGAAAAAAACTCATACAGGTTTGGAACAACTTGAGGGTGAGTAGATGACATTATTTTGGTTATTGAGTGAACTTTCCCTTTAAAGATCTCAGAGGGTGCTTCAAGAAAATGTTATGCCAAAGGCGTTCAGCTGACAGAAAAAAGAAAAGAAAAGAAAAAGCCCCGTTTCCACCTGGTATTAAGATGCATTTCGGTCAATCGGATCACAAGAGGACAACGCTAGGTGTAAAATGTTTTGAGCTTGTCCACTTTCGACCACCAAAACTCATTCGACCGGATTGCTTTCGTAGTGTAAACGCTCATGTGAGTGAATGTGTTCGAACCGCCTAGTGACCTAATGAATAGACATTATGGGAAGTGCGCGAGCCAGAAGGGATTTAAACTTTGTCAGATGAAGACCCAAGTTTGGTTTGAAGCTGAAAAAAATGTACCAAGCACAATGTTCTCTCACCATTCATGACGTCTAACACACACTCGATCAAAGCTCATCTCTGGGCGTGTTCATATTTAAATGAATAAGCGTGAGCTTATTTTGTAGATTAGATCAAAAGATCTGAAAAAAAGCCTATATTTACCCACACATAGACCCAAAGAAATCAGTTGAAAGTGGACGAAAGAGATGGATTAAAACACCAGGCGTGAGTCTCCCTCGTCTACTTGTGATCCCATCAACCAAAAGGTGTAAACAGGGCCCTATTTTCTAAAAGTTATGCAATTTTAACAAAACTGCTTCACTGCGTATTTTTTAATGATAATGAGTAATGCTAATAGTGGTAATAGTGATGCTTGCCTGAGCAAACACCACTAATAAGGCAGAAGATTAGAATAAGACAGGATTGACATTCTTGCGCAGCATGATAAATGCTCTTCCGATACTGGATGACAACAGCGGCCGGCAATAATCAGTGAAGTGGCTTTCTCCACCGACTGCCGGTTCATTTTAAGCACAGCTCTGAAGAACTGGGTCAAGTAGGTTTCAAAAGGACTACTTAACTTCAGTATGCAGGAACACAGATGTGGTTGTATTAAACAAGGCCCGAGGTGACATTTGTTTTTAAAGCAACGAGTTATTCTCGGAGTTCTGGCTTTTGGACTAAAGACACAATTGCTTATTGATTTCTCAGTAAACAAGAATATATTCTCCCATGGGAATCACAGCAGTGTGACTTAGATGAAAATTATTCTACAGAAAAATATGAATCCCAGAGTTAAAAAAAATTCCTCTTTCATCAATGACAAATAACAAGGACCCAAACGTTTCGGGTCCAGTTTGACCTGGAGTAAATTAAAAAAAAAAACAAAAAAACATTTTTTAGTATGAAGATTAAATTTTGTAAGTGTGTTAAGACTGTCGAAATACACTTTTTTCAGATTTGGAAAAAATAAATAATATATATATATATATATATAAATAAATGAATATATATATAAATAAATGAATATATATATATATATATATATATATATATATATGTGTGTGTTAAGACTGTCGAAATACCCTTTTTCAGATTTGGAAAAAATAAATAAAATAAATAAATAAATATAAATATAAATATATATATATATATATATATATATAAATATAAAAGAGAAGAATCATTTAAACTAAATTGTTACACCTTTTGCGTTCAGATCTGTTTTGACCTGAAAGTGAACTATGGCTTTACACAAGAAATGAAATGTATTTGTAGAGCAAAAGTTCATAGACAAAAGAGTCTAAATTTGAAAAAAAAAAAACATAACGCATTGCAGCATAAAAAGGAGACTCACGCGGTTTATTAATTTTTTTTCATATGAACGCATGTTTATGCAAGTAAAATGAATATAATTTGTTTGAAAACATTTACAGTTTTGAATTAGAAGTTTCAAATGAATTCAATTAAATCTACTGAAGTCAACGGAGTTCTAATTATATGTTCTTATAAATTTCAACTAATGATATATTCAAATAAATCTCAAATTTAAAAAAAAAAAAAAATGGTTTTAGGAGGATTTCAAATGGTTTTAACCATTAGGAGGGTTAAATTATATTTAACAAATATTTTTTAACACGAGTTTAGAGCACGTACGCGTGCGCAAAAAAAAACCCGGTCTGACTGTTGCTCCTACATCAAATTAGCATTTGTTTGATAACACGTGCGATTTCCTGCTCCTCTCAGTCTCAAACTTTCAAACTCAGCAGAATTACAGTAATTACTCTTGATAATGGCATTATAGAATGCAAACGCAGCAGAGAGAAAGGATTCATTCAGTAGAGTTGGAGTTCGTGTGAGACTTTTGCCTACCGCAAAAATATCCATATATTGATCTAGTGACCGCAAAGACATTTGCACACTTAAAGTCGTGACATAACGGAAGCAGCGGCAGATCTTTTCTTCCATATTGTGCCGTACATCACATTAAAACGGATTCTCGAAAAAGAAAAAAAGAGATTATTATTTATTAAATAATGATAAAATAAATTATGGACTACTCAGTTTCCCATTTACTTTAACTACATGAAAAAAAAGAGTGGGCAGTACATTTCTCAACATTAGTACTTGTGTTGCACAAAAAAAAAAGAAGAAAAAAAAAAAAGCATTAAGTCATGATAGACAACCGATATATAGCTAAAGCCGACATATTTGGCCTTTTTTTAAATATTTGTTTGTTTTCAGGTTTAAATTACACTTTGATTTCCTATTTTCACCTGGTCATTCATGTGTTTTTACTGATAGGATTTCTATCCGTTTTGTTAAAAATGTTCCATTTACACTTGGCAACATAACGATATATATATAAAATCTTGGATTCCCACACTATATGCAAATTTAAAGGAGTTCACGGCAAAGAAAGCAAGATATGAGCTGCATTTTATTGATCATCAGCTAATTTCAAGTACAAAGACCATCGTCTCTGATAAGATCATTTAGTGTCACTGAACCTTCGGTTTCGCATGGATTTCTCCCCTGTGGCGATGCATGCGGCAGTGGCACGGCCATATCTGTATATCTATAACACGCTCTCGCATTTTTATTCTTTACCATTTTGGGAGGAGTGAAGTTTACATATGCGTTATAAATCACCAGATGCGTTTTGTCCAGTTTAATCTGGAATGCGAGAAAATGCCCTCTCTTTCAGTGGGCATTTGTCACTAGTTTTTTCATGAGTGGATAAACCAGAGAAAACACAGGAAGAGTTTCCGATGTTTAATAGGACTCTACATACTATGTCTCCAAAATGTATAGCATTGACTTTGTATAGGGGAACAAGCTGTAAGCTGTCAGTCAAGTAAAATGAGCATAAAATAAAGCTTTATAATGGAAAACCCAGTATTGCCGGTGGGAAAATGTCCTCACCGTCTCATCCCTACAACCAAACTTTCCTTTTCAGATAAACGACAAGACAAAGTCTCACTTACCCTCCAGCAACGGGGGCTCGTCCTCAAAGCTGCTAGAGTACATGGACTGCGGGGAGGCTGGTGTAAACGCTGGCGTGGGCTGGAAGATCTGCCCCGTGTACGGCTGCTGGGGCTGCATTACTCCCGGAGGTGCCGAGTATCCCATCGGCTGTGAGTAATCATACTGTCCATATGGTCTGTCGGACGCAACGAGACATTTATAGTCATTAATTAGCTGGCAGACATATTCTCACACTCAACATGTTTTGGCTTGTAATTTTACTACAAATATGAAATAAAAACATTTTGAATTTTTTTTTTTATTATTATGGTGTGCTGATTACTGTCTAAAGCTTTGTATACTATAGCCAAGTGATATATTTAAAGTCAAATCTATAGTTTATCCAACTTTACCAGCACACAGACATTACTCTGAGGTAAACAATACATACTATAGAGTATCGTGATCGTTTATATTATTGCAAAATGTAAACTATATTATCAACCCAATTATATACATTTCAATTTGGATATATAGTAGGGCTGCCCCCTAGTCGACCAAATTATAATTGTTCGGTCAAAAATAAAACCCACAGGAATTGACCCTTCGCTGGGAGTTTGATTGACAGGCGATCTGACCAAGCATAATCCTGAATCTAACATTTTGTCCGACAAAGCATTCAGGGGAGTTAGTAGATTAACGTTGGTGAACTTGAAAAATCGTGTGTGCTCACGTCTTTCCGCGCTTGAAACAACATTCCTTCTGATGTTCATTCAAGTTTATTTGATGCTATAAATGAACTGAAGAGATGATCGAGGAGCTACAGCGATCTGTCACCACACATTAAACACACACTAGACGCTTTTTATTGATTAAACTTCTTTAATAAATTACAATATTTTAAATATGAAACTGTTTCATACGCTGTCAGTGTCCTGTTTGCTCCTCAACATATTTTTCACTGCGTGAGAACATGATGTGTGGCGTGAGAGCGCATGGATTGTCGGGCATTGCAACAGGGGGCGGGTTTTGCGAAGGGTCACTTGGAAAAGACATGCATCCTGTGAGGGATAAATCATCAACACGGCTGGTCCCGTATGGTAATCAGTCCCTCCAGCGATCGCTTGATTTCATGCATAATCAGCCAAAGTCCGCATGTTTATGCGGGGGTCGCATTTTTTCAAATATGCCGCACTTTCGCCGCATAAATTGCCGATTTCAGCAAGAAAAATATGCGGGGCTAGCATGATTTCATAATCCCTGTATTTTTGTTGCAAAAAAGTCTCATATATCTTAGCAGAAAGTTGAAAAGTGTTGCGTTTACTTCACACAAGTAAAGCGCCATTACTTTCCCCCTATTGCCATGGGAACCTTATGAAGTGACGAAATTACGCGACGTGAACGTCATCCGCAAACCCCGCGGTGAAACCGTGATGAAGCACGCCAATAATTCTCATTTGCCAACAAAAATAAGCTCAAAAGACCGCGAGAAGCAGTTTCCCGCTCTTTTACATGATAGTGGGGGCAAATTATTATATAGTATAATATAGCTACAGAACTGATTTGACTCAATGTCTTGTAATTTTGAGGCATGTGTTGATTAAGGTCTGAAATAAAACAGAATGAGAACTTCAATATTCTGTGATTTAGTAATTCTGCCTCTTTACATGAAGGCAGTATCTAGAGAGAACAGGGTGTTGGGGGGGGGGGAATCACCTTTTTTTCCTCTTTTGCATCAAAAACCGCAGTTTTTGCAAGTTCCCGCAATTTCATCGCATAAAATTGCAAAAATATCCCGCATATTCCATCGCATTTTTTAAGAAAACGTGCCGCATGATCAAGGATTTTTGCCCGCAACAATCACAAAAAAATCCCGCATTTTTCTGGAGGGACTGGGTAATTATGTCCAATTTTATTGTATTAAATCCAAACGTTTGCCTAACATTCATCATTTAACCTAAGTAAATGAGCGCCATTATTTGACACATATCCAAGTGTTCTTGCGGAGAGCTTAACGTGAATTTCTCTCTGAAGTTGCATCCATTATACTGTAGAAATGACGAGTCAGCGTTGTCAGGGTTTGATGCTCTGCATCAAGCTTTATGCGTGGGCAGTTAATATTTTAAATGCTCATCATCATCATGATTTATCTATTCCTCGGTAATGTAGAACAACATTGCATTCTCTCTCAGATCTGAACCCATTTCCAATGCCACTCCCTAACCCCAAGTGTATATTTAAAGGGATAGTTCAACCCCAAAATAAAAGAAAATGATTGTTTACTCGCCCTCAAGTTGTTCCAAACCTGTATGAGTTTCTTTCTTCTGTTGAACACACAAAAAATATTTTAAAGAATGTTGGTAACCAGACAGTTGATGGCATCCATTGACTTCTATGGTGTTTTTTTCCCTATTTTTTTCCCTATCAACTGTCTGGTTACCAACATTCTTTAAAATATCTTCTCTTTGCGTTCAACAGAAGAAAGAAACTCATACAGTTTTGGAACAACTTGAGGGCGAGTTCATTTTTGGCTGAACTATCCTTTAAAGTAATTAATCCTATCATAAAAGTCCGACTAAACGACTAATGGCTTAAATGAACGACTACTAGTCGACTAGAAAAATCTTTAGTCAGGGCCAGCCCTTCTATATAGTGCATGCAACTTTACCCACATACATACATTTGACTCAAAGCAATTCAAACTAGATATCAAATATCAGCTGTGTGATTGCTTTTATCGTTGTAAAATGTAAACTATATTACCGCACAGCTCTATACAGCATGTATAATGTTGAATATATAAGTATATCCAACTTCAAACACATGCTATACTCACTTGAAGTGATAAATTCTATATAGTAAATCTCAACTCCTGCTGGTACAAATATATATATATATATATATATATATATATATATATATATATATATATATATATATATACACACACATACACACACACTATGTATACATATATACAGTATCTGGGTGTATATATATATATATATATATATATATATATATATATACATACACACACATATATACTGATATATATATATATATATATATATATATATGTGTGTGTATACATATATATATTTATTTCTAATCTGCTAAATGCAACATATAAGGATAGTAAGATATTATAAACTTTAAGAATATGATTATATATATATATATATATATACACACATATATATATGTATATACTATATACACACTATGTATACATATATACAGTATCTGGATATATATATACACACATATATACTGATATATATATATATATATATATATATATATATATATATATACACACACATACACACAGTATATACTGATATATATATATACACACATACACACAGTATATATATATATATATTCTAATCTGCTAAATGCAACACATAAGGAATAAGGATAGTAAGATATTATAAACTTTAAGAATATGATTCTGTAAAGCAGCTCTGAAACAATATGTATTGCGAAAGAGCATAACAAATAAAAATTAACTAGGCAAAATGGCTATATTATAATAATAATAACAACATCAAGACATCGTGCAAGGCTCAGGCCTACTTGCTGTACGGGTCATCGGTGTTGCTGTAGCCATATCCTGCTTGGTTCTGATCATCTACACTGTAACTAGACTGGTAAAAGTCTGTGTTGAGGTTGTCAAACCCTGACATTGCAAGCAGCCTGGAAGACATGAAGCAGAAAAACAAAATCAGTCGGCAGTGGACGATATTCTTGAATCTATTTTATCTAATTAGTATCCAACACAAGAAGGGTTACTTGGGTGGAGAGATCTGCTAGAGATCAGATGAAGTCTACATTGTTGTTTTTTTTAAATTTAGATTGTAATCTGTGGCTGGAACCGTGCTGCACCTCAGATAGAGACGCCACATTCAACCCAGATAACAAACACAGCCAAAGGAGGATTCAAATCCAAAAACACAGACTATTTCCCACGTGCCAATCATGTAGCCTTTCCATTTAAGTAGAATGCGATTCGTGGCAAGATTAAGGAATGGTTTGAGATTATTAGGACTTGGCCGAGTCTCCCAGTAAGGTTGTTATGGGACAAACTGGGATACATTTGATGTAAATCACAACACACACACACACGAATGCTGTTGAAACAAATTAGGATTAATGCATACAAATTATATTCAATGACAATGGTAAACAGATTTCTTAGAAAGTGCTAAGGTCCTACTATGCTTTACTGGAAAGAACTGTGGTATTACAATGAATTGCCATAGTAAAACCACGGTATTACCATAGTAAAAGTGCAAATCACTTGATATTACAATGATACAGGTCCAAGCACAACGAGAATACACTTTAAAGACTAGGTTGTGTGTTTACTAAAAAGCATGCCGTGTTAATTATGCCTGTTTTAGATATCTGTAGAAGTCCCACACACACATTGAAGGAGATTTTAGCATTAATAATGTTTGTTTAGTTTGGGTTCAGTTAGCACAGCTCAACAAAAGCGCTGCAACGGCACAAACGAGTCACTGTCAGGGCCGTTCAAACGCTGCCCTACATACATCTTCAAACATGTGATACAGCAAAAATATAAAGATGTAATGAAGTAAGTTCTGCAGTTTTACTCTCACCGTTAAGAGTCCGCCAACACCGCTAACTACGTGTCAAGAAAGAGGAGCAGAACTTCCGGTTCATGGGAATGATAGCGTCATTGTGTACGTTTAGGCTGGAGAAATCTGAAGTGCGCCCTCTCTGGGAAGAAGCGCTCATTACACAGATGTGAGTTTATTATACACGGTGGAAACTGTTTGAATGAAAGTATATATGGGGTAAGTACTCGGATTTAAATGGGAAAACCTTAATATTTTTATGTTTTTGATTATTATGTTAGTAGCGTGTTTGGTAACAGTTCTTTTAACTCTAGTGAATGTAGCTTTTTATTTCTTAAACAACCATGTATGAAGATGTGACCTGAATGAATAAGCGTTCCATTGATGTTTGGTTTGTTAGGATAGGACAATATTTGGTACAACTATTTGAAAATGTGGGAAAACATTGAGAAAATCCCCTTTAGAGTTGTCCAAATGAATTCCTTAGCGACGCTATTCCACTCATAATTTTGGATATATTTACGGTAGGAAGTTTACAAATGGAACATCTTTACTTAACATCCTAATGATTTTTGGCATATAATAAAAATGTATAATTTTGACCCATAAAAAGTATTGTTGGCTACACTGTTAAATAATTACTGTAAATTTTACAGTATAATACTGGCAGCAGGGTTGCCAGCCAGGTACTGTAAAATGTACAGTAGTGTTACTGTAATTTAATTTACAGAATTTCCCTGTATTCTCTGATTACAGTAAATAACTGTATTTTTTAAATTACGAAGGGTCAATTTACAGCAATATTCTGTCAATTTGAGTCAAACCAACACGTGACCCCAGAATGCATTGCAGTTTACAGCAATATGCTGTATTATTAAAAAACAGCCAGCGGCTGTAAAATAGCGCTGTAATTTTTACAGTAATTCATTACAGTGCACTGTTTAAAAATGACTGTAAATTTTACAGTATAATACTGGCAGCAGGGTTGCCAGCCAGTTACTGTAAAATTTACAGTAGTGTTACTGTAATTTAATTTACAGAATTTCCCTGTATTCTCTGATTACAGTAAATAACTGTATTTTTTTAAATTACGTAGGGTCAATTTACAGCAATATTCTGTAAATTTGAGTCAAACCAACACGTGACCCCAAAATGCATTGCAGTTTACAGCAATATGCTGCTTTATTAAAAGACAGCCAGCGGCTGTAAAATAATGCCGTAATTTTTTACAGTAATTCATTACAGTGTAGTGCTACAAATACACCCGTGCTTCTGTGGTCCAGGATCACATATTGATGACAATGCCAAGGCTCAAATTGTGAAAGAATGGTTGGGAGGGAGCATGAAGGATCATTTTCACACATGAATTGACCCTTCGCTAAGATCCGCCCCCTTTAGTTACCGTTGCTATGTCCGACAAGCCATGCGCTTTCACGCCACACATCATGTTCTCGTGCAGTGAAAATTCATCCTGGAGCAAAGAGGTCACTGACAACACGTCGTAGTAGTAAAACAATTAATAATTAATTAAACATTAGCAAACATTACCTAATACTAACATCAAACAGATTAAGTAACCCAGCTTCAAATATATAGAAAAGTCATGAAACTTCATATTAATATTGAACTAGTGATCCTTAATGAGCGTTTGTTTGCTAATTTTGAATATACTGTCTTACTAATAATGTATATAAGCAATCATTGAATTATATATACACACACATATGTATAATATATACATTTATTTGCTAATATTACCATTTTACCAACAATGTATATGTCTCGATTGTCAGCTGAATTGCCGGCGATCACCACTAGAGGGCACTTCACCATGGATTACTCTTCAGTCACTCACACTCTCATTCATTCACACGAACTACATTTCCCATAAGCCCCGTACCCATTCACTAATTACCTCACCAGCTGCGTCTCATCACCCACACCATATATAAACACCATTCACACATCACTTTCCGTGAAGCCTATCAATTCTGAGTGTTTGATTTCCTGTTTCTTTATTTTGCCTGTTTTTCCCCATTGCCTGATTCCTGCTGCCTGTCCTGACATTTTGTGTTTTTGACTACAATTCTGTTTATCCCTTGCCATTCCTGTTTGCTGTTCTTCGACCATTGCCTGTTTGACTACGCATTTTCTAATAAAGCTGCATTTTGATCTCATTCCACTGTCTCCGCGTTGCGGTATATAAGCATTCATTGAATATATATATACACAGTATATATATGGTGTATATACTGTATATACATATTTGTACCATCAAGATATGTAATCTTAAAAAGTTACAGCACGTATGCTTAAAAAGCAATTGACTCTCTATTCTGCCCTGATTTCCTTATTATTCTGGCAAAGTATGAAAATGCTCCTGGTCTAAAGTGTGTTGCATGTATGAATCATTAATCATCTGCTCCAGCACACAATGTGATGGCAGTTACACAAAGCAGACACAGATGTGTTGGTGTCAAGAGGAACTAAAAATAAATATCTTCCGGGAAATCATCATTATTATTATTTCGCCGGAATAATAGAGGTTATATGTGAGGGTGCGATTGTTTTATTATACAGGGAGAGATTAGGAAAGGCTCTATCCACTGGAACGTTCAGACATAAAGCAGCATAATGGTGCAGGTGGAATGGAGTGATAATGTGGTGGTTGAGGCTCAAGGCTGGTAACACAAAAGCCCCTCGTAGTTATGTTTGAGTCATTACTGAAATCCACATTCGCAGTGTGCGCCCTTAAGCACTCCTCAAGTTACTCCAGGGAGACAAAGCATCTACTAAAAAGAAAAGTAAGCATAAAACAGATCACCAGCAGCAAAATCAGCACTTCCACATTTAGACCTGCATTCATAAACAAATGCTTTCTGACCAAAATAATGTACTGCTAGAGTTTGTCACAACACATTTTAATGTTTGAAGGTTTTACAAGCCATACAGTCAATCAGAAGGATGCATAGATAGATTTTAGATTTTAAGTTTTGTCTAAAATGTGGCCGTAAGTCTAAATGCCTGAACGGTTGGGGGATGAGCACTGAGAGGTTCTTGGATTAAGCTCAGGTCATTCAGGTGGAGCTGAGAGCACTATAGGCAAAACGTAAATGCATCATGGCCAGTGGGTAAGAGACAGCAGTCCATTAGCTCAGCCAGCGATTCACTATGTCGATTGTGTCAGACAAATCTAAAGGAAACAGAACGGAGGAGAGAGAGGAGACTATGTGAAGTGAGCTGTGTGAAATGATACCCTCTCCACCAGCCGAACAGTCTTCAGACAGACTCATTAAACCTTTAGAGTTATTGGTCTAGAACCTTTTGGAGCAATTCAAGCAGGACATTTTGATATCTAAGGGGTTTACACAAAGTAAGTCTAGAGAAGTGGTTTTCAAACCTGTCCTGGAGGACCCCCAGTCCTGCACATGTCTCCCTCATCTAACAAACCTGATTCAACTCATCAGCTCATTAGTAGAGACAGTAAGACCTGAAGTGGGTGTGTCAAATAAAGGAAACATTGAAAATGTGCAGGGCTGGGGTATATTTCAAACCTCCAGGACAGGTTTGAAAACCCCTGGTCTACAGGATTTTACCACATATTACCTATTGTTGACATCAAACCTGAAATATCGTATTTGAATTATACGATGCTTTATAAAACAATTGACCCTTCACAAACCGTTTGATTGACAGGCGATCTGACCAATCATAACCCTGAATCCACCATTTACCCATTAGTTGTTGTTTTTTTCCGTCATTTACTGCCAAGGTAATAACACACAATAGAGTTATAACAGAATATCAGACTCAGAGATTATCAAACCCAAACAGGTTTTTATTGAACAGATGGAGCATGAGTAATAGAGAAGTCAGAGTTCCTTTCCTTCAACCAGGCAGCTTGGGATGAGATGATGGTGAGTGGAGGAGACTGGAGTACGTACTTCTTGGATGGTTGGAACAGGTGAGTAGCGGAGCGGGGATCAGGTGAGGAATCACAGGTAGGTATGTGGAGAGTCTTACTAGTAGAATGCTGGAGGAATACAAAGACATCTCAGGAGTATAACTGGGAATTCAGGAGACCTTTTGTAAGTAGATCAGGTAAGGGTTAGGGTTAGGCCCATATTGGAGACCAGGAGACGTGTGACTGAAAAGTCTGTGCTCTTATACTGTGGTTGATGAGTGAGCTGATGAGGTGCAGGTGATTAGAATTCTGGTGAGACTGTGATACTGTTTATCAATTGAAAGAACGGATTTTCGTTCTTGTGGAGACCGGTCTTACCAGGCGATTCTCCTTCTCCAGAATTGAGATGTGCTGCACTCTTGTTCCTCAACTGACAGTCCTAGCATATTATTAATAGCGGCAATTAATGCACAATTAATACAACATCACTAACAAATGTTTACTTTCATGAGCCGTAACATAGGCCTGATTGAAGGAGACTTTTTGAAATGTATAAAATTATAAATCTGAATTGTGAGACTTGCAATTCTGAGAATTCTGGTTATAATTGCAAAAAAATAAAGTCAGAATTGTGAGATTTTCCCCGGTTAAGCAGGCTTCTGCATGTCAACCGCCAGCAGCATCTTCTGGGATTTTTAGTGGTTCGATGCATCCTCGATATCAAGAACACATCCGGATGCTTTCATTCATCCTCTGTACTTGTGTTCTTGCAAGCTAGAATTCAACCTCTGCAGTTGGTGATGACATAGAACGAGAACACAAGGACGCAAGACCGCTTAAGACTGCATACTGAGAAACAGCCGGAGTGTTGGATGGGTTATTTTTTTAAAAAAAATAAAAAACTACTAGATTTACAATGTTGATAATTGAGGAAATGCATTATCAGTAAGTAAAAAGGGTCCATTCTGATGAAGACCTTGTTTGGTCGAAACATTGCAATAAATGAAACTTTTATGACAGTAGATAAAGCAGCGTGCCATTCATGATTCTTTCATCACACTCTGCACGTGGATGCCAGAAGATCTGAGTGTAGGATGTAGAGTAAATATTCAGAAAGCGGAGGCAGAGAAGTCAAAGGTACTGACAGCACTGCAGAAATTTTCATTTTGAGATTCAAAAATTCCACAAGAGCAGTGATAAACAATGTGGCACAGATACATAAAGTAATTTCTGATATTGTTCTTGCAGCGTCTGTCTTGGTTACAAGGAGACGATGTTAACATCAAGTCAAACTAGACTATATTATCGGTTATGAAATAAGAATATTTGATTTTAAAAATTAATTTCTCATATGGGTTTTACCTGAATTGAAATAGTTTTAATCTCACAGGGGTTTGGCCTGTAAGATATGTATGTGTTGCAAAAGCTTCTAGCTATGTAAGCTTAATTTTACAATATTTTGATATGTGTTAGAAATGTTACGTATGTAACCAGGTTCCTTGAGAGAGAACGAGATGCTGCGTCAGCCGGTGTCTGAAGCATGTGTGAAAGCAAGCCAATTTATTGGCCAAAATGGGTTCATGTGACGTAGCGTAGGCACGTATGTTCACCTGTAGGCACGTAGTGTCCTGATAGGTAACGAGATGCTGGTGTTGACACTGTGGGAACGGTAATACCCATGCCACCATACTGAAAGCTTAACCCAATCTTCCTTAGTAACAACATATATGTAAATGTGTGTGGAAAGGTCTCGCCTACCACCAGGGGTGAACCCAGAAATGTTCAAGAGGTTGGGCCTTCATAAAACAAATCGTAAGAGTAGCCTATGAAAACTGCATGCCAAATTTGAGTAATATAATAACACAAAGTTACAAAAGAGCAAATAAGAGATCTGAATGAATCAATCAATGGCAAAATATGACTGTATAAAATCGTCATTGTCAGGTAAAATTTTTCAGGAAATGGAAAAAACACTATTTTTAAAACAATGAATCACTGAAATAGTTGATTTTGTGGCTTTATATGTGGCAAGACACTTGCAAGTGTCATTATATTTATTATCATATTACTAAAATCGAGCTCAAATGGGAGTTACGAGGGTCTTGACTAACGAATTTCAAAGAGATGCGTTTTGTCAGTGATATAACTGCTGCGTCTGATGCAGTAAGTGCATCGCATTATGTTTTCTTCAGCTTTACAGGTAAAAAAAAAAAGTTTACTGCAGCTATATGGGTGCTCATTTTTTTCTGTCATTTGGCCAAAATGTTATAAAAGAAGAAACGCTTAACACAGGCTATTTAAGACCATTCTGGCTAATGACTTGACGACAAATGCTAGACTAAGACACTCTTCTCTGCTCCTCAATTACATAAAACATCAGCCTTTTGTGTAGTGTTTGTTGAGTAAAAAAAACACTTATTCAAATAATAAAATCCATGAATTTTCATGGACAACCCACTGTAGCACAACCCATTAACAATGCCGCATTTACCAACACTGGCAAAAAATTACACTACTGGTGCCTAGAGGCGAAGCAATCCGCATGCCAACAATAACTTTAATTCGGTTGCATAATACCATACTTCATGGAATCTTGTTTTCCAAGGTGTCTAGACATTCGATTCTGAAACACCTTAAGAATAGATGGAGACAAGAATAACCTGCTGTGCAACATTCACCGCAAAAAGGTGCACCCATGGGTCAGCACCTAACATTTTTATTTCATGCCTATTTTGGCAAGTATTAAAGAATTGAACCATCAGAACCTGAGATCCTCAAAGGGCAAAAACCTATGAGCTGGTACCCCTCAGGAGCCAGATCCACAGCTTCCATATCTCGGACCTGGAGTGAAAGATACCCCAAGGGGGGCCTTCCAGGACAGATATTTGGTCCAAAAACCTGAACAGGGGGCGCGAACACCTACTGCCCTGGTGATTTATATATGAGACTACCAACGTCTTGTCCGTTCCTGCATATCTGCATACCTATATGCCACTTCATTATACCTCATGTCATTATACCTCGCATCGCGTAACAACTGATTGTGAAATTAAAAAAGGTGTAAAGTTGACTTATAATAATGGACACTGAGCTGCTTTTTGGAACTTGACACCCTTTGGACCTCTTGTATATAAAAGAAAATGTAAAGAGGTAATATGTAGCTTTTAAGGGACAAATATTGAATGTTTAGAGGCAAGGAAGATACAAAGATGTACCTTTACCTTTTCACTTTTTACTGCCCCAGTGAGAAGCACCGTACCTTTTCTGCCTGACAGTGTGGAAGTCAGAGATTTGGAATGACACGGGAGAAAGGAAATGATGACAGAATGTTTATTTTCGGGTGAACTATTCCTTTAATGAAAGGAAATTGAAAAGCGTCAGAGGGTGCGCAGACAAATTTAGGTCAGTGAATCGCCATTCTGGCATAATTACCTTCTGCTAATGTGTTGTGCTTTAATTCTGCGATATTGCCTGGCTGTACGAGCAGATTACAACGACCTGTTTTTTCAGCACATAAAAAAAAACACACACACCTCCTCCCTTCACTCTGATTCCATGCTCCGACTGAATGCATCGGAGACCTGTGGAAATAGGGCATGTTTGTTTACAAACACACTGTTTCCTTTAAGGTCTGTTAGTGGGAGCGTAATTTTGGAAATGTTTAAGCGTTGAACAGAGCATGAACACCTGCAGACTGCTATATTTTGCTTCCACTTCATGCATTTATTTTGCAAACCTTTTTGATGTGTGGGTTAAAGGCAATAAATAAGTCATTAGACTATGCAGTAGCGTTTCGGCCACGTGCATATGCGTGTTTGTTAGCTCGTGCATCCGAGCATGCTCCCTCGCTACCCTAAACAATTATCTCCCACATGAAGCCAGATGCCAAAATCCAGTAGCCGAAGGCATAATACATCAACACCCTTTCAAGTGCTTCAGAAAAATCCGTGCAGCACGATCTGTTGTTATGCTGAAAATTGCGAGTCAGCTGTGCCTTTCAGGGTTGAGAAGTGTGACGGGAAAACAGCGCAATGCGAGGACAGGGTACCACAGGGGCATGGCAGCGTCTAATGGAATCGCAGCTGGCAGTGGCAGAGTCCCTCCGTGGCTGAGGCTCTGTCTCAATTATAGTCTAACCCCATGCGGCAAGCAGGCCTCCTTTAAACCCCCCTCGAACAAATAATTCATCATCAGCTGCTCCTTGCTGGAGACCTGCAGCCTGACAAAAGTTAGTTTAGGATCCAGAGAGTGAATCATGCAATACCCTCCAAGGAGACAAAAATAGCAGGAGCCAGGAATGGCAAACTATGCCTGGGCTTAATGAGATACTGAGGATGTGAAACCACAATAAGCAAAATGTGGTGCCTTTTTCTGATTGGAATGGCTCTGCGTTTAAATAACGCTTCACGTGCGAAAACAAATCAGCTGCACGGCATCGTTTTGTGTTTAGGAATTAATTTATCATTGAGTCTTTATTGCCTTTCCAACCTACAGAGATATTTCATGAATTTTATGAAAACTCATTCATCGTTTTGTGTGGATCTCTTTGATACCTTAAATCTTTCTCAAAGATGGTAATGAGACTAAACAACTGAATCCCATGACTAAACATAATTTTGGATGTGGTGATTTTTCGTGTGAATTAGTTAGATGTGATTCGTATGAAAATGTATGGATGTATTAGATTGTGTTTGATTAAACAGAAAGCAAATTGACATCTCTCCTGCTTCAGCTTTTTCCACTTGAGAAGAAGACCCCAGTTATCTCAGATGTATCTTGAGTTTCAGAAGAGATCTCAACAATCTCACACGGTCATGATTTTAAAAGATTTGTTGACTGCAGAATTCAAATTTCCTGATAGTTTACTCACCCCCGTGTCATACTAGATGTTTATGTCTTTCGTTCTTCAGTCGAAAAGAAATTTTTGAGGAAAACATTCCAGGATTTTTCTCCATATAGTGGACTTCACTGGGGTTCAACGGGTTGTAGGTCCAAATGTCAGTTTCAGTGCAGCTTTAAAGGATCTACATGATCCCAGACGAGGAATAAGAGTCTTATCTAGTGAAATGATCGGTCATTTTCTAAAAAAAATCAAATAAAATAATTATGCACTTTTTAACCACAAATCTTGCACTGCTCTGTCATGTGTAACACATTACATAATCATGTTGGAAAGGTCACGTAACGTAGGCGGAAGTACCGCGGTAGGGCAAAAAACTCCATCTCATTTTCTCTTTCAACTTCAAAATCGACATCATTGTCTTACAGTTTTTTTTTGTTTCACTTAGTCTTTGTACGTTCGCTTTGTAAAGACTTGTTCCACTTATGTCACTCGTGACCTTTTCAATGTGATTAAGTAATGAGTGGCGCATCGCAGAGCTAGTGCAAGACAAGCATTTCTAGTTCAAAAGTTTCTTTTTTTTTTTTTAGAAAATGACCGATCGTTTCGCTAGATAACACCCTTTTTCCTTTGGCTGGGATCATGTCGAGCCCTTTGAAGCAGTATTGAAACTACAATTTAGACCTTCAACCTGTTGAACCCCAATGAAGTCCACTATATGGAGAAAATTCCTGGAATGTTTTCCTCAAAAGCTTTAATTTCTTTTCGACTGAAGAAAGAAAGACATAAACATCTAGGATGACATGGGGGTGAGTAAACTATCAGGAATCTTTTAAAATCATGACCGTGTGAGATTGTTGAGATCTCTTCTGAAACTCAAGATACATCTGAGATAACTGGGGTCTGAAGAAAGAAAGACTTGAAAATTATCAGGTTTTTATTATCAGAAATTCAGCAATTTCAATAGGAATCTACGTGATCTGGAATTTCTTGCCAAAGCGAAAGAATTGACCCTTCGCTGAGAGTTTGATTGACAGGCGATCTAACCAATCATAATCCCGAATCTGCCATTTTGTCCGACAAAGCATTCAGTTAGTAGATTAACGTTGGTGAACTTGCACTAGAAAAATGTGTGTGAAAAAAAAACGTCTTTCTGGACTTGAAACAACATTCCTTCTGATGTTCATTCATGTTTATTTGATGCTATAAATGAACTGAAGAGATGATCGCTTCACGAGGAGCTACAGCGATCTGTCACGACACATTAAACACACACTAGATGCTATTTATTGATTAAACTTCTTTAAAAAATTACAATATTTTAATTATGAAAAGTTTCATATGTCTGTCGACGGGTCGTCAGTGTCCTCTTCGCTCTGCAATGTATTTTTCACAGCGTGAGAGCGTGATGTGTGGCGTGAGAGCGCATGACTTGTCGGACATAGCAACAGTAACCAAAGGGGGCGGGGCTTTGTGAACGGTCAATTCCCCATGCAGATTTCACAACAGGTTCATGTTGTTCCTATATGCATTTCCAAGCATAAACCTGCTTGCTTTGAAAGTAACTTCTGTGCTTAATACATTTCTACATTGACGGTAGACCTTTTATGTCTGCAAAGTGTCACACAAAATATAATATTCTGAAGAACATTGGACTTTATTGTACGGACAAAAACAAACACAGACACTTCAAAGGATCTTTTGTGTTCTACCGAAGAGTCATACGGGTTTGGAACGACATCAGGGTAAAGTAACTGGTGACAGAACCTTCCTGTAAGTTGAAGAAAACAGAAAAACAAACTTCAGAAGGTTGCTTTAACCTTGACTGGTAGAGAAAAAAAAAATCCCTAAACAACATGAAGGAAAATACAAACAAAATGCTGAACTCATGCTGATTGCTGAAAATCCCTATGGTGCTCCACTTTTCCTCTCTCGGGCCAAGTCATTACTTAGCAACATCTCATCTAAGGGAACCACCCACCCAAGTAAGCGTGACATAATTTGTGCAAAGCAAAAATTGATATATCCATTATTAAGGATGTTTATAGAATTGCTGAGAGACAACTTAAAGGCTGTAAGTCATATATCGACTGCACAATGTAGTGAAAAATGTATGTTGTCCATCCTATGGTTAGGCTACTGAGATTGCATTAAAGGGTTAGTTCACCCAAAAATGAAATTTTGAACAAGTTCAAACAGTTTGATTGACAGGCGATCTGACCAATCATAACCCAGAATTCGCCATTTTGTCCGACAAAGCAGTAGATAAGTAGATTAACGTGGGTGAACTTGAACTTGAAAAATTGTATGTACTCACGTCTTTCTGCGCTTGAAACAACATTCCTTCTGATGTTCATACGTGTTTATTTGATACTACAGCAATCTGTCACGACACGCCACTATACGGTATTTATTGATTAAGCTTCTTTAAAAAATTACGA
>CM074313.1:185000-412500 GCA_037194245.1 Opsariichthys bidens
CCTTTTAATGGTAGTGAACAGGGCTATGCTGTTTTGTGAGAAAAATATCCATGTTTAAAACTAAATAACAAGCTTCCACCAGAAAACCATACGCATATTGTGCATCGCTTCACTTCAGAGGTCCTTTATTAACCCCCTGGAGCTGTAAGGATTATATTTATGATGGATGGATGCATTTTTGGGGCTCAAAAACAGGTCCCTGCTCACTACCATTATAATCTGGCGAAGTATGTTTGTGTGTCTGTTTTACAGTCCTGCTAACCAGTCATTACCTGACTAATTCAAAGGCCAATTTCATTGATGCACTGACACACATGCTTCAGACACCGGCTCCCACAGAAGAGTTTCCATATATAGCGTCAATCTGACGCAGTGTCTCTTTCCCTTCTCATGGAATCAGGGTTACATACATAGACACCTTGTCCAGGATTGTCCAATCCTGCTCCTGGAGGGGCACTGTCCTGCAGAGCTTAGCTCCAACCCCAATTAAGCGCACATGAACCAGCTAATCTTACTACGCACACTAGAAACTTCCAGCCGGGTGTGTTGAGGTAAGTTGGAGCTAAACTCTGCAGGACAGTGACCCTCCTGGACTGAGTTTAGACACAAGGTATAAAGGTGCGAGTATCTATCAGATCCCTAATATATATTAATTTGTTATGAATTTAATATGAAAATATGCATTATTTATCAGATCATTGTGCATTTCCTATTATATGTTGCTCTGATCCCCATTACATGTAGAATAAAAAAATCCCTTCACAGGCAATAATAAACTTAATTATTTAAACTTAAATTAAACTTAATAACTTGCATATCACTGCAGTTTCCAACAGAAATGAACACTAGAGGCAGTAAAACGCCGAGCGCTTTTAATCGTTTTCATATACAGTTATGATTACAAGGTTAGATTATGGATTAATAAAGACTCATTTTCATGCAGCTCCTTGCACAATGTTATGTAATGACATGCACGATTTGTAAACGAATACATTTTGGACTTTGCATCACTTAACCAGCTCCAGTGTCTGTGGTATATTATTTTAATGTAATGGAGCATTGCACTTTTAGCGTCTTTGAAATCAGAACTGCGGTGATTCGTATAAAAACCAATGTACCATATTCATGTCCATCTGTTCCGACCAAAAAAACCCCAAAATCAACAACGACAAAAAAACACGCTTTTAGTGCCCCTCAGTGGACATTTCACATCGAAACTGCAGTAATATGTACGTATTAGTACGTATTTTGGCGATTCGTGAAAACTTTCCCACAGGTTTTTCCATTGAGACCAGGTTGCCGAAAACATGGTAACGCCTATTGATTTGTCATGGTAATTTAAAGTAAGTGCCTTTGTGTAATTACTATTTTAACGTTTCAATACTTGAGTAAAATACTGTTGGACGCATCCATTGAGAAGAACTGATTAGGCATTGCTTAGTTCATATTGTAAATAAGCTTACAGATGTTATACAGTGTAACGCTCGGCGGAAGGCAGGAAGACGGGAGACGAGGTTTACGAATAACATACAGGTTTTTAATACAAGACAGGGCAGACACGTACAGCGTGCAAAGCACAAACAACGACCGACAGGGATGAATACACAGACAGGAACTTAAATACACAGACGACTAATGACACACAGCTGAAGGTGGTAGACAAAGTGATAACAGGTGAAAGGATAACTGATTAGACATGGTGACGACTACGCTAGACAAGACGAAAACATCCATGTGACATAGCGCCCCCCTCGGAAAGGCGCGTCCTCGCGCCGTAAGAAGGAGGCGGAGGCTTAGGAGGAGGGCGTGGAGCTGGAGACGGGCAGTGTTCAGGGGCAGGTGGCCACCGCCATGGTGACGCTGACAGAGGGAGGGGCCAGGGAGGAGTCCAAACTGTGAGGTGGGATGACGTGCTGGGGCCGATCGATGGTAGCGGAACCATGGCAGTGGGCGGAGGAACCGACGGAGCTCCTCGGTCGACGGACCTCGGCGCCGCGGCCGACCCGGAAGATTGGCGCCGAGCCGCTGGCACGCGTGACCGAGGAGCCGCCGCTGGTCTGGATGACCGGAGTGACGGTGTGGTGACGGCGGACGACAGGGAGGTCGCAGTGAGGGAGGAGCTAGCTGACGGTGTAGGGGTGACGGGTGGTGGAGTAGCCGCCAACCCGGAAGTCCGTGGCGGAAGCTGAGCGTCGACCCCCGGAGGCCGAACTGGAGGATCGAGGGAGCCCAGCGGAGCTTCCGGGCTGACGGGCCGAGGAGGTGATGAGGGAGCCGCGTGACGAGGTGAAGGTGACGGGCTGGAGGGTCCAGAAGGTGACGGGGGTCTGGAGGCCTGGAGGGAAGCCGGGAACTCCGCCTCGAGCCTTGCTGGTGAACGGGCAGCCCGAGGTGTTGGCGAGGAGCAGCACGGGGTGAGCGACGGCGACAGAGCCGAGGAGCTGGTCGTTGGCAGCGGTGGCCACGGATCCTGGGGGCTGACTGTAACCAGCGGAGATGGCGGGACAGGGAGGACAGGCAGGGGAACAGGCAGATGGCTTCCGAACTGGAACGGGGCAGACGAGATTTTACGGGCGGGGATTTGGGTGGGGAAAGGATCCGCAGCCCACTGCTTCAAGGTGTTGTGGACCACTCCTGGCTCTGTGATGGGCCGCTCCGCTCGCTTCACCACCGGATCCCCGAGGTCGTCGCAGTCCGCTTCGGCTTCGGAGCGCACCCCGGGCTGCCAGGCGGAGGCGGAGCGTTCGTCGCTGCACCACCAGGCCCAGTAGTGTAGGTGGGGGCGAGCCTCCGGGCTCATCAGGTAGCTCAGTGCGGGTAAGTCCATCTCTTTCTCGTGTTGAGAGGTCGGTCGTTCTGTAACACTCGGCGGAAGGCAGGAAGACGGGAGACGAGGTTTACGAATAACATACAGGTTTTTAATACAAGACAGGGCAGACACGTACAGCGTGCAAAGCACAAACAACGACCGACAGGGATGAATACACAGACAGGAACTTAAATACACAGACGACTAATGACACACAGCTGAAGGTGGTAGACAAAGTGATAACAGGTGAAAGGATAACTGATTAGACATGGTGACGACTACGCTAGACAAGACGAAAACATACATGTGACATACAGAAGCATTTTGTGTTGCTACACTGCAACTTGGTTGAAGTAGCATCACGACAGTCAAGTTACAGAAAAAATGTAGTTACGTTACTTGTAGCTAGCTGCTCCCCAATGCTGTGTAATATTATATAAAACATCAATTAAAACCTGGTTTATGCAGTGCCCTTGAAGACCTTTAACTGACCTTCGGAAATACATTAATCAAAGAAGTCCATGCAGGCACCGTTGAAGTCTTTCAGGATAATTGCCTCTCTAGGGAAGACTCCTCTAAACTCTAGCATGAAAGAGGTCTTCAATCCTAAAATAGGAAAGCTTGGTGATTTGTTCTTTTGTACAGCAGCTTTTAATTAGTTAATGAAAAGATACCTTTGTGAAAGTCTTTTGTAAAGGTTATCTGTTGCTTTTAAAACTAAACAGCTTGAGTTTGGACAGGTTCTAATGTTCTAGTGGAATGACTATAAAAAGCACTGATAAAAAATGAATGAAAAGCATTAAATTAGAGAGACACTGTGAAGAAAGATGATCACAGGCCAAAGTCATCATCCTTGCATCTAGTCTCGCATAGGAAGACCGTCAGACTGACGGCAGAAAGTGTGGACTCCATCACAACATTCATTGGCCAAAGACCGTACAAGAGGACGTTTGACACGTCACGCAACCGATCACAATTCGTTTTTTTCTGCATCATGGTTTGGATGTAACATCGATGTCCCTGCAATAACAGACCGGCGTTCATCTAATAAATTATTCATTCAAGAACTTTATGCAAGTTTACTGCAACAACGGCGCTGCGAACTTCAAACTTTAGAAAATCCAGTGTTTAGTTGATCTAGTAAGCGCTAATTGTCACCGTTGTAAACACGACAGCATTCTTTTTCCATGAGGGGGTTTGGCTTCACAGCATTTGTTTCTAGATGGACCGTTAAGGAACGCAACACTCGTGTACAACACGACTACCTTGCATCTAGCAACCCGAGTTTTTCTAAGACTTATTTCTGGCCCGATTTATGTGAATAAAACATAAAACATAAATGTTTGTGTTTTCAAAGACAATTCTACTGAGGAAACATACGAGAGGAACCGACCTCTCTGATAAATACAGCTACCTGCTGAGAGCCCTTGAAACTCTTCAAACAAAAAAATAAAAGCTTTTCAAAAATTAAGAATGCCAATGCTTTCAGAGATGTAGTACAGTCATGAAATAACAACAGGAAATATGCCAGACGTGAGTGGAGTTTGAGCTATTTAAAGTAAGCCAGTCAACTGCTACACTCAAATATCTTTGAAAAGGAGCAGCATACAAGAGGTGAAGGCATGCATGTATTTATGAATACGGCTCATGGCCTACTTACAAATGAATGCGCTGTCGTTCTATCTATCTATCTACCTATCTATCTATCCATGAGCTTACTTTCCACGGTAAAGTACATAGTATTTGTTTCTGGTTGTGAGAAGATTGAAGAAAAATGTTTTATTTTTATATTATTTTGATGGAGCAATGCAATTTTTGGGAAAAAAAATGAAAAAAATGAGAGAAATTATTAAAATCGAATTAAAACAATAAAATATTTTATTTTACAGGGGGTAAAAGGGGTAAATAATTGATTGAAGCACCTTTAACTAAACTGATATTTAGCAAAACTAAATAAATCGGCAACATGATAAACAAAAAATACTCATACTTGCTTTTAAAAGACTAATCTAGCGGTTTGTTTGTTTGTAAATGTACTAAACACTGCAGAAAAACTCTGGCATTTTAAAACGAAGCGAACATTTACAGATTATTTATTTCTTTAGAACAATGGCATGACATTTGTTTTTAAATCTTGTAAAAATGATGTATTTTAACATGTTGTCTTTACACTATCATGCTTAATTGTTTTCTCAAGCATTATAAATGAATCCGTATAAATGGCCTTTGTATTTTAGGAAATGTCTCTCTCCCTAGGGGATCATCACATTTGAGGGTTCTTGGCAGCCCTGCTGTAAGGAACCCCTGATGTGAGGCGAGCTTGGAAGAGAGGTTCTGTTTTCGCTGTCCAAGGTTCTGAAATCGACTATGGCTTCACAGCGCCACTCAGCCTGAGAATACTTTTTCTAAAAATACAGTAAGTCATTGGAAAATGTTTGAATTTACGCACGAGGATACGCACAAGATGTTCCAGGCAATGGGTTTCCTGTAACCAAATCAATATGCTGACTGCATGAAGTATAGCTAACACAGCTGGCTGACAACGATATTACACACTAACGCGAAAACCAGCAACGCCACAGCATCGCGTGCATACTCCTTTAAGATGATGTAATTTTTGATAACCCATTATGTTTTTTTTTTCCCGCCCGCTGAGGCAACAACAGCTGAGGCGGTTATTTTCCCGCGCCACAGCCCTGATCGCGAGCGCACAGAGTGATGCTGCATCATCTTCACTCATAAACCCTGGATTATTTCAGAGGATTATTTTCTTCTAAATAGCTGGGATTACCGAACAACAGTTGTAGCAACCGTTTTTTAATTATTTCCTTTTAAAACTATCCATTCTGGGTCTATTTGGTCGTCAAAAGTTGGATTCAAACCGCTGCAGAACTTGTATGGAACTTTGGAACTGCCAAACAGAAAAAAAAAAGTCTAATTCTATAATGTTTGTGCAGAATTTAGACGGCAGCTTCCGTTTGCATACAAATGCACTAGCTTTTTCAGGCGAAGAAACGAGCGCCTCAGTTTCGCGCCGTGTCCATTCGCTGCGGAGCAACCGACACTCGCTCGCGAGGCGCGACTCTCTGGTGTGCGCGTGTAGTTCCTCCTCGGATATTTCACCGTACTTTCGATCTTTTTCGATTTGTGGAGAAGACGTGGCTTTTTAAAACAACGTAACTGTAAGGTACCTGCTCCAATTAGTTGAAATGCTATTTTTATTGCCATTTAATGTGCACGGTCCATCGTCTGTTTTTACTAAACCGTTCCCTCAGCTGTAGAGCGAACTTTGCCGCCTTTTTCCCCGGATATTTTTGGCACCCATGACTGAAACAATGGCGTTAAGTGGAAACTCTAGAGCTAAAGACAACAGTTTTCCAGATGTTATCGAATTAAACGTCGGGGGGCAAGTGTATTATACCCGCCACGCCACGTTAATCAACAATCCCGGCTCCCTTTTGGGGAAAATATTCTCTCCTAAAAATAACGCATCGAACGATCTCGCCAGGGACCCCAAAGGTCGTTATTTCATCGATCGGGATGGGTTTTTGTTCAGATATGTGTTAGACTACCTCAGAGACAAGCAAGTTGTCCTCCCTGACCACTTCCCCGAGAAGGGGAGGCTGAGGAAAGAAGCGGAGTACTTTCAATTGCCCGATTTGGTGAAACTCTTAACCCCGGACGACTTGAAGCCCAGTCCCGACGAATTCATCCACAGTGATTACGAGGATGGGTCTCAAGGAAGCGACCAGAGGATGTGCCCTCCGCCGTCGCTCGTTCCCGCCGACAGAAAAAGCGGCTTCATAACCGTCGGATATCGCGGATCTTGTACGATGGGTAGGGAGAGTCAAACCGATGCCAAATTCCGGAGGGTGCCGCGGATTATGATATGTGGGAGGATTGCGCTGGCCAAAGAAGTTTTTGGCGAGACCTTGAATGAGAGCAGGGACCCAGATAGGACCCCTGACAGGTACACGTCCCGCTTTTACCTCAAGTTCAAGCACCTGGAGCGCTCTTTCGACATGCTCTCGGAGTGCGGCTTCCAGATGGTCGCGTGCAACTCGTCAGTGACGGCCTCGTTCGTCAACCAGCATACTGACGACAAAATATGGTCAAGTTACACTGAGTACGTCTTTTACCGTAAGTTTCCTTTCTAAGTTTGGTCAACATTTCGCATGCTTTGCTGAACATAATCTTGTCAGGTTACTTGCTTTGTAGGTGCATCTGAGGTTTCGATGAATTACCACTAGACGGCGCACTCGGTTTATACTTTTTTTCTGCCTCCTCCACTCGAGGTCTCATAGGGACAAGTAGTATTGCAGGTAGGCTAAGGTACTTGTTCGTGAGATACACTTGTTTCAGTACTTCCATCTCCTAGTCATGTTTACCATCCATATACTTTCTTCAGTTTTACTAATTCATTAGATAATACAACTTTTTTTATTCTAGGAGTTTTTAATTGTTCATAAACTGATGTCAAGTGAACAGTTGCTAAATTCTATTCCATTCTAGGACAACTGGAATGCTGTTTGAATTGTTACAGGAAACTAAAGAATAAGTAGTCCCTAGTTCAACTGGAATTGGCTCCAGCTGGACTACATGCAACTCGGAAGGGAATAGTTGATACCCGAACTACAGAGAATTGATTGCAAACGAATAAGTATACTAGTGACTAGTTTGATAGATAGATAGATGTACACTCTAAAAAAAAATGCGGGGTTGTTTCAACCCAAATTAGGCTCAAATATGGACAAACCCAACTGTTGGATTTAACAGTTAATTCAAGAATTTAACCCAACAGTTGGGTTTGTCCATTTTTGGCTCAAATTTAAGTAGAAACAACTCAGCATTTTTTAGAATGAAGAATGAATAAGGGAACTGAAAAAAAATGCTAGTTGATTTTGAAATGTGATGGTTGTGGGTTTAACCCAAAAATATAGTAATTTCAAACAATAACTAGATAGAAAAGTTTGTCGAGACAAACTTTAAGTTGGCTTGAAAAAGCCTAGCCAGAAAATATGAAGTAGTTTGAAAAGCATGAAGTTTGAAATAGTTTAAGTTTTAGTTTCGAAGTTTTGATAGATAGATAGATAGACAGACAGATTGATAGATAGATAGATAGATAGATAGTTGTAGTCACATGATAGATAGACAGATAGATAGATAGATAGATAGATGTAGTCAAATGACAGATAGATAGATAGATAGATAGATAGATAGATAGATAGATAGATAGATAGATAGATAGATAGATAGATAGATGTAGTCAAATGACAGATAGATAGACAGACAGATTGATAGATAGATAGATAGATAGATAGATAGATAGTTGTAGTCACATGATAGATAGACAGATAGATAGATAGATAGATAGATAGATGTAGTCAAATGACAGATAGATAGATAGATAGAAATGGTCAGATGATAGATTTTCAGTTTGAATGAGTTTAAATGGATTAGGAATAGTTCATAGAATGGCAGCTTCATTGAGTCTAATTGGCTGTTTAAATTTGAATTTTGAGTTTGAACAGTCTTGGCTCAACTGAACATTCCGTCAATGAAAGTCGATGGGATTTTTCCGAGTTTTGATCAGGATTTTGAGGAAAACCGTCTATCAGATCAGTCTGAAAAGATATAGCAACCCGAGTCAGAATAGTCTGAAGGTCTGGTCCGAGTTTGGTGGTTGTAGCTTGAAAGGTCTATGAGGAGCGTTTAGAAATTTAGTCTAAGAAGAAGAATAATAAGCTTAAGTAGCTCTTTCAAGCCAACTTAATTCATTTAAAAAGCAGCCCAACATTGGGTCGAACATTTAACTCAACTCAGCACTGGGTTCGACCCTTTTTTTGTCCCAGTGCTGGGTTTCCAAAATGACTGAAAAATGGTGATTACTATATTATTTTTTTTAAAGTCTAAGTCTAAGATACAGCATATTTTATCAAGACACAACAAACAATTGTGTTAATTTTCCCGCACTTTGTACCTGTTCTGATGTATCCAGACACTGAAAGCCTTTATGTAAGACCCTCACCTGGTAAGTAACGTCTCTAAAAGAGAGACCCCTTCCCCACCCGAATGTCTATCTCTGTGAGCATCTCAATGGAGTGGTAGAGGATGATGGCTCTCTGTAATAGCTCTCATAACATTTTATGATGTAACAAAACACCACCCACTTCAGGCTGGTAGTGGCTAATGTGCTGTCGAACCTGCAGTGGCCCTGCCACAAGGCAAAATGGAGGAAGCACATAATGGACTTTATACTGAGCCCATTAAAGAGATTGCTGCTCCCATATTATAGAGCTCTCAGATTCTCACAAGACAGTCATTTAAATCGGCATTTTTAACATTTTACAGCCTTGCAATCTTACATGGAAATGTAACAATCAGTCTTGGTGGACATGGTCATTAATACAGCCAGATAGCTATTTTATTTATTTATTTATTTATTTTACAAATGCATGGTATGAAAGCTTCCGAATAGGATGCTTATGCTCTAAAAAGGTTAAAAATCAACAACAAGAACATTTTAGGTCCTTTTGGCAACCTTGCGCTTGGTGAAAAAAGGGACGAACCCAGTGCTGAGTTTGACCCGACATGCGGGGCTACTTTTTATATTAAGTGTTGTTTAAAAATTATTATATTGCTGGGTTAAAACTAACCTTAAATGGGTTGTAAATTAAAAAAATGCATACAGAATGACTACAGTAACAACACAGGCAACTGTAATAATCAAATAATAAGAACGTACGTCTAAAAACGGCAAAGTACAAATAATTTGTACATGTGTATGTGAGAAAAAAATAATGAAATAAAATAATGGCAAATCAGCAGTTATACAGCTTATAGAATTAAAGAAAGTTGCTTTTTAAAACCAACTTTGACCAGTTATTTTTGGTTTGTTTTTCTTCCGCCCAACAAAAATAATCCCACTACGGCCAAAGCCTCAGGCTTTGAGTGCCACTAAGACTGAAAGCTTGTAATAATCACTGACAGTCTGGGATAAACTGTGTATTATTGCCAATCAACAGGATTTTTATTCCTACTCTTATGCACCATTATGACTTTTCCAGTTCTTGCTGACTAGTTACCATTTGAGTGATTTTGGTGTGAGAGAAAACATTCCACTCCACTCTAGTTTAAAAGAACACACTAAAAATGTTGGGTTATTTTTGCAAGCTAGTGCTGCAACAAAAAGGGGTGAAATGTTTGAACAGTGCAGCACGGATTGTTTCTAAGCTCAGAACAATAATAGAAAGTGCAGTGCAAGCTCAGAACGTGTTTAGTCACAGGCCGATCTCGATCACGTGACACCGTTACTACACAGCATTGGGAGGTATAGTGTATATTATCGCAGTATTAATAACTAGTGAGAAACATTCAAATTCAGCGCAGAATTTTCTGTTGTAAACCATAGATATTAGTTATTGAAGTTATTGAAGGCCTTTCAGTTCACAAATAACCAACATTCATGATGGATTTAATGTAATGAGGCTAAATGTAATCATGGTATTGTGGCAGAAAAAGTCAAATATTTTTACATTATTGGTTTGAGGGTTCATAAACCTTTAGAGTGTGAAATTCAATCACTTTTCAAGGATTTCAAGTGTTTTTCCAGCACTTCAAGGCTCTAAATATTATCCCATTTAAATGTTTTTTTAATGGGATTACCAAACATTATTTGTTCATCCATCAAAGATTGCCCCCATTTATTTATTGTGTTTGTCCACACTTGGTGGCAAATACTTTTATTTATTTATTTATTTATTTTAAAAAGACATCAGACTTATAAAATCACTATTATAAAATATTAAATCTTTTTTTTTTTTCAAAGTTTAATGAAAAAGTTTTAGCTGCATGTCAAATCAGGCTCAGTGCTACTATCAAATGTGCATTTCCAAGAAATAAATATGTAATATTATTAGTAACTGAATGCAAAACAATAATAATTTTATGATTAAATTACCTTTGATTAAAAATCCCAATCAACCAGTGCGACTGCTCTCAAATGTTAGTCTGGAGCCCAGATTTGTTTGGGAAATTAAAATCATTAATAACATAGTAGTTTTCTTCAAAAACAAAAATAGGTGTCCAAATATGTAATTAAAATAATTGATGATACACAAATGTTTTAATATATCAAACCTTCCTCATATATATGCAGCATAAAATATGAAATGTATTTTTTTTTTTTATAATGCAGTTGTACTTTTTCTAAAACTATAAACTAATTTAGATCTACTGTAGAGTATTCAAGACTGAACCTTCACTCCCCTCATTTCTCACATTTCTGGACTCACAGCAAAAGAAAAATTATTTTTTAATAAATCCATGAAGTTAAGAAAACAAATATTATTGACAAAAATGTATCGTGTGTTGAATCAAGATTCCATAGTTAATGAATACGGGTCAGTTTGACCCCTTCATGCATTTTTGGGGTAGTGATACATTTTTTTTTTATATCTTATGACTAAAAAAATAGTCCTTTGTTGTTGCATTTATACATTTACAATATATGTTCTATACATGTTATCTTTTCAAATTCAGCATCAACTGTATCCGTTAAAATATGATGAAGTAAACATAATAATTCTCAAAGTAATGCAATATTTAATGGTTCTAGAGGCACATTATTAATATGATTCCCTTACATTAATTATCCACCAAGCAAAGTTTGTGAAAATGGCACGCAACAGAAAGTAGTTTGGAAAGTTTTAGCGAGTGTTTACAGAGTTGATATCAAGCCTCCTACAGAACCCAGCAGGCCTGTTGAATTTGCTTTGCCTCTGAAGCGCACCAGTTGCTTTTTATAGGCTTCGCTACTCTGACTCTACCCAGAGCGCCGTCTCTTGAAGGCAAATTTATTTACCAATTTGTTGCATGGTTAGAGTGATTGACAGTCAATCATTGGCGGTTACAGGTCAAGGACTTTCTGCAGTCTGCCCACTATGCTGTAAACCATGTCATTGGCTTTTGCTGTGACAATGTGACCTTTTCCCACCCATTAAAAGCATGGTTCATCACCCTAGCCTGATATTAGCATGAACACAACATTGGGAAACATTTACAGACAAATCATTCGACTAAAGCAGGGGTGGTCAACGTCGGTCCTGGAGAGCCACAATCCTGCAGAGTTTAGCTCCAACCTGATAAAAACTCACCTTCCTGTAGCTTTCTAGTAACCCTTAAGACCTTGATTAGCTTGTTCAGGTGTGTTTGATTAGGGTTGGAGCAAAAATTTGCAGGAACCGACGTTGGCCACCCCTGGACTAAAGGTATCTTGCATTACTGACATGATAAAGATTTGTGGTCTCAGTCAAGATTAAAGGAATATTCTGGGCTCGGTAAAAGTTAAGCTCAAACGACACATTCGTGCCACAAAAAATCATTTTGACTCAAGCGTAGTTTTCACGGTGAGGCACTTTCACAAGATGATGGACTCTTCATAGTCGATGATAACTTGTTTCCAAATGTCAGCATCTCAAATCTAGTAAAGTTTTTCCTATTTCTATTAAAAAAAAAACATTTATAATGTTATACTTTGTGTTATATTAGCAGTAAATTACAAAACACAAATGAACACTTCTGCGGGAGTGTTTCTAATACAACTGCCGGCACATTTCAGATCAGTCTCTCTTCTGACTTCTGTAATAAATCTCGTCATATTTTTTCCCCTCTTTTGGAAAGTCATAGAAATGCCATCATGGATTATTTCTTTTGCAATTGGAGCAAATGGGAATACAAAAATGATATTTGTCATCGTGTCACATTCATCACATAGAAGTTTACCTAACTACTGTATGAGAAATGTGGAAATGGGAAAAGATTCCATTGGGGCCAGTTTTTGAAGACTTTAAAAGCTGAAATTGTACACATTACATTTATTCTTCTGTATGTATTGTTTATGCTATGAAGGGGGTTAATTTTTCAGTAGGGGTCATGGTGTTGCATTGCTATGGCGACAAAGTTGTAAAACGGATATACATTTACACAGAAAAGATTACTAAGCACACCAAAACCATTGAAATGCATGTCGTTTATGTCTTGTTGCTAAATTTTTGAAACAGTAAATATTTTTACATGTAACTACAGATAGGTCTGTAACCCAGATTTTTACCCTTTAAAACAACATCTTTTGAAATGTTAATAAAATATATCCATCCATCCTACAAACCACTGGTCCTGTGTAGGGTTGTAAGGTAGGGTTATCTCAGCATCTCAGGTTGTAGGCAGGGAAACAAACTGGAAGAATCCACCTCAGGGATCATGTATAATACTTTTAATTCAATGTATAACAGCACATGTGCATGAGAGTATTTTATTTCATTCAGAAATGCTGAATTCCCTAGCATTCCCAGAAATGTACATACATGCAGTACTAGAGATTTAACAATTGGTGTGTACATATACATGTTATGGATTGGTTGGGGAAAAAAAGGACAGGGTTGGTGGAGTGGTGTTGTCCTGCTTAAACTGATTTGTCTTGCTAGAGAATGAGCCATGACAGTTTTGATGCTCCACTTGTTAGGCGCAGCTGCTTCCCTGCTCAGTCCAGAGGGACCGCAATCCGAATGTAGCATCTGCATTATTCACTACCAGACAGAGATCATATTTAAATGGATTTTTGGAGTTAAAGGGATAGTTTGCTGCAAAATTGAGAATTTTTGTTCTTTCTGAAAGTCATTGGTCACCAAAACCGTCCCATACCGGTGTGATCAAAAAGATCTTAAACTAGATGGAACTAGATTAAATATTTTGACTGTTGCGATTCCAAATCGGTTTAATGACCCGTAACTCTGCCTGAGTATCGGACAAGTGTTCACTGTTGGCCAGAGGAGAACTGGTTTCTCTAAGCCTGGTTTCTCCCAAGGTTTTTTTCTCCATTTGTTGGAGTTTTGGTTCCTTTGGCTTGCTTAAGTTGGGGACACTTGCTTGATATTCAGCAGTGTTTTTGATATGCCTGCATTGGCGCCGTTGTTTGTGAACTGAGCTGAGCCGGACGATTACGTCACTGTTTTCTGCAGTGCTGATATACATAAATTAACTAGACTAATAACTACTGATCTTTGCAACGGAATGAATCAATAATAAATCGAATAAGCTGGACAATGACACCATTTTCTTATTAATGTAAAGCTGCTTTGCCACAATTTGCATTGTAAAAAGCGCTATATAAATAAAGATGACTTGACTTGACCAAAACAGTTTTGTTACTTACATTCTTAAAAAAAAAAAGTGAAGGAGACCTGGGGTGTTTCCTGTACGACGACGTAAATTACTGCTCGACTACAATAGTATGAAGCATCATTGAAGAAATCAACCAGCTGGTCACAACCGTTTCCCGAAACCGTACCGTCGCAAATTTGTCGTTCAACCACGTTGATGGAGTAATAACTTCTTTTAGTCCGTTTGAGAATAAATTAATGCTAGAATTTTTGCAAAAAATTACGGACTAGATATCTGAGGACTAATTCTCATTTTCCTCAGATATTTTGCTTTATTTGATCAATCATAGGTTCTTTCTTGCATACTAGAGCACGTACGCACATGTGCACTCTTCAAAAAATTGTCAAGAAGTCAAGGAAAAACCTCTAGGAGCGCTGCTTGCTGGAAGGAGCTCCGTTGTGAGTTATAGAAAGGCTCCAAGGAATGTTTAAGTGTGGACACTGTGAAAATGTAATTCAAACCAAATCATTCATGGCTGTTTCCACATCTATTAATTGTAAAAGTACGCATATAATTTATAAGATTCAGATGTCCCTGTAACTGTTTCTGTGGGCCAGACTAAACGTAGATTATGGGATCACAAAAATGCAATTCGTACAAGAAACAAAGATTACCCCATGGCAGCACATTATGCAAATCCGTCTACTTTAAGAATCGTTGGTTTGGAAATTGTAACTGGAACGATTAGAAAGGGTGATAGATTACAAAGACTGTTACAAAGGGAAGTTTTTGGATTTTTAAGATAAAAGCCACTATATTTCCTGGTTTGAATGAGGAATTAGATTCAAAGTCACATTTGTGAAATGATATATATGTATGCGATTATGCTTTGTATCTACACCTGTGGCTAATTTAGTATTGGACACTCTGAGGAAGGCTGTATGGCCGAAATGCAATGAAGTGTTTTAATGATTTTTATGCTCCTAGAGTTAGCAATGTTTCAATAAAGGCTTTTTAACTTTTTGGAATTGGAAGAAGTGCCTTGGATCCGTATTTCCATTTAAACTAAAAGAAGTATTTGTATGTATTCAAAATAAAAGATCTACTGAATGTCAAATTGCTTATTTTGCTCAAATTTATTTAGTCCACATGTGAATTTTGCTTCTAACCACAGCTCGAGAGCTGTCGTTCCAACCACTCAACTTTGACATGCTGTTCGTTGGAACTATGGTTTCTGGAAACACAGACTCATTAAACTATGCCGATAATGACGGAACTTGTGACCATAGTTGGCTAATGATGCTTTCAGGAACTCTTTAGCAAAGAGACAGAAGATGGTTACTTTAGGACAGTGGTTTCCAATCCTGGAGAACAAATTTTAGATGTCTTCCTAATCAAACACACATGATTCAACTCATCAGCTCCTTAGTAAAGACATGGACATGCACTTAATAGTGGACTTTCACACTTGTCGTGTTTGGTTGGATTAAAACGAACCCTGGTGCGATTGCTCAGTTAGTGCGGTTCGTTTGAACACATGTGAACGCTGCCATCCGAACCCTGGTGCGCACCAAACAAGCGCTAAAAGATGGGTCTCGGTCCGCTTCCAGACGAACTCTGGTGCGGTTCGATTGATATATGAACGCAACACGGACCAAAGACGTGTAAACCAACCAAAAACAGGACGTGATGTCACGAGATGCGACGCTACAAGTCACTGATTTGACGACGCGGGAAGATCGGCGTATCCAAAATGAGTCGAGGGCAAACGTGGAGCAACGAGATCCTGCTGCTGTTTTGAATGTTTTGAACATTTTATGAGCTCTTCGTGATTCTCAGCTGGTAAAAATAAAGCATATGTTCACGCATAAAATGATGGCGTTTAATCCAGAACACAGCGTTGTTTTGAACGTTCGGTAAGCGAGCTCCGTCGCGAAATATACGTCATGAAAGCCGACCATTGCATTTGGTTCGGTAACTTTAGGTTCGCTGTTAAAAACGCCAGTGTGAACGCTAAGCGGACCAGCACTATATGTTTTGTTTTTTGGTCCGGACCAAACCAACCGAACTACAAGTGTGAACGCAGCCTTAATCTAACATTTGGGGGGGGGGGGGGGGGGGGGGGGGCAATAAACCTAAAATTTATCAAGAGTGATTTTGAAGGGGACACAAATAATACAGTCAAAATTGTACTTGTAAGTATACATATAACAAATCCATATAGGTTCGCTATGCATCATGTTATTAAATGATCTCGCATCCTCCGCATAGTATTTTAGGTTTCGTCTGGGACAGAGGATGAATCTTACTTAAATATTCAACTGCAGTGATCTGCCACTTAACATCATATTCCATCATCATCATCTCTGTGTGTGTTCATTATAATCATGTTCAGTGTGTATCTCAGATTCATCTCGTGCATCAAATGCTAAAGTCTGGACATAAACAGTTCAAGGAACAGAAAATACAATATGGCTTATTCCCATTTGGGAATCCTCTCATACAGTACAATGATGCATATTTCAGAATAGCATGTTTTAAAGCTGGCCCGTTATCCTTCTCCTTCTGTAACTGCTTTGTCTTGAACTCTTATGTTTGAAAACAGTATATTGCTGACATTTGAGCCGCTCTGAGAGTGCAGTAATGTCAACCTCCCAAGCTGCATTCTGATTTTTATAATACTGCTCCATTCTTGCTAACATGAAGGTCAAAGTCGAGAAAGTTCTTGACAGGATTTACTGCAGGTCCCCAGCTGGTGCGAGGCCTTTGAGTCTTCAAATCCCTGCCCATCAAAGTCCGGTCTGTCGTGTCTCTTATTAGGCCTCTGGAAAGGGTTCTTAATTTGATAAACAGCATTGATTAACCTGCCTCGGAGGCAGTGAGATAACGGTGAAGTCTGTCTCCATCACCTATTAAGTCGAGGTCTGTGGCTTAATATTCATGACGGCATGCTTGGACCCGTGTGATGTGGCTAACAAGCGCCAACAATTATCAAAATCCATCACCGCTGAATCTCATTTCATCCAATTAGGTGAAGTTCTGTCCTGGTATGTCTGGGCCAAGCTGCTGCTTAATCATTTGGCTCTTCTTTTTATGGACTTTTATGCATGTTTACTGATCGTATCCAGTTTGTTAAAAAGGTTCCATTTAAACTTGGCCACATAAACGTGTGTCTGCGCAAAATTTATCTTCAAATGCCATACTATATGCAAATTTAACGGAGTTCACACCAACGTGCGTGCATTTTATTTATCTTCAGCTAATTTTAAGATCAAAAGCCACAATAGGAGATTTTTTTCAGTACAATCAATGTAATATATTTTATTTTTTTTATTCTATATATTGAGAGAATTTCATGGTACTAATTAATATTTATGCAGTAATTATGATAAAACTAAGTCTGAGAATATAAATCAATCATTCCTCCATTAACAGATGCCAGTGCAGAACCATGACTGCGCTCTCTATTCTGAATCCGGTCGGCGCTATTTTTGGATGGTTATGTCATTTTATTAGCATTAATACCAGGTGCTTCCGCACACAGCATTTACAAGTCAAGCATCATAAGTCCTTAAAACTGACGGATAGATTACGTGAGGATGTTTTATGCTGCTTGTTTTCCCGAGCCCTAGTTTTCTCCGATCTCCGCTGTCTCTTGATTTTCACCCCCATATCCATCCAGACATGTGTCTGCTTCTTATTGAACTGCTTCAGAGAGCCAACTGTTTTCTTAAGCTTGTGAATTCAGAGGAAGTGCTCCTGGCACCGCACAAACTGTGTTTGCTGCTCAGACAAGGCTTTTTTTTGCTTAATTCGGTTGCATGGCGTGAATAAAAATAGTGACGAAAAAGCAACGGCATCAGAAGCTGAATATTTCGTTTTTATTATTTTGTTGTAAATTAAATTCAGCATCTTATAGCAAAGGTTTGCGGAGCACGAAATAAATTCCTTACATTCTTGCTGGCTGGAGCATTAAGACGAGCATTTCTATTGATTTCTGAAGGTCGAATCCGCTATTTTTACTGTAGGCACTCAGTGCATCTATTCATCTGAGTGTGGATGTGGTGTACTTGAACAATCAGAATCACAATATCACTAAGCATCCTTTTACATTTTCTAAATATAATGTGAGTGGTACTTACACATGCAAAAATTGCCACCATGGAGTTATGCAGTATCTAAGGAGTTCTGAGAGCTTTTAGTGTGTTGCTAGCGTGTTCTGGGTGGCGTAGAGTTTAACTTCAACCCGCTATGAATTGTTACAATGTCAGTAGTATATGTGAATGAACAATGTTAATCTCTGTGTTACCTGAACCGAGAAATTCACATTTATTTGTCAGGAAAAGTTTGTTTTGCATCATCTGGCAAATTTTTGACAGCTCCAAGGCTTTCTTGAAAATGACAGATTATACTTGTGCATTTCTGTATCCCAAGAGGGTTATTAATAAAACCTTTACAGAATGGTATAGTACTTTGTCTACTCTTTAAACATCATTATGGTCAAAAATGGAACACTATGCATACAATAGCATTAGGGGATTGGACGGGACTGACAGTTTTCCCCTTTCTTTTGTTTTTTTGACCCTTACATAGGTGACTTTTCTTTTTTTAAGCAGAAAGACAGTTACAAAAGAAGAAAAAAAAACATATACAAATACAGAAGTAGATAGAAAGACATAGACAAAGAGTTGGCTATGGATATATGGTTGTAGTTTCAGCAGGTACAGTTACAGAGATCAGTTAAGTATGTTTACTGTTTAGCTTTCCTTGTATCATAAATACAATGCCAATAATATTAATTATAAATAACTAACTAATAGTAATAATAATAGTAGTTGCAGTAGCCGTCGCTGCTGGATTCGAAGTAATGGCAGAAGCATTGGTAACGATAATAACAACACTAATAACACAGGACAATAATATTAATGATAATAATAATAATAATAAAGGGACTAGTCATTCCTCTTCCTTTTGGCCTAAAAAACTGTTCGTGGTCATCCAGTTTGAAATGTTGAATATAAACACTGAGGTTATCCAATTTTCCGTCGCGGTGATATCTCCGTATTTATGATTTAGCCACTGCCTAGGACGTAGTGGATCCTTCACTGAAAACCGAAAGTAACTCAAAACGTTTCCTCTTTGAATTCTTGCACCCATACTGTCCCGATCGTCAGTTGTAGTGCCCGCTAGACACTCTCACACACACTCACTCACAGACACTGACTACATTTCCCAGAAGCCCCGCACCCATCACTGATCACTCCACCAGCTGCAACACATCACCCAGCCCAGTCACACTTTTTAAGCTCAGCACACACACACATCCGTGCGAGCTCTTGATCTTCTGTAAAGTAGTCATTTCTGAGCGCTATTTCCTGTCTTGTTTTCCCGTTGCGATTCTGTGTTCTGATTGTTTCGCTACCTGCCTTTGGATTATTGCCCGTTTCCTGGATTATGAATGATATCTGCCTGACCTGAACTTCATTGCCTGTTTACCAGCTACGATTCTGCCTCTATACCTGTTTTGCTGTTGATTACCGCTGCCTGTTTGACCACGTTGCTTAATAAATCTTGCATTTGGATCTCATCCGCTAACCCTAACCCTAACCCAACAACACTATGACTAAAAGTTTGCTAAGAAGAATAAGCTGCCAAGGCTGGAAGTGGCCTTAGATGGCAACATGCCCAGTGCATTATGGGTGTTGAAGTTTTCCTTCCTATTTTGGCAAAAGGAAAGCCAACAGCATTTGAAGTTTTAATTTAAAATTTAAATTGTTTTTGCATTTCTAATGCTTTACTGATAGCCGACTATATTAATAATTATTTTAATGCTATGGTAGATAACTGAATTCTATACTTTTGTCTAAATACATTTAAAAAATAAAAACTGTTCATTTATTATTTTTATTTGTATATGATGTACCTACAGTATAGGTAATCTATCTATATATATATATATATATAGAACAATAGATAACAGGGAAATTATTTGTATTATATACCGCATACACTACAGTTCTTTTAAATTGTAATAATGTCACAACAGTACTGTTTTTATTGTATTTTCTTATAAAATAAATGGTTGAGCATCACAGACTTCTTTCAAAAACATGAAAAAATCTTGCCTAACCTAAACTTTTGAATGGAGTACATAGTCCTGTTAAACAGATTTACCACACCAAATAGCTGAATGATTCCCACTAATGATATTTACGGGCTTTCACTATAGCAGCTGCGGTTTTACGGTCTTTTATATTGTAGACAAGTCTTTGTTTATAGTCTGGAGTATGTGGAAAAGAACCCGTTGGGGTTTCGCCAGTTAGATTGGGTCAGTCAGAAGACTGACCAAAAGTTTTTGTATTTGGAGTCAGAAAGTACTCTGCACCTCCTAAATCAATAAATGAAGGTTACTGAAGGATCAGGTGTGCTGGTAAACATCACTGTGCCAAAAAGAAAGCTCCTCGTGTGTTTAAGGTCACCCTCTGTGGTTTGCATCTTCCGCTGTGCAGTTTACTCACTGTATTTCCTGGCTAAAAGGGCACCCAAAAATGAAAATTCGGTCATAGTCCGCAAAAAAAAAACCCCTTATTAAAGCTCTTTGGGGTTGTACAATATTCCCAGAAGGGGCTGTTTCAATCAAGGCCAGAGCTCGAAAGCCAAATGTTCTTGCTGCTAATGGTGGTGTTGATTGCTTCACTCTCATTTCCCTTCTCTTTTATTGTATGTGCCATACACCATAATTCCCGGTTCGCACACCACTTCTCTAGAGCCCTTTGTAGAGTTCCGGCCTCCAGGATATAGTCCACCCTGATTGACAGGTCTGAAAAGGTTGCAGACACACCACTGTGGTGACTGGCCTCAATCTCCCCCTGCAGCTGAATTGCTGAGTGGCTGGAAGATACAAGAAACTCCCGAGGGAAACTGTCTTGGCTGCCCCCTGCATTATCTCTCTTCATCTTCACACTGGCAATGTGGAAAAAGGAAAAGTGGTGGGTGGCAAAAGCTATTCACCACTTAATACAACCTAAAAGACTCTTCTCTTTGTGACAGTCAATTTCTGCACCTGCCACAGCATTTCCAGTTGGTGCTGCTGATGTGAAGAAAGAGGGGAAGACGGAGACAGTCAATGACAGATGGAGAATGACCTCCTACAACTCTATTCCTTCCTACCAGCACGCGTTGTTTGGCAGTACTGCTGTTTTAGCACAGTGAACACCCAAATTAATGAGCTTTTTTCTGTGGTTAGAGGCTAATCCAAATTACTGTGTCTCTTATGGCCTGAGCCATACAGAATCTGCCACAGACAGCTCAGCAGATATCCAAAGAATTGGAACAGCCGACATTTTCAAGAATTATTCTCAATGTTGCACCGAGAGGAGTTATTGCACTATTGTTCTTCTCTTACGGTCAGTTTTCTCTTGTCATTGCAGACTTCGTTTAAGCAGGTTAGTTCGAGTCAATGTGTTTTATAGCATTGCTTCTCAAAGTATTACGGAATTTCCTAGCTCTCAAATCTCGCTCACGTTCACGCATTCAAATCCCTCGACGACGATACATGTGATGTCGGTGCACCTTTGTGGTTCTTTTATGTGCCTTTTACAGTTTGATGTTTACAGTTCCCATCCTCTCATCCTTTCTCTTTGTTTTTCACAGATGAAAGTGCTTTGAAGTGAGATTTTTTTTTATTATTATTATTATTGCTACTTTCAAATTGCTCTTGCGTAATTTTCCCGATCATTTACTCAACCCCATGTTATCCAAGATGTTCATGTCTTTCTTTCTTCAGTCGAAAAGAAATGAAGTTTTTTGAGGAAAACATTCCAGGAATTGTCTCCATATAGTGGACTTCACTGGGGTTCAACGGGTTAAAGGTCCAAATGTCAATTTCAGTGCAGCTTCAAAGGATCTACATGATCCCAGACGTGGAATAAGAGTCTGATCTAGTGAAATGATCGGTCATTTTCTGGAAAAAATAAAAATGTATGTCCTTTTTAACCACAAATGCTCATCTTGCACTGCATCACACATTACGTAATCACGTTGGAAAGGTCACATGTGAGTAAGAATAATGTTAGTATCCACTTACGAATGTGAAACACCAGCATCCGCCGTGTACTCAGCCTATATATTCACTCCACGAACTAGCTCTACAAACATAGAAAACAGTGATAGATTGACCTTTCAACCTTACACTGTTAAAAAATTACTGTAAATTTTACAGTATAATACTGGCAGCAGGGTTGCCAGCCAGTTACTGTAAAATTTACAGTAGTGTTAAAAAAAAATGTTTTGATGATTAAAATGTTCTTTACATTAAAAAAAGCCACATTTTTGGTTAAAAAACAAAATAGTTCTTCTATGGCATCTCTGCAAAAAAAAATAAAAAAAAAATAAAAAAATAAATAAATAAATATATATATATATATATATATATATATATATATATATATATATATATATATAATATATATAGAGGAACCTTTATAGATATTATTTGTCTTTTTTTATTATTATTTTAATAAATTCAGACATTCTGCTATAAGAAACACCACTACACCTGAACTTGAATAATGAAGTGTTGTGATTCCTTAACAAACAATCACGCTGCATCATCAAGATGTGTTTCTTCTCGATTGACTGACTTGCTTGCCGTCTTTTCAGTTATAATTGATCTTCTTGAAGCTGGTGCCTTAACAGTGCAGGGGGCTGTCTAGCCAATTGCCTCAGCGAGCCCAGCGGGATCTCCGATACACAAAAACCAATATGAGGGATATTCAGTAAACACAGAGCACCGCAAGGGACAGATGAAAGCCTTGTTGTCAGAAGATTTTCTTTAGCTTGTGAAGCATTTCTAGTTCATCTCCTCATTCCACTAAAGGGACATGTTTGATCGGACTGCTGAGGGGTATATAAACCTCAGCGGTTCCATCAGACATGTGGCCGCTGTTGTGCATGACACCACTGGGTCTGAGGAGGTGGGGACCTTTGCTTTTACAAGCAAATTCATGTCAGGATGAAGGGGGAAGAAACTGGCATATCAGAATCAGAAATGGCCTCTCTTGGGACATACCTAGTAAAAAGAATTTAGAACTAAATCATGGAAGAGTGCTACCCAATACTTATTTTTAAGGTGAAACATTGAAGTCAAAAACAGATTGTTTGTGTGACTGAATCACTCTAAAACAGTCTGGACCCCACTATAGTATGGATCAATGACGTGCTGCTTAATTTTTTGTCCAGATCTAAGAATTTATTCAAAAATACATTAAAATGCATGTCTTACATACAATGGTTCATTGATTTCATCTATGATGAGCATGTTTTTCATTTCTATAATAAAATTAATTCGATATTTTTGGGGGCATAAAGCCAAAATGTTTGTCCTGATAATGGCCCTGATATTATAATAAAGAAAAAAAATCTTGTTTGTTTCAGTAGAAATATCAAATTTTCACATATATATATGTATGTATGTATATATATATATGTGTGTGTATATATATATACACACACACACAGGGCTGGGTAGATTACTTTTAAAATGTATTTCACTACAGATTACAAAATACATGCTTTAAAAAGTCATTTGTAACGTATTTCATTAGATCACTCAAGTTCTGTAACTTCATCTAAATACTTTAGAATACTTTGGAATACTAATAATTATGTAACACACAAAAAAGTTTTTATCTCACAATTAAGACTTTTTTTTTAATCAGAATTCCGTGATATAAAGTTGCAATTGTAAGTTATAAACTCTCAATTTTCCAGAAAAAAGTCAAAATTGTGAGATATAAACTCGCAATTTCAAGAAAAAAAATCAGAATGTCACATTATCATCATGCAATTCTGACTTTATAACTTGCAATTGTGAGTTTGTATCTTACAATTGCAGGGAAAAAAGTCAGAATCGTGAGTTAAAAAGTCAAATCTTCTTTTTTCTTTTTCTTTTTTTTTTTTTACCTTTTTCACTGTATCGCAAAACATGAAAACAGCCGTGGATCATCCAGGTAACGACATGTCAGTTGAGATTCAAGGGGCATTTTTTATAAATTCAATCATCTGTTATGTGAAATAGCTGATTCAGGACAGTAATAAATAAAAATATAATTTTTATGATCCCTCCTATTTTGTTAAAATGATTAAAATGCTGCATATTCTGCAAGAGGTATGAAACTTATGAGCAGAAATGTAGTTTAGGATGCTTTTTCAGACGGTCAGAGTCAGAGAATCATTCATTTCTGTTTACATTAATTGCCCGTCATAGATTTTATTGATGTTTTTATTGATGTTCTTTTCAGATGGAACTGTAATCTGATTACCACCCGTTTAAAATGTAACTGTAATGAAATACAGTTACTCAAATTTTGTATTTTAAATACGTAACTAAGTTACTTGTATTTCGTCACTCCCCAACTCTGTATATATAAACATCAAAGAAATATGACAAATATAATAGAGTTCCAGGTAAAGTTCAGGAGTTTGGTTTATTTTGGTTTATTAAAGTTAGGTTTATTTCACATGGATACATTTGTTTAACATCTTTTGTGTTTGATTAAAATGAAGACAGACAGGTATTTTAGGCTGCTGTCCCTTTAAAACAGAGTGCTAGCTTGCGTAATCGCATGCGTTAACACGTTAACGTTCACAGCACTAATATATATACGTATACGTATATGTGTACATATATATATATATATATTGTGTATATATTAGTGGTGTCAACGCTAATGTGTTAACACTACTGTTAACTAAATGCCATTTTTAGAGCCATTACGTTGAAAGCGATATCCAAGTTTCTAAGCTCAGTATTAAATCCTGGTAGATTCTAGGAGAATGTCTTTCCCATCACACCAGCTTCCTCTGCTTGAGCACTGTGATGATTGGCATTCAATTTTCTTGTTTTGTACGGCCTGTCACTTTAGCTTTATTCCCCTACTGAAAAACCTAAAGCCATCATATACACACTAGGGCCTGCCACACATGAATCAGAGAAAAAGTGATCAGTTTCTAAATATCCCAGCTAGAAGCATGCTGGATTCTAATCTCTCCCATCAGTAACAGCTGCTTAGTGTTATGATGACTGGCATTAACAGGCTTTAGTCTGATACTGCAGTTACAATGTTTATTTGAGACACTGTAAGTGGTTATCACAGACAATGCGGTAAAACCTTGTTTATGTGTCACTGCCTGTTAGATTAAAGATGTCGAATACTCCCTGCCACTGTGACAAATTGACAGCTCCAAAGTGTTTTAGACATCATTGCTGTTAACATTGTTTCTTTCGCATTACCTGCCTTGCTAGAAAAGATTCCATTAGTGTGCAAACTTATGCAGACGTGATGACAGGATTCATTTCTCGATCATCACATCATTACGAAACACGAGGCTTCGAGAGTCAGTTACGTCGATAATGAAGAGCAACTTATTTCAGGACTTCGTTTTACCTTTAACAGTGATTTTCTCTGCTTTACAAGTCCCCATTCGTCCTTAAATGTATATCTAAAGTTGTTAAGGCTAATTATAGCACTTTAAAACAGATTGAATGTAATTGCAACTCCCTGACTGGAGTAATCCTCTAAATTATCATCTTCATTTAATTTTCTTCACTCAATTTGCTCACTCTATAGGATTAATCTGAACAGAGGAGCACAGGGTGACGGTTGACCCTCGGCTCAGAGCAGAACCACAAGGAGAATGTTAAGCAGGAGAAAAAGCAAGAGAGGGGAATGAATAACGGCATAACATTTAGTTTTTTAAATTTACAGTTACAGTGATCTAACTGCACGAGCTACGTTCAAAGGCATCGCAATATAGCAAATATACAGACACCTGCGAACGCACATCATTTCAGTTTGAAGACATCTGCCTGCGTTGTCCAATTGGCTTGGAGTTATTCGAATGTAAAGGGGCTGAGCGAGCGAGTTATGGGTGGATGCCTCGGGTAGAAATAATTTAGTGATTTACCGTTCCCTGCGGACATTCTCATCACTGGTTTTGCCCTCTAAACTACTTGTGTCAAACTCTGCTCCTGGAGGGCCACTATCCAGTTCCAACCAGCTCTGAAACATCTGCCTGGAAGTTTCTAGTAATCCTGAAGACCTTGATTTGGTGTTTAATTAGGGTTAGAGCTAAACTCTGCTGGACAGTGGCCCTCCAGGAACTGAGTTTGACTCCCCTGTAGTCCCCAATTTATTTCTGCGAAACGGTTCTTTCCGGACAGTTCGGCTCAATGAAGCTGTTCAAAAAGCCAATTCACATGTTCCTATCGTCGTCATGCTATGATGTCACAATGCATTTTTTTTTTTCATTTTTTCATCATTTGGCAGACGCTTTTATCCAAAGCGACTTACAAGGGGAGCAATTAGGGGTTAGGTGTCTTGCTCAAGGGCACTTTAGTCATGGTATTGAAGGTGGAGAGAGTGCTGTTTATTCACAATCCCCACCTTCAATTCCTGCCGGCGTGGGAATCGAACCAGCAACCTTCAGGTTACAATCCCGACTCCCTCACCACTAGACCACGACATTGTTAGCTTAACTACGTGCCGACATGAAACTGTCTCCCATGCAGAACTCAGTTTGTGCGGTCGTGGAGTTGCCACATGTGTAGAACGTTCAAAAATCATAGCTAATGAGATTTCCATTTCAGCAATGAAGCACGTTAGATTTCGGAACAGAGCCGGTGATTTGAACCGCTGCAAGATCAATTCATGTCATGGATATAAATCCAATAAACTTTATCTGATGTGTTTAAGTAAATGACATTTTAGGATTGCTTAAACATAAGCATCCCAAAAGAGTCTGCTCAAATACTCTCGTGGCAATTCATAACTGATCATAATCTCATTTGTACATTTTCGTTCAATCTGAGGTTTAGAGCTGGACTTTCATGGTTTCATGGTACATTTTAATATGAATCACATTGTACGAGTTCATACTATATACATTTTTTTCGCTGCAACTTCACCCACATGCCATTAGGGAGGTTTTGCATCCCAGCATCAAACAGCTTTCTTTGCCTAATCTTGTTTGAAGTCTCGAGAGACAGTTTTCAACTGAAGTTTTCCATGGTACTTTGCTACATCAAAGCTCAGCAAGGTTTCAGTGCTTCAGAGGTAGAGAGGAACACATGGCAGTAACGCTGATGATCTGCCATGAACAGGATTGGCACCGCTGACCAAATTAGCTTTGTGGTGTCACCGCTCCAGTAGAGAGGTGATGTGCCTGTAGTCTGGTGTTTTTGCTCTTTGGACTTCAAAGAGAAACAACCTCAATTGGGAGAAGTGTCTGAAGTTTTAAAGACACAAACTGTGAGTTTGCTTAAAGATAACAGATTGCATTTAATGGAATAATTCACCTAGAAGTTAAAGGGATAGTTCACCCAAAAATGAACTTTTATTACTTTTATATTGCTCATAATTTACTCACCCTCAGCCAAACACAATCTGAGTCATACTAAAAAATATTCTGGCTCTTCCAAGCTTTATAAAAGGAGTGAACAGTAACTATGATTTTGAAGCCCGAAAAAGCACATCCACCCATCATAAAAGTAATCCATACGACTCCAGGGTTAATAAAGGCCTCTTCGTCCGCGTGTTCACGAGAGAGTCGAGCTCCGGCGTATGACGTAGGGGTGTTTCAGTTGTTCAATGTTTGCTTCAACAATGACTTGCAGAAAAAGTTTTATCATTAAAAAGTCGCCTTATGAGCCATTTGAATGTTTATATATAAGCTTTTTTTCGAGTGTCAATTATTAAACAATTTGGTGATTATTAAAGAATTAGTGACATTAGTGATTATTTTGGTGTGTCATTCATTAATAAATAATGTTTGGTTACATTTAGCAATTTCTCGCCACTAAAAATTTTTATCGACTAAAATTTTATGAATATGACATACAAAGGACATTTTTGTCACTGGGCCAAACATAACAATATCATTGGCTCAAAAAGTGGAATGTTCAAGAATGTTGGTGGGCATAGATTAATTTTTTAAATCTAGATTAATCTCACTGTAATCTTGGAATTAATCTAGATTAATCTAGATTAAAATTGCTCATTTGAATTCTGCCGAAGGTGCTACACACCTCGCCTCTACCATCTTCTCATCTTTTGCGGCTTTCTCTGCCGTGCTGGTCATGTATTCTCCTCATGATAGTTTCTCTAGCAGTGTCACACACGTCTAGTTCCGTCTCGTTTAGTCCTTGTTATCTGTCATTGTCATCACCTGGTTTCTTGTAATTAGTTATTGTCATCACCTGTCTTACCCTCGTCATCTATGTATTTAAGTTCCTCCTCTGGTCTTTGTCCTTGTCGGTTATTGTTTGCATGTAGCGTACTCTGTTTCGTGTCTGTAATCCTTTGATTAAACCTGTTTATTGTACTGCTACCTCGTATCCCATTCCTGTCTCCAGCCCAACGTTACAGAATAACCGACCAAACAACGAGAAACTTCTCTCAAAATCAAGATGGACTTACCCACGGCGGCTCTACTTCTAAGCCCGGAAGCCAGGCCCTACCTGGGGGGCGTTCTCTGGGCGTTCCGCAAGGACTACCGCTCCGCCTCAGCCTGGAAGCCCGGGGTGCGCGCTGAGGTCGAGGGGAGAGTCGACGAGTTCGGGGGACAGTCCATCACAGAGCCAGGAGCGGCCCGGAACTTTATCGATCCAATCCCCACCCAAATCCCCGCCCATAAAATCTCGTCTGCCCCGTTCCAGTTCGGAAGCCTGCCTGTCTCCCTGATCCCGTCTCCTTCGCTGGTGCCAGCGGCTCGGCGCCAAACTTCCGGGTCGGCGGCGGCGCCGAGGTCCGTCGGCCGAGGAGTTCCCCAGGTTCCTCCACCAACTACCAGGATTCCGTCGCCATCGATCAGCCCCAGCACGTCATCCACCCACTCCGTCTGGACTCCGCCCTGGCCCCTCCCTCTGTCAACTTCACCCTGGGGGCGGTCACCTTCCTCGGTAAACTGTTTGTCCCCAGCACCACGCCCTCCTCCGAAGCCTCCGCCCTCTTCACCTCACCCCTAAGGACTTCGTCACGGCGCGAGGACGTTCCTGTCTCCAGCCCAACGTTACAAGCAGGTAGTTTGTGAGAGGGGTCACCTGAACAAGCTCGAGCCCAACATCTTCAACCACGCTGTGGCGCCACTTCTGTGGCGTCTGTCGTTGCTATGCAACCATGAACAGCTTTCTCCTCGACTACCCGGAAGTTTCAATGGATTTCCATCACCAAAAAATCCCTAGCAGAAGCTGTAGTATAAGATTTATTTAGAAAAGAAAAGAAGAAAAACAAACTCCCGCAGTGTTTGGGTGCACCACGGAGAATTTCACAAACTCGTCCAAGAGCTCCGTCTGGACGATGAGAGATTCAAAGCCTATTTCAGAGTTGACAAGGACCAGTTTGATAATCTTTTAAGAAGAACTGGCCCAAGCATCACCAAACAGAGCTTCTGCCGTGAAACCATCTCTCCTGCACAACGCCTCTGAGTTTTTCTGAGGTGATTAGGCGACCGTTAGGGAAAGGGAAAGAGTTGATTGGATGGTTCTTGTCACATGACCTGCGGTGCGCTTGCGGCACAGGCGCGCCTACATTGGAAATAATGAATATGCGCGCGCAAAAGACGCGATATGTGAACGGCCTCTTAGTCTTGTCGAGGTTTCCACTGGGAAGCTTCTTAAAAATACATTTTCCCTGAAGCAAACCCAGAGGCTTCATACCTGCATCCATGTTAGCACGTCACGTTTGATGTGGTAATTTCACAGCAGGCATACACACAGGTTCGAAGACTCGGTCTTGCCCCCTACAGTGTAGTTCGGCTAGGTGTACAGCCGCGCTAAAATATCAAGGTGAAAGTCATCATAGCTTGCGTAGTATAGACCCAGCTCCCAACCCAACTTTGAGAATAGATTAACGGCGATATTTGTTTTTATCGCCGATAAGAGTCTCGCGTTAACGCAGCACGTTAACGCCGATAACGGGCCACCACTAAAATCAAGCCATAATTGTTGACCGGTCACTCCATTAAAAGGCTGAACATGACCATGAACCATAGCGGGATGCCAAAGACATCCATACATACATGCATTACAGACATGCATTACAGAAATCAGCGACATTTACCAGATAGCCCTGGGCTGTGCTGCTTGAACATTGTATTCATGGCACACTGAGCTAAAAATGTGTTGATGGCAAAAAGATGTGTACCCAGATTACTCCATTAGCACTGATGACTGTCTTGTGCTTTGGTGATTTGTCCAATGGGTTCTGGCAGCCCACTTTCTTCAAACTCAGGCCATGACTAATGAAACAATCAAGTTGGCTGCTGTTGAATCGATGCATCTAACGTGCTAACCGACAAAGTTGAAATAAATAAATAAACTGCCTGCTCTGATTGGCTCACAGCATGCATTTAGTCCCCTGCTTCAGCCACATTCAATGGCAATATGATTAGAGGGCCTTGAATAGCCTCTCAGTCGGAGGTTCCCTTCATTATGTGTGTGTTAAGGTGGTTGAATGGAGGTAGAGAGGTGACTGCCGGACTTTGTTCTTTCCAGAGCTTGTGCATTAGCCACACTAACAGTCTGCTAGACGTGCATTAAGTCTACAGACTCTTTGTTTGCTATGGGTGGAAATCATAAGGAATTTAATGACCCTTGTTAAGATTCCATTTAACAGTTCCAGTTCCCTCCAGGTCGAGACCCGCTATGACCAATTCAGTGAATGATTCAATTCAGAAGATCAAGAATTTATCTTTTTGAATTTTTAGAAAACAATAGGTTGCGCTCTATGTTTGTCATTGTGAACAACTCACAAGAACTTAAGTTTGTTTGTCGATGTTAGTGTCTTTCTATGTTGCATTATATTGTTCATGTGTAATCATTGCACTGAAAAAAAACGTAAATTCGTCCCACACACTTTTTTTCGGGTTCACATAGAGGCGAATGTAAATAATCTTGATTTCAATTCAAAGAGACAAGATAGTCTATGCATGAAATGTCGTTTTATTCTCAACTAAAATGTAAAAACGTAAACATTTTGCACCGATCACTGTCGTGTGATATATGTTTCATTCATACTGGAAGTATTTGACCCTTCGCAAACAGTTTGATTGACAGGCGATCTGACCAATCATAATCCCGAATCTGCCATTGCTTCAATGTCACGATTGAGCTCCTGAACATCAATCAGCTTGTGCTTCATAAAAGACACCCAGTCCTTCAGTAAAAGAGCGTTCCTTGTGCACACACACACACACACACACACACACAATCTAACCATGTACTGCAGTGTGTAATTTTTTATTTTTTCACAAACATTAAAGCTCCACATTTTCATTTCCACACTGCAGTAACAACAATTCCAGTTTGTGCTAAAGAAGATTAGTTTTGACTCAGTGAGAGTCCGTTGACTTTGCCCAAAGACCCCATATCTTGGAGCTGTGACTTGCAACCCCGCTGCTTTTCACATCGAGCAGTCAGTCTGCAAAATTTCAGGCACACTGGAGTGAAAGAAGCGTCTGGTTAAACAACGCACAGATACACATGCCTGCTCTCCAGACAAATGATTTGGAGATGAGGAGGAAAGTAAACACGTGTCAAGCAGGGTTTGAATAAAAGATGAAAAATAAAAGTGCTGGATCTATTTACAGTTTTGGTTTTGTTTCCCACTGTTTGTTCCTGTTTGCCTGCGTTTCTAGTTAGGCTCCTTAGTCACCGATTATCATCACCTTTGTCTAATTGAGTTCTCTTGTTGCCCCCTGTACTTATACCCCTGGTTCTGTTCAGCTCTCTGTTGGTTCTTGTTACTGTATGGTTTGGTTTGTTTGTCCTTTGATGTTCGGAGTCTTTTGTATCAATGGTAAAATGAAGTTTTGCGAAGCACGAAGGCTTTCCCCTCAGCTGTGGCTGCATTCAAGTTAGTTTTTTATGCCCGTCCCTCACTACTGTCCCTCAGTCTCATTGACTGACATTTACATTTACATTTAGTCATTTAGCAGACGCTTTTATCCAAAGTGACTTACAAGTGAGGAAAACAAACAAGCGATTCTTCATGAATTGGCAAATAACACAGGAAGTGCTCACAATACAAGTTTCATACATTGCTCAGTACCAAAAGCTAGAGTAGGAAGGGAAAAGGGAAGGAAAGGGGGGATCAAGTGTTCACGGAAGAGATGAGTTTTCATTGCTTGGTGTCCCACTACTGGCAGAGGCCTTGCAATGAGCTCAATTGGAACTTCCTAAGCCCTCGATCACTTATGGAGTTGATTTTTTATTTCACTTTTTTTCCATGACGAAATTATTTAATGCAGACGTGTTGCATTGTGGTATATGTATTTTTCATCGTGAGAACATGATGTGTGGCGTGAGAGCGCATGGCTTGTCGGACATAGCAACAGTAACGAAAGGGGGCGGGTTTTTGCGAACGGTCAATTGAAGAATAGAAAAGGCTCATCAGCAGTCATTTTGGCTTTAGTATTTGCAGTAATTTCCCTCGAAGACTGAAATGAAGAGGTCAAGCGGTGCTCCACATAATTCCCGGTGCATCTTCTTAGTTAGCAGCTATGTGACACACAACCCGTCGCTGCCCATTTTCTCACTCTGCCAAGCAGAAAAGTTGGCAACTTTCCCCACCTCCTTTCACTTTTTCTTCATTCCTTGAAGATTCTCTGCTAGCAGGTGTCGGTCAGAAAGTTTCCTTCTGGGTCCTTGCACAATTTCAATCTTTGTAGATCACTTTCTTTGAGTTGGCGTCTTTGGCAGGCTCGAGGGCACTAAGGAAGTGGTATATAGTTGACAGGATCGTGGTGTCAGGTTCACTCAGACTTCAACTTAGTTAATAACCTCCACTCCTGTCCTGCCAAACTTCTCTTCTGGCCAGACAAGTAATTTGACTCGAAGCAGTTTTAATATGTTTGAGACTCATTACACTCCTAAATGCTGCCTGCATTGATCGCAACGCTCACTGTTTGCTGCATGAGGGTTTTATTTATTTATCTATTTTTCCTCTATAGTGCAAGATTGAACAACCTCTACAAAAAAGTTGATTTGGTTTGCATCCTTATTAAAATGATTAGGCCCCAACTTACGTGTAACATATTGCTTTCTGGGAAATTGCTTTAGATGCCACTTTTCTGAACTTCATTAAAATATACAGGATTTCATCTGAACCAGATTTCAATTTTTTTGCTTGTCTGCGCAAAAATCAGGATTGTTGTGTCAGTGTGTTGCTATGCAGTTTCTACAAGGGATTAGGTGGTTGCTTGCCCAAGTCAAAAGACCGCAGAGCTAATCTTGATGAAATTCTGGTCTATATATCCTGCTTGAGTCACTACTTCTTGTTCAAGTCTGGTTTTTGTTGTTGTCCACCTTTTACCATCAAGTAGTCGAAAACCATTCATTTATATTTAAAGTCATGTACAGGGGAAGTTTGGTCCCATCAGCGAGGCACGCAAACGTGACTGTCAAGCGGCTGTTAGACTGTAACCGTTTTAAAACTTGTCTTTTTGCGCTTGCGATCTTCTAACATTACACTCCGACACCATATTTTTTGGAAGGCTCATTTTACGCGTATTTGGCGCCACCTATTATTGCAGATGTATTATTTACATGTCGAGCCCGAGACACACCAAGCCGACAATTGGCTGTCAGGGCAATGTCAGAACATTTCTAAGCATCGGCCAAGTTTTGTTGAATATAGACGAATATATTTGGAGAAATAGATAGTTTTCTGCTGTACACATGTAGCTGGCTGTAGTTCTCTCGGAGTGTTCAATATATATATATTGTTTCATATTGGTTTAGTTGTATTTTGGTGTTTCTGAATGTTTCAATGGAACATTTTCCTTAATTATTACCTGTGTTTATATTTACATCTTGCTCCCAATGTTTAACTGGAATTGACTATGTTGTATGCTTATCCATTATTAAGGTTTGTAGTTTGCCATTAATTGCCAAGTTACTGATCTTATTTTCTCAATGTGGGTTGGTGGTTTGTGATACTTTTTATTATTATTATTCATAAATAGGAAAAAAAAATTATGTTCTTTGCTTAGATTATATTTCTACATCAGCTCTGGACATTTGATGAATTTGTTGTCTATTACAAAGTGATGTAAATGGTTGAGTCCATCCATTTTCTCATTAAAAATAGGTGATTTATTGATAGTGAAATATGAATTATGCCATAAAGGAGAGTTTAATGGGTTGGTTGTGTAGAAACTCACATGACAAAGATGAAACAAATCACAACAAGTACAGATGAAGGCAATGCATGTACAATACCCGACACTGAACTGAGAAAAACCAGGAAGTTAAATACACAGACGATCAACTCAAACGACGGACGATTATTGGGATTAGTGTCCATAGTGACAGATTATGGCAAGAAACTAGAATAAAGGAACACATGTGATCAAGGAAAACAAACTGAAAGCCCATGATAACTTAGGCAGTGTTACTGACAGAGAGAGGATTCCACCAGGCAAGTAGCGAGGCAACAAGTCACCTGCCTAAGTTTTTGGAAGCAGGCATTGTGTCACAAATTGCGGAAAATTCCGTCAATAGCAGAGAAACAGTTAAATGGATAGTTCAATCAAAAATGAATACATCATTTACTCATGCTGTTCTTATTTCGTTCCAAACTCATAAGAAAGACTTCCGTTCATGGAACACAAATGAAGATATTTGTAAAAATATCTCATAATGTTTGTCCATCCAATGAAAGCCCACACAAGCAAACCTTTAATGCATCAAAGTACAAAAATAAACCTTAATAGTAGCTGTTCAATCGCTTTCTTCATATTTAAACATTGATAAATGCACATTCATAGAGCTCATTAAACATGGTAAACACAGAAGCTCAACCATGCATCCCTGAACTACATGAGGTTTGTACTCAATGACGACAGAATTTTTTTGGGTGAACTTTCCCTTTAAGTATGAACATTAGTGATGCTTTCATCATACATATTAATCACATCACTGATCAGTCAAAGGATCTTTGTCTTGTGAACTTTAGAGAAGCGTTATTCAGCAGAATAATGCCTCCACCGAACGAATGCACTCAAAGTGCAGAGAAAATTAAGAAGGTCTCATGGTTTGCCCCCTTGACATTTTCCTTTGACATACTAAAGAGCTTTGTGCAAATTAGGAGTTGATTACCACTGGTATTTGCGAACACTGGCAATAAGTATCCAGTGCCTCGGAGGTTCAAAGGGTGATTCTGATGATGTCCCGGTGGTAGTCTGCTCAAGTCTGTGGTGGGCGTACTCTGGCCATTATAGTGATCTAACACTCTTTCGGTGCCTTTTGACAGGGATGATCAATCTCACCAAAACAGTGAATATGCTTGAATTAGGCAAATGGTTGCATCTCACCACTCTTAAATGTTGCATTAAGTTTTGTAACGAATCCGTTCCGTTGTCCTCCATCCACCTGCCACCAGAGGTCGCCCGCTCATATCCACCACACTACATTTCCCATAAGTCCCTTACCCTCATGTCAATCATTGCCCAGCTGTAGCCTAGCGTTAACCCTCACACACTTGTCATCTGCGAAGTCTTGTTCCACTGTAACAGTTCTGAGCGTTATTCCTGTTTTTGCGTGCCTGTTTTCTCGTTTTGCTGTTTAGCCTGGATATTAACTACGAGTCTGCCTTTTCCCTGTTACTACTGTTTGCTGTTGAGTTGACCATTGCCTGTTTGACTACGTTTTGGAAATAAAGCTGCACTTGGATTTCAACCCGCTGACTCCGCGTTACAAGTTTAGAGTTCATATAAACAGAACTTTTAGTATCTGAAAACGGACCGGATTCATTTGTATTGATGAAAATTAGTGCATGTAAACATATCTACTGTGACAGTTCCAAAAGATAAGATACCTTCTTTTGGCTGATTTCTATACCAGAATTTAAAGATCTATCCAAATCTATTCAAGAAGACAGACAAAGAAAATGAAATGCTTTAAAGTATGGAAGCTTAATTCCGCCACTGAATCGTAATTCTCACAATTGCGAGTTTACAGATTTGCATGATATAAAGTCGCAATATCGAGTTATAAAGCTAGCAATATATATATATATATATATATATATATATATATATATATATATATATATAAGCTAGCAATTCTGCATATTTTTCCTCGTAATTGAGAGTTTATATCCCACAATCCCACAGTTGTGACTTTTTTTGAAGCAATAATGACTTTTTTCTTGCAATTGCGAGTTTAAACATTGCAAATCTGACTTTTGTTTAGTACTCCCATCTCTTTATTATGGAAGCTTGTTTGCGCCACTGAATACAAAATAAAGGTAATTTCGACTTTATCTCACAACTCTGTCTTCTTTTCTCAGAACTGTGACATAAACTCACAATTGCGTGCCGTAAAGTCAGAATTATGCGATATAAACGCAAGTGGGAGAAAAAAAGTTATTTTTTATTCAGTGGCGAAAACAAGCTTCCATAATAGCATAATCGTTCCATAATCGTTCCTGTAACGATTTCTTAAGTTCTTGTTAGGAATAATATTTAGAAAGACTAAATGCAATTTTAATGGCAAATGTTTAGATAATTTTAATAATCAAGAAATTCAAATTTTGAGAAATTCTCTCAAACAATGTATTTATACAGACTTTATCACTTTTCACAGTCTTTTTAGAGGAGACATCCAATAATTGGCATAGTTACATTTAATTTCCACTGAAAAATCTTACTTACAAAATGTTATTAATATTTAATGACAAAGCGCTCCTAAAGCATTGCTCATTCGCTTGCATTTCCTGCTGAATGTTAATGAATTATCCTACACAACACTAAGTAAAATGCACAGACAGCATACAGTTGTTATTCCAAATAACAATACTAATCAGAATTCATTTTGTCTTTGGGTATTTGTTAAGAGCTTTTCCATACGTGATACTTAACACGCACCTGTTTCCTTAACCAGAGGGAGACGACAACATAAACAGGTTTCTGATCTCAGAGGCCCAGATGTTTTCACCACCTTCCCTATCCTCTGCGGTAATGAGATTTCTCTTTGCGTGAATGAGCAATTTCCACTACACCTTTATGGTGCGCCTGTGAAGGACCCGGGATCAGGGTCTCTCGGCCTTATACATAAAAGTTGGAATAGGGGAATAAAGCAAAGCTCTCACTCACGGCTGATTCCGACGAGTGAAACGAAACAAAAAACAGTTTGCATCTGTAATGAAAGAGCGCTTTGAGAGGCACTTGGCTGTAATTACAAAGGCGAGAGATCAGTAAACAAAAACTCTCATTCATTCACGTTCTGTCGAGACGTCCTCTATCCTATTAGTGTCATATCTTAAGAAGACGGAGAAATGTTCACAGTCAGAATAAAATATGAGACCAAAATCAATGAGCTTGTCCCTATTCTTGCACCCCATTTCCATTTTCTTCATCAAATATGTCATTTCAATTTCAAAGCTATTCCAAGACGGCTCATAAAGCACCATGACAAGAGAATGTCTATGAATACAAGAGTAATGATTCTAATAGAGGCAATTAGAGTTGTTTGCAATGACTGCATATTCTTCTGGTTCATTTCTCTTAAACTCAAAGTCTGTTGCCATCGATATGCTCCAACGTACTTCCTCTAGGTGCGTCCATTTCATTTCCATCTCACCCCGTTCACGTTCCCTTCGCTGATCGTCTGGCGTATATTACACGAATAAGCTTTGGGCTAAAAGCATCGTAAGCCTAAGTTGATCGTTAAAAACTGATCGTACGACTGATCTTAATATTATGGTCTGTTTCCCAAAGCACCGTAGCTTAAGTAGCACTTGAAAATCTTCGTAGAACTACGAGTGCTCTGGAGTAATCGTACATGTGCATCGTAAGATGAGGACACCTGCAGGACAACCGGAAGATTACACTTTTATCCAGATTTAACACACTGCAACGTGAGTAATATGATCATGTTTTGATTGTACTTTATTGTACTCGTTTTTTTGTTTACATGAATTTATAAATGAAATAGTTAAAAAGGGAAGAAAAAGATAGAAATACACATCTAAGTTAAATGAATGGACAAAAAAAATCATAAAAGAAGTCATGTGGGAAATATGCTTCAAAGACTGGGCAAAATTGGGATGAATTCAAAAAAATCTGTCAATGACTTGCTGACGTGCACGAAAACTAATCCAAAACAGAAGACAATTATTAGGTTAAATGTTCACAATATGATTCCATATAAGGTTATATTTCAACACTTCGCGAATGGACTGCGACTCTTACACACTTGTAGTTCGGTTGGTTTGGTTCGTTTGGTCCGTCTGCAACATATAGTCCTGGTCCGCTTAGCGTTCACACTGGCATTTTTAACAGCGAAGCTAAAGTTACCGAACCAAAGGCATAGGGATACGGTCACGACCTGATTGGCCGGCTTTCGTGACGTATATTTCGCGACGGAGCTCGCTTACCGAACGTTCAAAACAACGCTGTGTTCTGGATTAAACCCCATCATTTTATGCTTTATTTTGACCAGCTGAGAATCACGAAGAGCTCATAAAATGTTCAAAACATTCAAAACAGCAGCAGAATTTCCTCCGTTGTTCGCAGAAACAGAAACTTCACCTCCTCGTTGCTCCACGTTTGCCCTCGACTCATTTTGGATACGCCGATCTTCCCGCGTCGTCAATTCAGTGACTTGTAGCGTCGCATCTCGTGACATCACGTCCTGTTTTTGTTTCGTTTACACGTCTTTGGTCCGTGTTGCGTTCATATATCAATCGAACCGCACCAGAGTTGGTTTGGAAGCGGACGGGTCTCGGTCCACACCAGGGTTCGGATGGCAGCGTTCACATATGTTCAAACGAACCGCACTAACTGAGCAATCGCACCAGGGTTCGTTTTAATCCAACCAAACATGACGAGTGTGAAAATGTTAAGTGCATTTTTGAGAAACGCACGAGCATTCGTAAACCTTCCATGTAAGAAAGCGCTCTTAAGAGCTAAGATACATCGGTTTATTGTTGTAGTTGAATCTATTTCAGACAGCCTCGCACCTAAATCGCACATTAAAAAACGTAGTTGCGTCCCAAATGATGGCTTGTGAAATAAATAAATGTCCAACATTTTATTTTATCTTAAAAAACATGACATTGTCACGTGCTTACAGTGCACTACACCTTTGCTGCTGCATTTTTCAATGCGACCTCAATGGGGAAAAAAATGCTGTGTTAAAAAAGATTTCTGGGTAGTTTATTGCTGAGTATACGAGGCTAAATATCTAAGGACATCGGTTGAAAGAGTTTCGATGTGGACGAGGTTTGATGGTTGGGCTTTAAAGCTGCAACGTCCTATGCAAATGTTGAACATGCAGCTTATGCTCGGAGGCCTTTAGACTCTACAGTCTTGTTTGTACATGTGTTTTGCATTGATTAAGCAAGATCGCCTCAGATACTTAATTAAGCCCTCAAGTTGACTGTGTGAGTTGTTGTTAAGTTAGCATCTCTGGGAGTAGAGTCATCTGCAACTGCTGCAAGCATGTTAGATCCATCATCTCGGCCACAAAAGCCTTTTATCTGCTTAATTGTTCTACCTGCTTCCTTTTTGTCTTAAGGTTCAATTGCACCTGCAATTAACAACATATTTTGCTTGTAATGCACAATCCAGCTTTGGGTATAAGCGCATGTCTGGGGTCATAACGTGTCCCATTAGCTTGCAAAGGAGGTACAATGGGACTTAATGGTTTGGATTGTGTAAAGAGGGTATTACATGGATCAATGACAAAGAGTAAAAAGAGATACATGATAAAGAAAAGGAAATAGTTACCAAAAAAAAGTTTTTTGCATTCATGTTGGCTTCATAGGGTTATAACACAGTTGTACTACGAGCGTCCCAAGTTCGAGTCCTGGCTCGTGGACCTTTCCTGGTCCCATCCCCCTCTCTCCGACCTTGCTTCCCGTCAACGTACTGTCCTAAAAAACTTCAGCAAATGTTTCCATTTAATGGGTCTAAAAAATATTATGTGGCGGAACCATCAAGTAAACAATAATAATACATTTGTGTGGTGTTCACATTTTAATTATTATTTTTCATTATGTTTTTACCTGCAATTTTCCAAGTGTGTATATATGACATTTTATAACCTGATTTATTTGTCAGTTATGTATTTAGGGGTCTTCTCTACGATTTAGTCTATTTTCTATATTAATTTTATTGGTTGCACCACATGACTTTAACTTGGTGGACACATTTTTTTTAGATAATAAATAAATAAGAAATGTGTCAAACTACATAATAAGGTTTTATTTTTTAACAATTTACTTTATTAAATTATTCAAATAATTTACTTTAATTTTCTTTACTTTTTTCTCGCAAAAACATTAACTCCACATCCCAGGTTGGAAGGGATGAGTAGAAAAATAAGTGTTTGCACAGCCTTTCAAGTTTTGTTTGTTTGTTTGTATTCTTTTTTGTTTTTTTGAGAGGTGGCTCAAGTTAACACATTTTGATGAGTGACACTAATGAATGACCGAATACAGCTTCTTCAATTTAACATAAGTTTGAGCAGTTTTAATACTTGGAATGTTTTCACTGCTGCTGTACCGTTTTACCCATTCTGACATTCAAATCCATGATTTATGGCGCTCCCTGTGAATAAGTAATCTTCCTCTGAGGTCCATGAATATGTTAGCTAGAGAAGGGAAAGACTGAGAAGGTGGGGTCTACGCCTCATTACCTTCTCCTGGAATCTGCAGGTTTCTCCAGGCCAGCATAGAGCAGTGGAGTGGCCACTGGAGTGACTGAACAAGGCAGCTTTGATGGTCCTATCATAAAATATGAAAATGCACACACTATATCTTGTAGAAAAGGAGACAGACCACTGCATACTCTTTCAAGAATGGTGCAGATTTGCTTGTATTGGGTTGAGTCATGTCCGCTTCGGGTTGCGAATAATTTGACCAGTCAAACATCATGTGTTCAGACACGTCACGTCATGATGTTTAGTCAGGAGACATCTGAGGACTGATGGCATTTGATGTCTAACAATATCTGTTTCAGAAGGTATTAGTACTCGGTTGAATGACAGATTTGCTGATCTTAGGATTGGCCCACATGTAGACTATTCTCGGTCGGCGACTCTCTCTGTTGGAGCCATTCAAATAAATGCTGTTTCCTTTCAGTTTCCACACAAATTTTTTGACATTAAAAATAATAAGACATGTTTCTTGAGCACCAAATCAGTCTCTTAAAATGATTTCTGAAGGATCGTGTCAAACTGATCCTTGTTTTTTTTTCAACAATGTGAATGTCAGATTTTTTTTCATTTTTCATCATTTAGCAGACGCTTTTATCCAAAGCGACTTACAAGGGGAGCAATTAGGGGTCAGGTGTCTTGCTCAAGGGCACTTTAGTCATGGTATTGAAGGTGGAGAGAGTGCTGTTCATTCACAATCCCCACCTTCAATTCCTGCCAGCGTGGGAATCGAACCAACAACCTTCAGGTTGCAAGCCCAACTCCCTCACCACTAGGCCACGGCTACCCCCAGATGTCGCCACATTTCACAGTGGATTCTTTGGTAAATCAATCACGTTTTGGCGGAGGCTTTGCAAAGAGACTTTTACGATATGGACTCGACAGTAACATGCGTTCAACAGCATGTCTGTGATTCATGCTCATCACTGCAACCTATCTAAATGTATTGCTATAATAATCAACACTTTTCACTAAAATTTAACATTGAGAGCTGTAATAGTAAAAAAAGTGCAAAAAATTTTCGAGAAAGTAATACTTCACCATTTAATAGGCAAAGGTTTTAGCCAATCACAGCAGTGGACGTTTACACTGAAGGCCCCTTAAAACAGAGCGCTCAAATCAGGGTAGGAAAATGCATTTTATCTAAATTATGAAAATCATACTAACGTTATAAGTGGACCCCAGGAAATATTATAAAACAATGCAGTTCATGACCCATTTAAAATCCTCTACATTCAATTTAATTTAATTTCCTATGGTATCAGAGAGAAATGAAGTATTTGTGCATTTAAATATCTTTAAAATGCTGTTGCAGATGAAATATATTGTGGATAACACTGATTAAATATATATTCTCGTCAGGTTAGATGCTGATTATTAATCACTAAAACCCCTTTATCTAAACGTCTCTACTTAACCGTTGTTCTCGTACATCCGCCAAGTTTGTATTTTTATAACACTTTTTATGAAGGCCCGAGCGAAGTGAATCGCATTTTTGAGGGCCTAAACATGCTCAGTTACGGATGTAACCCTCGTTCCCGGAAGGAGGGAATGAAGACGTACGTCAGAACGGAACCGACGAATTGGGCACTCATGCGATATCCCAATTCGTCGGTTCAGTTCTGACGTACGTTGAACGTGACCGACTGAAAGGGAACTCATGAAACTTCATCAGAAGTGGTGAAAATTTACATCTAATATGAGTTTCTTTATGTTGTGTCGCTTAAATGTTAATTATGTGTTGCGAAATAAAAAAGTGGTTCAAAATCTGAAAACCCAACAGGAAGTGAGACATTTTGAGTGTTGTGGTTTTTGTCATTTCCAGACGTTGTACTTTAACAAACTCCTCCTAGAGCTTCAATCAGATCAACATCATGTTTGGTCAGTAGAATCTAAAGGCCTTTGCGACGTCGAAGGCGAAGATCTAGAGTTTTCGCCGACAAAAGTTCGATGTTTAGCCATTAAACAGGAAGTTTTTGTAACTCGGGCATACAATGTCCGATCAGCCTCAAACTTCACATGGTTTATTAGAGTCCTGGCATGAACACATCTACACGGCAATATTCAGTTGCAGTCATAGCACCACCTGCGGGCACCAGGAAATGTCATGTTTTACATTGTGATTAACTCTTCATAGAGATTTCTCCAGAACAACATCATATTTGGTCTAATCTTAAGGCCTTAGCAATGTTAAATTGCAAAGATCTTGAGTTTTCGTTGAAGGACGTGTCCATGGCAGCTCGTCAGGCATGCAATGTTTGTTCTGCCCCAAACTTAAGAAGTCCTGGCATGAAGACATCTACATGCAAATATTCAGTTAGTCATAGCACCACTTGCTGTCAACAGGAAATGGCATTCTTTATAGTGTAATTCACTTTCAGGAACACATTTCAATATGCCACGAAGTACCAAACAAGCTAGAAACACGTTAAATCATGCAACGTTTCGAAACATCTACGCTTCGGGATCTCGACACTGTGGAATCGTTAGTTTCGCGTCAGCCATCCCTAGTTAAAGTCTTCTTGTTAATTCTCAACTCCGTAGCTGTGTCCGAAACCACCCACTCGTTCACTCATTCACTAACCCCTATATAGTGCATGGCAGTTGAGTGCACTATATCAGCAAAGAGTGAACGAAAATGAGTGAGCGAATTCAGACGCTGACGTTAATAGCACACGCCAGACAATTTCGTCATTAACATTTCCTACACCCATCTGTCAGCAAATAAAAATTCGTCAATACATCATATTCTAAGACAACAGTTCACTAACATATGAGAAAAATCGACCAAATTATCATATGATAATAAGTATATATATTATGATATAAACCTGTATCATTTCGCTTCAAAATATCTTTACAAAGATGTTCTAATTCATAAAAAATGACACTTACATTTGTAGAAGCTTCCCGTATTGCCGTCCGCCATATTTATTTTTCTTTCGCGCTCGATCGTCTCATCGCGTTGGATTTTGGGTAGCGAATCAGAGAGGATTGTGGGTAAAAGTAGTGAACGAATGCAGGGAATGCAGTCGTTCACTCAGAATTCGGACAGCACTACATAGTGCACTATATAGTGGATAGGGAGCGGTTTCGGACACAGCTCGTGTCTGCCCGTCTCCTACACGTTCTGTGACATATAGTTTTTTTCCTTTGGTGCAAATGTATATTTATCAACTATCGGTGGCGATTGTCCACTCACAAAAACAAGTGACCGCTTGCCTGAAGCACCGAATTAAAGCGCCGAAGGAAGTGGATTAAATGCAATCAATCACTTTGATTTCGAAATCAATCCCTTTGATTCTGGCTCCCTGACAAAGGAGTGTTGATGTTACACCAAAGTGTCAATCACCATTATTACACACATGAGCTTAACTGCAACTGCATAATTATTTCAAGATGAACAGACTCGCATTTCAACATTTTAATTAACATTGCAAATCCAGGGAAAAGCTTGCATCAGTGAAGAGAAGAAAACATACTAAAAGCATAATTACGGTCTTTATTCTTTATATGTCACCATTTACCGTTTTTTGTTTTTTGAACTACTGAACTTCGACTATGCCCCTGAACATTTTAACTCAGGACACAAGTGCTCCTAAACAAAAATGTTAGTGTATAAAATTGCATTTACATTTTCCTTGCATTCCAGGAGTTCTGTCTGGGATGTTGCTTCCAAAATGCAATGTTTTGATTCAAAGTTGTAGCAAATATTTTCATTTGTTGTGAATAGGCCAGGTAGTAGTATAGGTTAATACCAAGGGTTCGTCATTTCATATTAGTAGATGTTTTACCAATTTCATCATTGCCATGAATAGAAATGAGACAAACGAATAGCTTTCTCCATGTTTTATAGACTTCCTTGGTCAGAAGCGCAGCCATAATTAGCTCGAGCATATGTTTCAGTGAACGGACAGATCTCATGTTAAGATATTTATATTCTATAGACATGGAAGCAAAATTGTATCTATAACTCTATACCCAGCAACCCAAGATCAATCAGTTACGTAACGCATAACTCATGGTTTATGCCCGAGCGCATCAAGCGAAAAGAAATTTCATTGACACAAGCACTCCGTCAACCAACTCTCCCAAAATAAGACGTCATTTTTCTTCTTGCTACAGGCAAACTCATTTCACTGTAGAGAAGATAACCAATATAACAATGTCTGCAGTCATTAAATTATTTAACAGCTCTGACATACTTTTTTCTATTTTAAGATTTCTTACCAAATGGAGTCTGTCTGGCCTTTACTCAGTTTGGTCCTTCACTCATTAAGGACTTTAGTGAAGGTCCATTTAAAGGAGTTGATCACTTTAGAATTCTATCATTTACTCACCCTAATACTGTCATACGGTCTTGTCTTTTGTCTCATGTGTTCTTTGTTTTAGTTTTGTTCCCGCCACTCGTTTACTCTAATGGACTTCTCTAATGCTTTGCTGCAGACCTCGGTTGTAACGAGTGGTTATTTCAGTCAAAGTTGCTCTTCTATCAGCTTGAATCAGTCGGCCCATTCTCCTCTGACCTCTAGCATCAACAAGGCATTTTTCGCCCACAGGACTGCCGCATACTGGATGTTCTTCACATCGTTCTTTGTAAACCATAGAAATGGTTGTGCGTGAAAATCCCGTGAACCCGTCTGGCACCAGCAACCATGCCACGCTCAAAATTGCTTAAATCAGCTTTCTTTCCCATTCTGACATTCAGTTTGGAGTTCAGGAGATTGTCTTGACCAGGACCACACCCCTAAATGCATTGAAGCAACTGCCATGTGATTGGTTGATTAGAAAATTGCATTAATGAGAAATTGAACAGGTGTTCCTAATAATCCTTTAGGTGAGTGTATAAATACACATACATGTATGTATATATTTAAGAAAAGATTGTTATATTTATATAATAAAAATATACACAAACTATTATTTTGGATACGATTAATCGTGATGATTAATGAATAAATGAATAGCCTAAAACAATACAAAGGAAACTTAAAAAAGAAGATGTGCTTGATAAAATAAAATTACGCATCTCCTCGGCATATAATTGTCGGCGACATTACTAAACGTTATTACTAAAATCTTTGTGAGGATGACTGGCAACAGCTAGTTCTAAAATCAGAAGGAAGTAGTTTTGCATAAAAGAGGGGTTTTAAAGACACTCCATTGTTGTTTCTGATTTATTCGAACTGTTGTATAAACGCAATATCACACTGGTCATGCTACTTTAATTATATAATCGTCTGTGCGGCATTAGCTCAAATCAAAATAAATGGCTTATCAATACTCAAAATTGCTACTTGAAGACTTAGTTCTGGCCTAAAGGTGATGGAGACCGGAAAAATAAGGCTAACAAATGATCTGAAATAACTTTATTAGATTTTTTTTTCCTTCAGCAGAGGATAAACGCAGTAATGATTACCTCACGTAAAATGTAGAGTGCAGCTCACAATTTAGCACTGCTTCATTATCGATTCCCCGTCCCATCGATCAGGTAATAGCAATGCCATTTGCCAATCACAAGATTAAAGATCTTCACCTGCTAGGCACAATTTAAAAGCCCAAATCCACAAGGGAGTCACTGTGTTCCAATTCATTGTCCCTACAAAGTGTCCTCTGCTCCCTACACGGTGAACAGGCAGTTGGATTAATTTGTTAATTTCGAGTGGCATACACAAGCAGCGCTTGAGTCAGGCAGAGAATGAGCCGAGGGTATGATGACATTACATATTTGTGTGTATAAATCTAACCCTATAACACTCCATTTGTTTGATATGGCCATTTTATGTAGCATTTTTCTATTGCTTCCTCCCATTCACATTTTAGTTCAAACATTTGCTATTGAAAATCCCGTGGCTGAACATGCTGTTAAATTACAACATAGTTAAATCCCATAAGGTGGAGAAGGTGAAAATTATGCAAGCTGCACGCTGGACCTGTAGTTTATAACAGGGTCTAAATGTCTGTAAATGGGCTACTCAAGAAAGCATGGCGGGACAGTCCCAATAGGACTGCAACCCTCAGATTAGAAACCCAGTTACTTATGATGTGCCACATAGAGGACACGTGTTTGTCTCGATGCTGAGGAGAGATTCAATGTGAGAATGAACTCGCACAAAACAAATATTTTGCAAAGATTAGCCAAAAGAGTACATTATAAATAGATCAACACAATGTATTTGGCATACTTCAAACCATTTGGCTATAGTAACACATAACCTCGATCTTGGTGCAAAGTAGTGCTTCCGATGTACACACAAAAGCAATAGTTAACCATTTGTATGCTAAGCTAATGTAACAGCTGACGCTGTTTACTGTTAGCATGATAGCTGAAGAGCCACAAAAAGCCCAACATATACTTAACTTTTTTTGTGTACGCGAGGGTCGGCGAACGATCATCAGAAGAGTACGTGCAGTGTAATTTTTTTGCAGTAATTACAGACCTGCCAACCTTGAAGAATTTTTATGAGTACACCCCCCCCAACATGTTATACTATGCACAAGTTCAAATAGAGTTTTGACAAAAAGGGTTTTATAAAAAGATAAAACTAACATATTTCAGCCTAGAACGCGGGAATGCGCGATTCAAAGCATTTGGCTTGGAGGGGCAGGGTTAAAATATAGCGCTCTGATTGGCCGAAAGATTTTCACTCCACTTACGCGCTGTGGCTCAGCGGCAGAATCAATGTCATAGATTGCATAGAAACAATGCAACGGCAGAAATGCAACAAAACGCGTACCTAGAGAGCAGCGAATCGTACACGCGTACTTAAGGGTCAAAATGCGTGCCGAGTACGGAAAATGCGTACATGTTGGCAGGTCTGTAATTAGTTTATCCACAAGGTGGCAACCGTGCCCTGGGGGTGTCGATTCAAAAGGTATAAAACCTGCATAAACTGAACAGACCGGAACACATGCAAGCTACTGTGACAATGGAGGCCTAGATAGATGACGGATTGTGCAAAGAAGTTCAAAAGTACCCTTATTTTGTACAACTTTAGCATAAAAGAATACAAATATATTTACATGGGTTGTAACCCGTGTCGAGAGATTGCTCAAAATATGCAAATGCACTTGTACGCATACGAATCAAGTGAAGTATACTTTGCAAGGCTGTGCATTCAAATGTGTATACCTGAAGTATACCCAGGGCTTCAATTCAGTTCATTGGAATGGTCAAATGGTTAAACAATTAGCTTGCTAAGCTAACATAGCAAACACTTGGAACATTTGGAAGGGCGCTCCTCTGTAATGGCAGTGAATTTCAAAAATATATTTTGTTATTTCTGTGGGATTCTCTTAAAAAAAGTTTTTGTATACTTTGAAATGGTAGACAAGCAAAATTACAGAAAATGACAAATGCGATTATATCATTGGAATCAGGATAACCCAATGAATGCCCTCTAATCAATGAATATTACTATGAAATTATGGTAACATATTATCTTCGTAAATCAGGTAAACTTTGACATTAACTGTTGCTTGTTGAATACAATAATGTGATTTGCTTCATTTATAATATCGATAACATGTTACAATAATGTCTCATAGCTAACATGAACTAACGATATTTTTACAGCATGTATTAACCTTTAATAATGTTAGTTAATAAAATGTATGTTCAAGGTCACAATGCAATTACTAACGTTAACAAATAGTAATCATAATCAACTTTTGAGTTTAATAATGCATTCGTAAGTATCAAAATAAACATGAACTAAGATTAATAAATGCTATGGAAATGTGTTTCATTGTTAGTTTGTTAACTAATTTAAAGTGTTACCATAATATGCGTCTTCATGCTTTTGCGATGCCCTAAACTGGACATATATTCTCTGTACGATGTCGAAGTTGAAATGAATGCCAGTATGACAATCTGGTGTTATAGGACAGAGTGTTTCTGATAAATCAGACTAAAACTTCAGTTAAACAAGCAGCATCTGCCTTGTGCCATTTATTTCTCAGGAATATCTATGTTCTGCACCTTCCTTCGGTGAAAACATCTGTCAGCTGCGCTGAAAATCCAAGGGAGGAGTTGATGAGTCTTCCTGGGCCGTTTGCGTTTGCACAATGGAAGGACATAAAACAAGGAGAGGCAGTTACATAACCATAAATCTAGCACCTTTTCTCATCTGTGTTCTTTTAATCAGTCAAAGTTTGCTTACTTTGCACAATAGAATTTTTGACATGCTAAAGTTTGAACCAAGTGCTTTCAACCCCAGAGATTTGACTTAACTGGGTTACACATCATTTAGCTAATACCACTGTATTGCAGCAGAACTTTTAAATGCACTGCATTATGGATGAGTGCGCAACATATTGGCATCTATGTGCTGCCAAGTATACAGCAGCCATTGAAAGATTTAAATGCATTTAAGCACTTGCTCTGAGCGGAGCACATTGGGTTATGCCCTTGTCAGATGATAGACAGTGATAGCTGTATAATGAGAAGAAAACTGGAATTGCAGATTTACAATATGCCAAACAGCAACACTCGCTTTTTGACTGTGCATTTCTTCACTCGTACAATGCATGTTCTGGGTCTGGATTCTTTAAAATAATTTTTTTTGTCGGTGCCGATAGCCTTGTGGGCAGCACACTGATATATCACACGGTTGCGCTTCGGGTGACCCGAGTTTGAGGACCTTTCCCGATCCCGTCACCCACCCTCCGCTTCCTGTCTGCTTACTGTCCTATCATGATAAAGGCAGACCCCCCCCCCCCCCCCCCAGAATGAAGAAAAGAATATTTAGAATTCGCAAAAACATTCCTTTGATGTTTGTATCTTTTTTTTGTTCTTAATACAAAACCTAAGAATTCGAATCCCCCCTCCCCCCCACACAAACACATATCATGGTTTGATTTATTTATTTGACTCCAACCAAATAAAGAGAAATACTACTACTAATAAAACATAATAACAATAAATCAATATATGTAATGTAATTATCGCACAATACGAATAAAACCATTGAACTTGAACACGATTGTCGCTCAAACACAATTCATAGAGCGTTGCAAAGACTGCGATTATTTTTAATGCGCAGCTTGTCAGTGAAATACAGCTCCAAATGCCAATCCATCTGAAAGCACTGCGAGTTTCAGTCACTTATAATGTGCTTTTGAAAAAGCAGCGCGCGTCAAACATCTTTCCAGACACGAGAAGAATTAATTAACATCTTGTCCAACAAAAGACAACATTTAAAAACATTGTTTTACTCCAAACTCACTTCATAACGACATCCTTCTGTGAGATGATGAAGCTTCTTACACAGAATAAGTCACGTTTAATCAAAGCGTTTCAATCTTGTATTCAGCTACAGCGATATGACGCGTGTAATCTTCTTCTGCTGCATTGCATATTTTGAGTTTCTGCGCAAGAGCGCCCTCTGGCTTTCAGACTACTGATCACAGAGCCGTAGAGCTCTGACAAGCAGCGGATTAAATAATCGCAGCCTTTAATCGCGATAAATCGTGCAGCCCTATATTGAATCTTTTAATGATATTAGCTACCAAGATGTCTACTCGCTTATGCTCTCTTATGAAGTGTGAGGTCAGACAACTCCCTCATATTTGAATGGTCAGAATAAGCTACAATATGCATCAAATTTAATGCGAGACTAACTTGTCTTGCGATAGAGACAGGGCTGACTGCCAAGCCGAGCAAAGAAAGAGGGAGAACTGTAAGAGCTCCTGGTATGCAAGAATAATTACCGGTATGAAAAGCACAGAAATGTCTTTTCCTCGTGTGTACCGGTGAACACTAGGGTTAAGAGCTTGTTCAAATACCTTACCGTGAGCTATAGTCACTGTAACGCCGAGCCGCATCTTCAAAGGAATGCGTGAAAGATACGACCAAGGAGTAGGCTATTTTGATTGATAAATGAGATTATATACTGTATGTTTTCATGAAACTGATTCTTCAACTCCATATACAAAGAAAAAAAAACCCATTCTTCTTCTCCAAATGCAAAGTTTATCCAAGCAGATCAGAGCATGTTGTGACTACATGAAGATTTCAGCTGCCAAGCCATGGTGAGAGCAATCTAGTGTGGCAGAACTCAGCAGCCCTGAAGCCTGACAAAAGAGCAGATGTGTGAAAAGCTGTCACGTTGTGAGAAAGTCTGCAAGAGCCTGCTCATCTCTGAGCGGAGAAGTCAAGGAGAGCCAAAATGTGTCGTACCTAATGACCTACCGCATACTGAGACTGGTGCTGAAGACACGGAGAGCACATGATGTTTATCAAAGTGGAAATAGCAGAGTTTCCAGATTCTGTTCATGTTTATTTCTTTTTATTATTTGCCAATGATGTGGTTTGATTTCTCAACCCATTAATAGACTGATCACAAGAGGTGCTTTTGAGATAACGAGCTACAATTCAATGATTTGGTGTCCTTGAAGGGTTTTTACTCAGAAAATTCTGTCATCATGTGATTCCAAACCTGTATGACTTTCTTTCTTCTGAGGAACATAAAAGAAGATATTAAAAAAAAAAAAAAAAGGTCCAATAAAACTCAATGGGGACCAATGTTTTTAAGTACAGCAAATAGAGCCAAGGTCACCTCTAGCATAACAGTGACTGCCCATGTTTCTCAGCAATCTTGGTTCTAGATGCATTCGTTTTCTTCACTGGGGATTCAAAAAAGTAAATGAATCAAATCAGATTCTTTCAATAAAGAGTCAATAGCCATGAACCAAACCAGTTCTGAGAAGAATCATAATATGCACTTCTGTTCAAAAGTTAGGGTCACTATGATTTTTTTTTTTTTAATTATTTTTTTGAAAGAAGATTCCTCTGTTAACCAAGGCGTTATATATTTGATCAAAACATATAGTAAAAAATGAATATATTTTAATAAAATCGAGTCTTTAATACTCCAGTCACACGATCCTTCAGAAACCATTCTAATATACTGAGTTTGTGCTCCAGAAACATTTATTATTATTATTATTTAGGCTATTATTAGTACAATTGTAAGAATGTTTGAAGAACAGCATTTATTCAAAGCAGAAATGTTTTGTAAGATATTGTATTTACTGCCCTTTTTACTCAATTTTGCTAATAAAACTAGTTAACACTTTAACTAATGTTTAACTAATGAATCTTATTGTAACGTATTAACTGACAAACTAACCACGAGCAATACATTTGTTACAGTATTGATTAATCTTTGTTAATGCTAGTTAATAATAATGTTTGTTCGTTAACTCGCAGTGCATTAACTACACTGTAATGAATTACTGTAAAAATTACAGCATTATTTTACAGCCGCTGGCTGTTTTTTAATAATACAGCATATTGCTGTAAACCGCAATGCATTCTGGGGTCACGTGTTGGTTTGACTCAAATTTACAGAATATTGCTGTAAATTGACCCTTCCTAATTTAAAAAAAATATAGTTATTTACTGTAATCAGAGAATACAGGGAAATTCTGTCAATTAAATTACAGTAACACTACTGTAAATTTTACAGTAACTGGCTGGCAACCCTGCTGCCAGTATTGTACTGTAAAATTTACAGTAATTTTTTAACAGTGCACTGTAATGAATTACTGTAAAAATTACAGCATTATTTTACAGCCGCTGGCTGTTTTTTAATAATACAGCATATTGCTGTAAACCGCAATGCATTCTGGGGTCACGTGTTGGTTTGACTCAAATTTACAGAATATTGCTGTAAATTGACCCTCCGTAATTAAAAAAAATACAGTTATTTACTGTAATCAGAGAATACAGGGAAATTCTGTCAATTAAATTACAGTAACACTACTGTAAATTTTACAGTAACTGGCTGGCAACCCTGCTGCCAGTATTATACTGTAAAATTTACAGGAATTTTTAACAGTGTAATGTTAACAATGTGTGATCAGTACGTTAAAATGAACCCAAATTAATAAAAAATAAGTTGAATAAGTATTCTTAATTCATGTTAAGTAATGAAATAGTAAAGTCTTACCAAAGTATCAATCTCTTTTGAGAGAAAAAAATAAAAACATAGTGACTTTTGTGTGTTTTGTGTGATTTTTTGAAGTATTTGAAATTCATAGAAAAGGACAAAGGCAACTTTGTACTGTGGACTTAAAAAAATCAATTTCTCTATGGACAAAATGAATGAGACTTGCTTTTGCCGTACTCTGTTGCCCTGTTCTTGTGATCTATTTAATGGACAGCAGTCAACATTTGGACCTCAGATTGCTTTCATCCAGATTGTTATGACAACAGAGTCAAAATATCTGTTGTGCTCAAGTCTAAAGCTGCATTTATTTCACTTTATTTATTATTTTTTTCCCCCTGTACTGTACAGATCCTATACAGGACAAAGCCTTTCTAGAAATTTTGTCATATTACCTCTAAAAATCACATTGGCTACTAAAACCTCTGCTAGGAAGAAAATGTAGAGACTGGACCTCTCGGAACTCTCATTGAATATTTGTGAAATGGAGCCAATGACAAAACACATTGACTCTTTTAAGACACACAACAGCACAAAAATGTGCTATTCTGTTGGAATTAACCTCCCATAAAGCTCTTTGCTTGGAAAGGGGACTGAGGAATGTCTTTAGTCTACAATAACAAAGTCATAAAGCCTTGCAGCCCTGAGAAAATGTGTTCAAAAAGGAGCACCTCATGTGTTTTAGTGGACAAAAACGTAATTGCATTTTTGTAAATGGTGGCAGTTATCCTTCCCAAACCAGTATTAGCGTAAATTATCTTCCTTTAAAAGACTTGCAAACGTATATATGGACATATTCCATGAAATATGTTCAAGCTTGAGATAGGAAAGTTTATTTGCACAGCTGCAGACAAGCATATTGCTCATACTCCGTTAAAGATAAAATTAATATCCAACTTGCATATTTTAAGTCCTTCACTGGTACTTGCATCAGGCTCTTTAAACCCTTGCCTGAATTTTTGTGTTGTACATGCCACAACTAATGAGTCCCAGGAGAATCACGCCACTGATTTCCCCATGGCTTCTACTTCATTTTGAAACTCAAGGACAGTTTTTTGGCAAGTATGGCAAGAAAAGCAAGTGAGAAATTGCTGGTGTCATTTTCACTGAAGCTCCGTGACTGACAGCGGCACATAAAAATCTGTCCCCGTCCATTATTACAGTTCTCTCTTTAAGAGTTCTCTCTACTTCCACAAAGCAAACACACCTAAAACAACAGCAACTGTTTAAGCGCATTTTAGTTAAAAAGTATACATATTAATATTATTACATTAAGCATTGCGCTTCCCTATAGTCAGTGGCGGACCCTGTTAGACATACATTCAGGCAGCACTGCTGTCACGGTGGCTGCGCTCCTGCTCGCTCCATGGCTTGCTCTCTGCTCCACTTAGTCCACACACCCTGATATACATCCACTAATATGCAGCGACAAGTCACCTTATAAATCCAGAACTTTGTTCAAAGCAAACTACATTACCGGACCAATATGCCTGTTTAAATGTATGATAGTTTAGGGGTTCAAGTGCGTAGCGTTCCGGGTTGGGGAGTAACGAAATACAAGTAACTTAGTTACGTATTTAAAATAAAAAATTTGAGTAACTGTATTTCATTAGTTACATTTTAAATGGGTGGTAATCAGATTACAGTTCCATCTGAAAAGTGTTTTAGATTACCAAAGTGATTACTTTGCGATTGGTGATTCTCTGACTCTGACCGTCTGAAGTTTCATCAACATTTTAATACTTTTAAGAGGATCATAAAAAATTTGTTATTTTTATTTAGTACTGTCCTGAACAAGACAAAATGACTGAATTTATGTAAAAATTGCTGAACTGTCTACCTAACTGTCCTGTCATGACCTGATGATCCACGACTGTTTTCATGTTTTATAATAAAAAAATGTCTCACTATTTTTTTTCCATCACAATTGTGAGTTTGCATTTATAAGATATAAGCTTGCAATACTGACTTTTTGTCTTGCAATTGTGAATTTAGTATGCGAGTTTATATAATTCTGAATTTTCTCAATATTGTGAGTTTATATCTCATAATTCTGACTTTATAACTGGCAATTGAACTTTATATCACGCAAATCTGAGGGCAAAAGTCAGAATTGTGAGATAAAAACATTTTTTGTGTTTGTTCCACATTTATTAGTATTCCAAAGTATTCTAAAGTATTTAGATGAAGTTACTAAACTTGAGTAAAGTAACGAAATAAGTAACAAATGACTTTTTAAAGCATGTATTTTGTAATCTGTAGTGAAATACATTTTAAAAGTAACCTTCCCAGCCCAGGTAGTGCTCAACCCCCAATGTAGTAGTTAAAATAATAGCATTCTCCCCTGAAAGTGATCTGGCAGACCAAACCGTAAAGCATAGAGATTTGAAACTTTGAGGGCTTGTAGTACTCACACCGTCTACAATGTCACCAAAGCTCGCCCAGAAATTTTCAGGTATTTTGGATTTTTTTTTAAAACTTACTTTTGCGTTCTAGTCCTAGGTTTTTGGCCACCAAACCAGTGCAGCATTATCCTCTGACTGTCAATGTTTATTAATAATTGTTTCTAAATTTCAAGAGCTGGCAAAACTTCCAAACTGGATGGAGGACACTTTTACTAAAATGGCTATAACTTGTGAACAGAATGAGATATTTTCACCAACCTCATTCTGTGGTTGCGTAAAAAGGTGGTGACTGGCCACTTGGTGGTGCTATAACATGGAAAAAATGGCTACAACTCTGTAACCCTAAGTCTGATTGACTTGAAAATTGCCATGCTGTATCTTTGTCCAAGGTGCGAAGAGTGCTTTTGAGGACATTCACATATCTCGAAAAACGCAGCCGGCAGCGAGCAATGAAGTTTGAGCAGCTATCAGACAGGGTTAGCGGAGGACAGTCGGAACGACACTCGCTGGGCCTGTTTGACTCACGTGCGTAAAGGATTGTATATCACGCAATTTTTCACACATGCCCACGACATTCATACCACATTGTAGAACTATTTGCCTCACTATTTGCCGCCATTGTCCATCAAATCATTGGTTAAATATTGGAGATTATTTCGAAAGCCAAGTTTGACAAATTAGTCCTAGATTTTTGGATCAACCTCGATAAAACTACTGTGGCACATTTCTCGGGACTCTCAAGGTCAATAATTATCAAAAAAATAGCCTTTTAACTATAACAGGGCCATTTTATGGCCAAGTTTACACAAAAGCCTCTTATTCCTAAATGAAAACTCAGAACTTTGCATCATTTGGTGAGCACATGCAGCACATGATTCTATAGGAGCATACCAATTTTTATGGAGACCGGCCCATAGGTGGGGCTATAACTGTTAAAAAGGTGCACAAATGTTGTATTTCTTTGGCAAATCTAATGAAATGGCTGAAAATGGCTCTCTTCCTGCTTGATTTGCGTTTAGAACTTCACACAATTTGGTGTGCACATGCGTAACATGATTCTAAAGAAGCATGGAAACTTTTATGGACATCGGGACATATAGTTGGGGTAGTTGTGGCCTAATGGTGAGGGAGTTGGGCTTGTAACCTGAAGGTTGCTGGTTCGATTCCCACACTGGCAGGAATTGAAGGTGGGGATTGTGAATGACCAGCACTCTCTCCATCTTTGATACCATGACTAAAGTGCCCTTGAGCAAGACACCTAACCCCTAATTGCTCCCCTTGTAAGTCGCTTTGGATAAAAGCGTCCGCTAAATAACTAAAAATGTAAATCGGGCCATAGCTTGCGCTTTAACTGTTACAAAGGTGAAAAAAGCTTTAAAAACCATGTATTTCCTTGTATTGGCTGTAAATGGTCTTTTCCATCTATGATCTAAGTGAGCACATGCTTGCTAAATATAACATAACACTTTTTTACGCATATGCTGAAAGCACTTGAACCTCGATAATCACTGCTCGCAGCTGATCTATTTATCGATTTTTAATGGTTATTATTTAGACGCGCCATTTCATGAGAAATTTAAGAGGTTGTTGTACCATTAAAACATCCAAGTTTCAAAGCTTAAAACTCATTATAAACAAAGCATGTTTTTAATCCGTCTCCAAAAAAAAGCTTGTTTGGATATTGGACTTTTGACATCACATGGGCAAATGCATTTGCATACGCCTGCCTCCAGAGCAAGACATCGATGAATTGTTTTATATCATCGCACCTCTGGCCTCACCCACTGATGTTCAGTCACTTAACGGCCAGCACTTACCTATACTGGATGTGAGCATCGGAAAAAAAAAAAAAGAAAACAAAAAGAACCCATTATGATAATTGGATACAGTAAACAGATGCGTTCACTTTACTCCCTGCACTTAAGTCTGCCGACAAGAGGACAAATGGATGACTAAATGAAATTATAAAGGAACGTTCCCTTTTGACACGTCTAGTTTAAACAGCTCATGTGAGTCTCCGTACAGACTTCATATACCAGCATCAGGAACAACTGTGTGGCTTATTTTTAATGGCATCCTGTATTGCGTCGGAGGATTATATGTTTGTTCTGAGAATTTGACTGCAGACTTTTTTGACGAGGCACAGTGTAATGGAGAGTTGGCAAAGAAACTTTTACTGACAGATGAAGCAGTCAGCTGTATTGGATCTGACAGCAGCTGTATCCCAAATTGTAAAGTAAACTGTTACACAGTTCACAAGTATGGGAAGAAGGAGGCGGGAACCGCCGAACATTCAACGTAACTTTAATCAAATAAATAAACAAACAACGAAAGTAAAATGGCGGCAGTTCCTCACAGCGACTGCCGCCCTCACAAGCATAATAAAAACACAACATCCTCTCTCGTCCTTCACTGTAGTCGCTCCTCCGTGAGAGATACGAGACCGGTGCAGCACGCAGCTGACGCTCATTATCACTCGGGTCACCGGCCTCGCGCCGTTCCGCTCTCGCCCGCCCTGCACGTCACATAGACGATTTCATAATGCTTTGTAAATTATGGTTTTATATGGGTAATGTTTTCAATGCATTATAAGTGAACCTCAAGGAACATACACAGTAAAATCCCCAGAGTTAAATCAACTCTGCTCAGATAACATTTGGTCCCTCTCTAAATAGAGTTAAAGTAACACTCTTCAGAGATTGAATGTCTTTTATCTTCAGTTGATTTCATCTAAGACTGTGGCTGAAGTCAGTTGTAGTTCTTGTGTTTCTCTGTTCTTCAGTGATTCTGCTTGTTAACAGCAGGTGTTCATCATTGATGTTCAATCATGGCTTAATTAATTGCTTAATTATCTCATTAACTTTAACTCTGCTTCAGTGTTACTTTAACACTATTTAGAGAGGGACCAAATGTTATCTGAGCAGAGTTGATTTAACTCTGGGGTTTTTACTGTGTATTAAAACTGTGTAATATTCATGCAGAACCTGATTTCCCCAAGTGTTTCTGGACTTGGTTGATTCTGGAGTTAAATCTGATTCCAATCAATCAGATCTGAGGGACAAGTTTACAGTTTATCAAGTTTTATCAAGCCAAGTTTAGGGTTAGGTGCTTCTACATCAGTGTGATTCACTCCGATGTTGGGGATAACTCATGGGTTGGTTTAAGGGGAAGTGATATGGTAAGGATTATATTTCCAGACAGGAATGTTGTTCCAGGATCAATAAAATATGTTGACCCAGGAATGTGTCTAACTTAGCAAAATCAGAACATGCAATTAGGTATAGCATGCCAGTCTATAGAAGAGCTTTAGTGGATGTTACACACCAACAGATAACTGTAGAATATATAGTGATGTTATTTGGAAATAATAGCTTTTTCTAAATACGTTTTCCATTGATTTTCTCTTTGCAGCCGTCTCATATAGGCTTTCTTCAATTCCTGGATCTTGCTCGTAATCCAGGTTTTGCAGTTTCCATACAAATAAGGCAAACTGGTGTCTCCTTTAAAATGAGAATGAAAACATGAAAGCCTGCTCATGCAGGTTTAGTCAACCGTGATTTAAAGGGACAGTTCGCCAATGAAAATTACCATTATTTACTCATCCTCATTTTGTTCCAAACTTGTGTAACTGTATATGGTTTTCAAAAGATGAATTTTTGAAACCGTACTAGTAATATCAATGATACTGAAATAAATTTTGGCTCCACTTTTCCATTAATTGATTGGCCTCCAAAGTAATTTTCACGTTTAGGGTTGCACGATTTATCGGCAAAGGTTTAATGCGCAGCTTGTCAGAGCTGTACAGCTCTGTGATCAGTAGTAAACCCTTCTCCATCTGAAAGCCAGAGGGCGCTCTTGCGCAGAAACTCAAAATACCCCCTGCAGCAGAAGAAGATAATGTGCCATACCGCTTCAGCTGAATAACCAGAAGATTGAAACGCTTTAATTTATTAAACGTGAGAAGAAGCCTCATCATCTCACAGAAGGACGCTCAACTGTCCTTATGAAGTGAGGTTGGAGTAAAAATATGTTGTTGGACAAGATGCTAATAAATGCTTCTCATGTCTTGAAAGAAGTTTGATGCGCGCTGCTTTTTCATAAGTACATTATAAGCGACTCAAACTCGCAGTGCTTTCAGATGGATGAGCATTTGGAGCCGTACTTCACTGACAAGCTGCGCATAATTAATAATCGCTCTAAGAATCGCAATTTAAGCAATAATGAATGTTATTATTCGTATCGTGCGATTAAATCATGCAGCTCTATTTCCATTTATGGAAAGATATCTCTAAAGAGACGTGTTTACTTCTTTAGCTGGTAATATATTTTATTAAAAAAGTGGATTTACTACAATGTTGTCCATTTTCCAGTCTTCATCAAGAGCCTGAGCCATGTTTTTCTTCTTTAAATGTAACCGCTCACTGCACATGAACACTTTAGCACATAGACCTTAACGATAAGCATCTGGGTTTGGTTGTGGGATGAGGTTGGAACCATGACAAGAAGATTTATTCTTGATGCACAGTATTGATCCAGTACCTATCAACCCTTTATCAGCCTCCCATCTCCCTCTCAGACTTTCACTTTGCTTCAGTTATTAAGCGAGCAAGCGTGTCTTTTTCCTGATTTTCCTGACTGAGATCCCACCGCGCGGTCGTTCAGCGGAGGGAGTCAGGGAGTGGGGGAGGGAGATCTCAGTGCTGCTCCAGTTTCCCGGGCTGTCACTTTGTTTATCGGCGGTCTCGATCTGCAGGTGCAGCGGTAAATGCAGCATCAACACTTTCTTCCAGTGGTCAGCTAGATAAATAAGAGTCGCCGATATGTTTGTTCACATAAGTGCCGCGACAGATGTGAACACTGCCAGAGGCACTTGGAGACCTTGGCAGAAGGTGACAGACGTCAATTCAAAAATATTGGGTGGAAATTCAAAGGGGTTATATCTTAATGCTTATTATTTATACTAGCCCTAACCCTGATGTCCACCTATAGTGTATACAAGTATTTATGGCAAAAAAAGAAACGTCCTCTCACTTTCAACTGCTTCAACAAATAATGAGCTGTACACAGTCTGCCATGTTTATCTCCCCATCAGAGCATTTAACAGCAGCAATAAAGTAAGAAATGCATTCTTATTAAAGCTACCACTATCAGTGAGTGATTTTTTGAGTTTTTTTTAATTCATATTAACAGAATATATAGCAGTAGGTTCTGTATATAACGTTGCTTTCACTTATAAACAGATAATAATACACAGATTTAATAGATATAACCGAATGAGCTTCAGTCATTTCAGACAGTAATTTCACCCTCACACTCCGCAACTTTTTACATTTTAATCCCGTGGCATGAGATGAAAAATCTCTCCAAAAATGAAAATTCTGTCATTAATTCCTCACCCTCATGTCGTTCTACACCCGTAAGACTTTCGTTCATCTTTGGAACACAAATTATGATAAATTTTTAATAAAATCTGCTTAGTGATGCACATATCAACTGTCAAAGTCATTGATTTCAGTAAACGAGGCTTCGTTTGATCATAAGTGTTTCGAAATTTCAATGGATCACGTGACTTTGGCTGTTTGATGCACGCTTCGAACCACTGATTCAAAACAAAAGATTCGCAAAGCTTCGAAGCAGTGTTTTATAATCTGCCATCGCTTGATATTATTAAATAAAGCCATTATTTTGTTTTTTTGGGCACAGAAAAAATATTCTTGTCACTTCATACTATTAAGGTTGAACCACTGAACTGTTTTAAATGTATCTTAAGTACCTTTCTGGGTGTTTAAAAGTATAAATTAACTTGATGTCAATAAAGGCATCGTTTATTTATCTAAAATATCTTAATTTGTGTTCTGAAGACGAACGAAGGTCTTACGGGTGTAGGACGACATGAGAGAATTAATGACAGAAATGTCATTTTTTGGGTGAACTAACCCTTTAATCATACTTTAAAGAAGTACACTTGTTTTGATGTGTTGACTAACATACTAAACCACATGTAAAGTTATAATTTTAACTGTATTGTATTATTTTGATTACATTTACCGTTAATGTGTTAAATGTACTAAACTGCAAAAATGTGTAATTACAAATATATTTAAATACATGACATACAAGTTTCAATAGAAATGACATTGGAGTATAATTTAATCTGCCATGAATGTTTTTTTCAGTACATTTCCAATTATGTGGTGAAATTACATATACAGATGCATTTAAGTCCTCTCAAGTTCAGCTAAATGCATTAAATATACATTTAAACTATAACAAATTTTCATTTAATTGTAAATTCAGTTTGCATTTAAGTATATTCTTTTAAAGTATATTATTTCCATACTCCTTTTAAAAGTATGTTGTACTTCTCATGTGCACTTGCGGACTTGTGGAGCTGCAATGTAATATTTTTATTTAGTACTGTCCTGAACAAGACAAAATGACTGAATTTATAAAAAAAAAAAAAAGGACTTAAATTAACTGTCCTGTCATGAACTGATGATCCACGACTGTTTTCATGTTTTGTGATAGTTGTTTGTGAGTCATTTTATAATTGCAAGATTTAAACTCACAATTGCAAGTAATAAAGTCAGAATTTGGTGATTTAAACTTGCAATACTGACTTTTTTTCTTGCAATTGTGAATTTAGTATGTGAGTTTATATCTCATAATTCTGACTTTTCTCAATATTGTGAGTTTATATCTCATAATTCTGACTTTTCTCAATATTGTGAGTTTATATCTCATAATTCTGACTTTTCTCAATATTGTCAGTTTATATCTCATAATTCTGACTTTTCTCAATATTGTGAGTTTATATCTCATAATTCTGACTTTTCTCAATATTGTGAGTTTATATCTCATAATTATGACTTTTCTCAATATTGTCAGTTTATATCTCATAATTCTGACTTTTCTCAATATTTTCAGTTTATATCTCATAATTATGACTTTTCTCAATATTGCGAGTTTATATCTCATCATTCTGACTTTTCTCAATATTGTCAGTTTATATCTCATATTTCTGACTTTTCTCAATATTTTCAGTTTATATCTCATAATTTTGACTTTTCTCAATATTGTGAGTTTATATCTCATAATTCTGACTTTTCTCAATATTGTGAGTTTATATCTCATAATTATGACTTTTCTCAATATTGTCAGTTTATATCTCATAATTCTGACTTTTCTCAATATTTTCAGTTTATATCTCATAATTTTGACTTTTCTCAATATTGTGAGTTTATATCTCATAATTCTGACTTTTCTCAATATTTTCAGTTTATATCTCATAATTCTGTCTTTTCTCAATATTGTGAGTTTATATCTCATAATTCTGACTTTTCTCAATATTGTCAGTTTATATCTCATATTTCTGACTTTTCTCAATATTTTCAGTTTATATCTCATAATTTTGACTTTTCTCAATATTGTGAGTTTATATCTCATAATTCTGACTTTTCTCAATATTTTCAGTTTATATCTCATAATTCTGTCTTTTCTCAATATTGTGAGTTTATATCTCATAATTCTGACTTTTCTCAATATTTTCAGTTTATATCTCATAATTCTGACTTTTCTCAATATTTTCAGTTTATATCTCATAATTCTGACTTTTCTCAATATTGTCAGTTTATATCTCATAATTCTGTCTTTTCTCAATATTGTGAGTTTATATCTCATAATTCTGACTTTTCTCAATATTTTCAGTTTATATCTCATATTTCTGACTTTTCTCAATATTTTCAGTTTATATCTCATAATTTTGACTTTTCTCAATATTGTGAGTTTATATCTCATAATTCTGACTTTTCTCAATATTTTCAGTTTATATCTCATAATTCTGTCTTTTCTCAATATTGTGAGTTTATATCTCATAATTCTGACTTTTCTCAATATTGTGAGTTTATTTCTCATAATTCTGACTTTTCTCAATATTGCGAGTTTATATCTCATAATTCTGACTTTATAACTCCCAATTGAAACTTTATATCACGCAATTCTGAGGGAAAAAGTCAGAATTGTGAGATAAAAACTTGCAATTACCTTTTTTGTCTTTGTTCCACACTTTAGATTAAGTTACTAAACTTGAGTAATGCAACAAAATACGTTAGCATGTATTTTGTAATCTGTAGTGAAATGCATTTTAAAAGTAACCGACCCAACACAGATTACATTATAAAGTATGGATTCTGAATAGCCCTAGTGTGGAGTTTGAATAAAATGTTTGACTTTCAAGATAGCTGAATGAAAAAAGGCAACTTGCTGAAACTATTGAATGTTTTTATATAATTGTTTTTGTGGTGAATTTCTTGAAGCATCAAGAAATTAGAGTCCCAAGGACACTTGCAAAAGCATTTCACATAATTTTGTCTAAAAAAAATATATTTTTAATTATGTTTTTCCTGAAAAGAATTTCTCTTGTCTTATGATCCGTAGAAAATCCTATGCAAATGACAGGATTTAGTTTTGTCATTAGGTAGTTGTAAAGATAAGAGTTGATCCTTGAAGATTACGCTCTTATCCAAACACTGATTGTGATGCTTTGATTTCCAAAAATCCTTCTGAAACATAAGAGGACCTGATGTTGTTGCGGTAATACAAATTTGTTCGACATCCTAATTAAATTAAAAAGAGTAAATATTCATGATACAAAATTACTAAACTCAAATGTCTCACTCTATCTTATAGCACAGTATGCCTTTTTAACACAGAACAGACAGTCAACATGATATTTTGCGAAGGTGAAACTGGATGTTGAATGCAAAACATTTGAATTTATTCATCTGAATTGATTGAATCTTAAAAAGCGGCTGTTCCATACCGGAATGAAGTCAGGTGTTTGGATGGGAAGTGTGAAATAAAAGACAAAAATGAGTAATTTTAATGCAAAATTAAGACTGATTATGCACAATAAGATAAGGAAAATGTATCAAATGTATTACTTTATTATATATCTCCGGAACACACGGTATTTAACAATATTGTTTAGTGTATCTAAGTAAGAAAGACATGAGCAATAATTCAAAAATATAAAAACTATTAAGTAAAGTTGAAATGCAAAATATGGCATCGGTTTCAAGCCCAGAAATAGATGGGCCTAATTAAGACGACTCCATCACTACACAGAACACAGCATGCCTGGCTGACAGCTGGCATATTGCTCAGCAGTTGAAGTATGGAGAATGTATTGGTGCTTGCTAGGAATAAAAGACACATGGACGAGCACGCCGACACACACACACACACACACACACACATATATTCTAGCACTTCAGTTGTAGCCGAGTTGGACTTACAAGAGCTGGCTGATGTTATAATCATCTCAAAACGTTTTCTTTCAAGTTGCAAAATTCTTTTTCATGCTCTGACTCACAAACAACATTCGAAATACTCATTAAATAAATCATTTAATTAGATCTAATATTACATCTGTTGGTATAAATGTTGTAATGTGCTGCATTCTTGCATGCTAATTCACGACAGTAAATTATGCACTGATAAAAATAGTATTTTTTCTAAACGTTTTCATATTTTAATTGTTTTAACTTTAAATTTTTAATTTTATTAATGTCAGTAACAGTTGTTTTAATGATACTGGGTATGGCTGGCTTGTGAAAATTGCAAGCTTGATGCAGGTTCAGTAGGGAACAAAAATCTTACTGTGCAGCCAAAATTATTTGTCAATTATTACTGTAAAGCTGCTTTGCGACAATTTGCATTGTAAAAAGCGCTATATAAATAAAGGTGACTTGACTTGACATACTGTAACCTGGTTCCCAGAGAAAGGAACTAATGGGGCAGATGCTATGGGGAACGCTCCTGCGGGAGCCGGTGTCTCAAGCACTTCTAAAGATGTTTTATCAACAAAGTTCGGGAGGAGCAGGTTCAGATTATTAACCTTATTAGCATTCAGTTAACCAGCTCAACCAATGACAAGAGGTATAAATACAGCAGACTTACCCCTGTTCATTCTGAGAGTTTAACAGCATCCCTCCTCCACCCCACCTCCACCTCCTCCTCCACCTCCTCCACCTCCACCCCACCTCCTCCACCTCCACCCCACCTCCTCCTCCACCCCACCTCCTCCACCTCCACCCCCACCTCCTCCTCCACCCCACCTCCTCCACCTCCTCCTCCACCTCCTCCACCTCCACCCCACCTCCTCCACCTCCACCTCCACCCCACCTCCTCCTCCTCCACCCCACCTCCACCACCCCACCTCCTCCTCCTCCTCCTCCACCCCACCTCCACCCCACCTCCACCTCCTCCTCCTCCTCCTCCACCCCACCTCCACCTCCTCCTCCTCCTCCTCCTCCTCCTCCTCCTCCACCTCCTCCTCCTCCTCCACCCCACCTCCACCTCACCTCCTCCACAACACCTCCACCTCCTCCTCCTCCTCCACGCCCACCTCCACCTCCTCCTCCTCCACCTCCACCCCACCTCCTCCTCCACCCCACCTCCTCCTCCACCTCCACCCCACCACCTCCACCCCACCTCCTCCACCTCCACCCCACCTCCTCCTCCTCCACCTCCACCCCACCTCTTCCTCCTCCACCTCCACCTCCTCCACCTCACCTCCTCCTCCACCTCCACCCCACCTCCTCCACTCCACCTCCACCTCCTCCACCCCACCTCCACCTCCTCCACCCCACCTCCTCCTCCACCTCCTCCACCCCACCTCCACCTCCTCCTCCACCTCCACCACCTCCTCCTCCCCACCTCCACCTCCTCCTCCTCCTCCTCCTCCACCCCACCTCCACCTCCACCCCCACCCCACCCCACCTCCTCCACAACACCTCCACCTCCTCCTCCTCCACCCCACCTCCTCCTCCTCCTCCTCCACCTCCTCCTCCACCTCCTCCACCTCACCTCCTCCTCCACCTCCACCCCACCTCCACCCCACCTCCTCCACTCCACCTCCACCTCCTCCACCCCACCTCCTCCTCCACCTCCTCCTCCACCTCCTCCTCCACTCCACCTCCACCTCCACCTCCTCCACCCCACCTCCTCCTCCACCTCCTCCTCCACCTCCTCCACCCCACCTCCACCTCCTCCTCCACCTCCACCACCTCCTCCTCCCCACCTCCACCTCCTCCTCCTCCTCCACCTCCTCCACCTCCTCCACCTCCTCCTCCTCCTTCTCCTCCACCTCCTCCACCTCCTCCACTCCACCTCTTCCTCCTCCACCCCACCTCCTCCACCCCACCTCCACCTCCTCCACATAGTAATCATAGTAATAAATCACCTTTTATAATAATATTAATTCGAAAATACTTACTTTAATAGAATTTCACAAAATTACTGCCTTGGTGAGAATAGGAGACTTCTTTGTGATTGTGATCTTAATGTTCCCAATTTTAAACTTCGTTTCGTCTAATTTTGCATTTCTCATAAGTTTTGCGAGACTATTGACACCTAAAAATGTTATTACGAGATGCTTTTTTAAATTTAATGTCCTAATTCTTTAAAAAAGAATATGCATCAGTGATGTGACAATGGCAAAGGAATTAATTGACAATGAGTGGGATTATTTGCTCGTGTGCAGTGCTGACATTTATCTTACCTTGCCATTTTCAGCATATTGCCAAAGTATATGACAAGAATCAATTGGGGTCCGATGGCTCCGACACCTCCACCAGCTGTCTGATGTATTGATACAGCCAGAGTGCGAGTGAAGATAGATGGCTGGGCATCTGGGTGGACAGATCAGGCTGGTGTGTGTTGGAACAGCAGATTGATCGGGGCTTGGCGCTCGGCACACGGAGGGTGTGAAGCCGTGACGGGGTGGTGCCCCTGTCAGCTGTTATAAAAATGTTGAGGCTCAGCTGTCAATGGGCTGTGGACACTTGGTTTTAGAATGAAGCATGAATGATCTCACCTTATGAGTAAATGATGACAGAATATTCATTTTTGGGTGAACAAGCCCCAGGGCTGGGTCGGTTACTTTTGAAATGTGTTTCACTACAGATTACAAAATACATGCTTTAAAAAGTCATTTGTAACGTATTTCGTTACATTACTCAAGTTTAGTAGCTTCATCTAAATACTTTAGAATACTTTGGAATACTAATAAGTGTGGAACAAACACACAAAAAAGTTTTTAGAAGTCTGAATTCTGAGATATAAACTCTCAATTTTGAGAAAAAAAAATCTCAGAATTGGGAGAAAAGTCAGAAATGAGATATAAACTCGCAATTTTCCAGAAAAAAGTCTGAATTGTGAGAAAAATGCCAGGATTGTGAGATATGAATTTGCAATTTCAAGAAGAAAAAAAAAATCTGAATATCAAGTTTTTATCACGCAATTCTGACTTTATGTCTTGCAATTGCAGGGAAAAATTCAGAATTGTGAGATAAAAATTCAAAATTATCTTTTCTTTTTTCACCTTTTTCACTGTATCGCAAAACATGAAAACAGCTGTGGATCATCAGATTCAAGGACATGCAAACTTTTGAATGGGGCAATTTTTATAAATTCAATCATCTGTTATGTGAAATAGCTGATTCAGGACAGTACTAAATAAAAATATAATTTTCGTGATCCCTCTTATTTTGTTAAAATGATTAAAATGCTGCATATTCTGCAAGAGGAATGAAACTTATGTGCAGAAATGCAGCTTTGGATGCTTTTTCAGACGCTCAGAGTCACAGAATCATTCATTTCTGTTTACATTCAAAGTAATCACTTTTGTAATCTAAAATACTTTTCAGATGGAACTGTAATCTGATTACCAGCCATTTAAAATGTAACTGTAATGAAATACAGCTACTCAAATTTTGTATTTTAAATACGGAACTAAGTTACTTGCATTTCGTTACTCCCCAACCCTGACTAACCCCTTTAAGTATTTGTGGATTTGTTTGTGCTGGTTTACAAAGATCCAATCAAAATGCAGCAAAGCTCAAGAAATGTCATCTTTTAGTTATATTGCCCAACCCTAATGCACAGGCAAGACTATAATTAGCTGTGGACGTTTTCCTGTGCACTTCAGGAGCACTAGAGCATAAGTGCACAGCCTTCAGGGATAGAAGAGCTCTCCAAAAGAATGTAATTATCACTCAAGAGCTTTTTTTAAACCAGTCCAGCTATCAAGGAATCTCATTCCTAACGCTCCTTATTATATGCACTTCTGGGATGGAAACACGACAAAATCGCTAATGGGAAAGCCTACAGTAAACCTCCACGGTCTGTTAATTGTCTAAAAGGAATGCATTGCTTAAAATTAAAAAATTTACTCAAGCCAATATCATTCCAAAGCTACACGACTTTCTTTCTTCCATGGACCTCAAAAGGAGAATTTTAGAAGAATTTTCAACGCTTTTTGTTTAGTCTCTTAAGCTCCAAAAAGACTTAAAACAAAACACGAAAGCAGTATAAAAGTGGTCAAGATATGAAAATATTGCAAATAAATCTTAAGCCATTCTCCGTTTGTGTTCCATAGAGTAAAAAACTTGAAAAATTATGATGGCAAATTCGAACCTTTTTAGGCTTAAGGCCCGTTGGCTCCATGAACGATAGCTATAAAGATAACAACAAAGATACATTTCCAAGAAATGTAAAGGAATAGCACTGTCCACACCACAGCTGTAACAATATAGAGAAACAATATCGTTGGGATCACTTTCAGAACGATTTGTTGAATGATAAAATACTGACAGCCAGTCAGAATCCATTCTAGTTTAAGGGAGAAGTTACTCGCAGATGTCCAGAAAAAGCCAAACCATGTCCTTTTCGAGGATACTTTAAACAAATCGTGAGAGGTATTAATGTTGAGATCATTATGCCTTAGAATGAAGAGACCATTATCGTTCATTGGTGTGGACGCAAATTTAGTCATTGTTCTTGGTGTGAAACCGGCCTTTAGTGATGGACAGGGCTGGGTGGGTCACTTTTAAAATGTATTTCACTACAGATTACAAATACATGCTTTAAAAAGTCATTTGTAACGTATTTTGTTACATTACTCAAGTTTAGTAACTTAATATAAATACTTTAGAATACTTTGGAATACTAATAAGTGTGAAACAAACACAAAAAATGGTAATTGCAAGTTTTTATCTCACAATTCTTCCCTCAGAATTGCGTGATATAAAGTTGCAATTGCGAGTTATAAAGTCAGAATTATGAGATATAAACTGACAATATTGAGAAAAGTCAGAATTATGAGATATAAACTCACAATATTGAGAAAAGTCAAAATTATGAGATATAAACTGAAAATATTGAGAAAAGTCAGAATTATGAGATATAAACTCACAATATTGAGAAAAGTCAGAATTATGAGATATAAACTGACAATATTGAGAAAAGTCAGAATTATGAGATATAAACTCACAATATTGAGAAAAGTCAGAATTATGAGATATAAACTGAAAATATTGAGAAAAGTCAGAATTATGAGATATAAACTCACAATATTGAGAAAAGTCAGAATTATGAGATATAAACTCACAATATTGAGAAAAGTCAGAATTATGAGATATAAACTGAAAATATTGAGAAAAGTCAGAATTATGAGATATAAACTCACAATATTGAGAAAAGTCAGAATTATGAGATATAAACTCAGAATATTGAGAAAAGTCAAAATTATGAGATATAAACTCACAATATTGAGAAAAGTCAAAATTATGAGATATAAACTCTCAATATTGAGAAAAGTCATAATTATGAGATATAAACTCAGAATATTGAAAAAAGTCAGAATTATGAGATATAAACTGACAATATTGAGAAAAGTCAGAATTATGAGATATAAACTCAGAATATTGAGAAAAGTCAAAATTATGAGATATAAACTCAGAATATTGAAAAAAAAGTCAAAATTATGAGATATAAACTCACAATATTGAGAAAAGTCAAAATTATGAGATATAAACTCTCAATATTGAGAAAAGTCATAATTATGAGATATAAACTCAGAATATTGAGAAAAGTCAAAATTATGAGATATAAACTCACAATATTGAGAAAAGTCAAAATTATGAGATATAAACTCTCAATATTGAGAAAAGTCATAATTATGAGATATAAACTCAGAATATTGAAAAAAGTCAGAATTATGAGATATAAACTGACAATATTGAGAAAAGTCAGAATCATGAGATATAAACTCACAATATTGAGAAAAGTCAGAATTATGAGATATAAACTGAAAATATTGAGAAAAGTCAGAATTATGAGATATAAACTCAGAATATTGAAAAAAGTCAGAATTATGAGATATAAACTGACAATATTGAGAAAAGTCAGAATTATGAGATATAAACTCACAATATTGAGAAAAGTCATAATTATGAGATATAAACTCTCAATATTGAGAAAAGTCAGAATTATGAGATATAAACTCAGAATATTGAAAAAAGTCAGAATTATGAGATATAAACTGAAAATATTGAGAAAAGTCAGAATCATGAGATATAAACTCACAATATTGAGAAAAGTCATAATTATGAGATATAAACTCACAATATTGAGAAAAGTCAGAATTATGAGATATAAACTCACAATATTGAGAAAAGTCAGAATTATGAGATATAAACTGAAAATATTGAGAAAAGTCAGAATTATGAGATATAAACTCAGAATATTGAAAAAAGTCAGAATTATGAGATATAAACTGACAATATTGAGAAAAGTCAGAATTATGAGATATAAACTCACAATATTGAGAAAAGTCATAATTATGAGATATAAACTCTCAATATTGAGAAAAGTCAGAATTATGAGATATAAACTCAGAATATTGAAAAAAGTCAGAATTATGAGATATAAACTGAAAATATTGAGAAAAGTCAGAATCATGAGATATAAACTCACAATATTGAGAAAAGTCATAATTATGAGATATAAACTCACAATATTGAGAAAAGTCAGAATTATGAGATATAAACTCACAATATTGAGAAAAGTCAGAATTATGAGATATAAACTGAAAATATTGAGAAAAGTCAGAATTATGAGATATAAACTCACAATATTGAGAAAAGTCAAAATTATGAGATATAAACTCACAATATTGAGAAAAGTCAGAATTATGAGATATAAACTCACAATATTGAGAAAAGTCAGAATTATGAGATATAAACTCACAATATTGAGAAAAGTCAGAAATATGAGATATAAACTCACAATATTGAGAAAAGTCCGAATTATGAGATATAAACTCACAATATTGAGAAAAGTCCGAATTATGAGATATAAACTCACAATATTGAGAAAAGTCCGAATTATGACATTTAACTCACATACTAAATTCACAATCGTAAGAAAAAAAGTCAGTATTGCAAGTTTATATCTACCAATTCTGACTTTATAACTTGCAATTGTGAGTTTAAATCTCGCAATTCTGAGAAAAAGTCATCATAATTATGCAAATGATGCAAAATTATGCAAACTCACAATTGTGAGGGGAAAAAAAAAAACTAATTATGAGGAAAAAGTTGCAGTGACCTTTTTTACAATTATAAAATGGCTCACAAACAACCTTCACAAAACATGAAAACAGTCGAAAACATGAAACTGAACTCCGCTTTTTCAGACTGTCAGAGTCAGAGAATCACCAATCGCTGTTTAAATGACATTAAAACTCAAAGTAATCACTTTGGTAATCTAAAACACTTTTCAGATGGAACTGTAATCTGATTACCACCCATTTAAAATGTAACTGTAATGAAACACAGTGACTCAAATTTATGTAACTAAGTTACTTGTGTTTCGTCTCCCCACTAACACACAAACACAACTTTAGTAGGGCCAAAAATGCATTCAGTATTAATATATACAGTTATGCACTTATGCCACATTTACCCATGACCGACTACATTATTTACTGAGTTGCTTTTAAATCCTTGGCATTTGTCAACACTACTTTGCCGCATCCTGTTAATTCCGTTTGGACAAGAAAATTGGCCACCGGCTGATTTAGCCGTTTTGCCAAGTCGGGCCATTTTTCAAAACACCAATTATCAAGGCCTCGACTCATCGATCAAAGGTCCCTTTTTATACTGAGTGACACAAATTAATTCCAGAGCAGACTCTGCCACATAATGAGAAACACAACTTCCTGTCATTTTTGTTTGGCCTCTTACTGTCCCAGTATGTTTTGAGGACTATGGATATTTATTGGAGTGGTTTAATTTTAAAATCATATTTATATCTCATTACATCTGCTTGAGGTGGATCCCTAGAGGCGTGATGTCTGTTTTTGCAACGCAGCACAATTGTTTTATTGCAGTGTTTGGCAATACAGGGTCTCTATTGCTGGTGTGGGATCAATAGCACTACCAAATAGTTTCACTGCAGCAACATCTTTCTGGGATTTGCCGCTTTGCATGATTATGCACCTTGTGAACTCTGTTAAACCTTGATAGACTATAAATAAAAATTCAGAATATATTTATAGCTGACATTTTGTGGAGCTTTGATAAAAATTACAGTTGAAGGTGCAACTGAACTGTTAATAATATCCAACCATTGCATAAATAGGTTTAATCTTAATCTAAAGAATTGTATTTATTTAACTTTGTTGGTTCCTAACTGGTAAAAAAATATGATTTTTTTGTATGTTTTTACCTGTATGCTCATTTATTTGATCAAAAGTACAGTAATATTAGTTTCTATGTTAATATATTTTAATATGTAAACATTCCTGTGATGGAAAAGCTGAATTTTCAGCATCCATTTCTTCAGTTTTCAGTGTCACATGATCAAAAATCAGAAATCATACTTATATGTTGATTTGGTGCTCAATTGTTAATAATGGTTCTTATTTTTATGAGGAAAATGTGATGGCACATTTGTACCAAAAGTATTAATTTCCCTTTAACCACCGGAATAAATTACATTTTAAAATATCTTCAAAAAGAAAGCAGTGATTTTAAATTACAATAATATTCCACACACTGTTAAAAAATTACTGTAAATTTTACAGTTTAATACTGGCAGCAGGGTTGCCAGCCAGTTACTGTAAATTTTACAGTAGTGTCACTGTAATTTAATTTACAGAATTTCCCTGTATTCTCTGATTACAGTAAATAACTGTATTTTTTTAAATTACGAAGGGTCAATTTACAGCAATATTCTGTAAATTTGAGTCAAACCAACACGTGACCCCAAAATGCATTGCAGTTTACAGCAATATGCTGCATTATTAAAAAACAGCCAGCGGCTGTAAAATAATGCTGTAATTTTTACAGCAATTCATTACAGTGCAATATTACTGTTTTCACTTTTGTATCAACTAAATGTGTGAGTGAGCATGAGACAATCGATTCAAAAACATAAAAAAATATTAATTATTCAAAACCTAGAAGTCTATATTTAGTGTAGGATATCTCTTTTCCACGCTATAGTGTTTCACATTGGAAAAGGATCATTTTACACGGAGGATATATGCTCGCCAAATCTGGATTGCTAAATGTGGACACAACTGCACAATTAGCTTTTATATTATGGTTAATTATAACTATGTGGCCCTGACTTTGTGCATAAACACTCATATAGGCAGCTAATGGGTTTTGATCAAGTGCCGCCACTCTTGCTGTGAATCATTTTTGACACCCCAACTTTCATTTGCATAATTAAATGCAAATGGATTGAGCTTGCATAATTAAAAACCTGACATGGATCAGTGTTGTGAAATAGCACAGATCAATGCGGTGGAGAATAACAGACATAGTTCATCAGTGACAGGCCTTAGAAAACACAGCCTGTATAATTGGCTTCACTCTGTTAGGAATAACATTGAATGTTGTCTGTCTCGCACTCCTGATTGTAGTGTGCTGTAGTTGACATAGTGTGTTTTTGTGGAGTAAGCCTTTTTGTACTAATGCTAAGGTGATCAACTTTTTCAGCGCATGGGTTTTCAGACATAGATAAATTCTTCTCGCACCCAATGTGAGGAGCTAATGTGACAACAATCAATCCGGCGTATCGCAGTTAGCCCGTCTTGTTGGCAAAGGCTATTTACACTAAGTCTGCGCAGCATTGTCTGGTTGAAAATAAAATTACTAAAGCAACACATCTGGTAACACTTGTCCTCTTCAGGATGGTGGAGAGCTCCTGCCTCAAGTGGAGGAGTTCAAGTATCTTGGGGTTTTGTTCACGAGTGAGGGAAGGAAGGAGCGTGAGGTTGACAGACGGATCGGTGTGATGCGGTCGATGTACCGGTCTGTCGTGGTGAAGAAGGAGCTGAGCTGCAAGGCGAAGCTCTCGATTTACCGGTCAATCTACGTTCCTACTCTCACCTGTGGTCATGAGCTTTGGGTCATGACCGAAAGAATGAGATCCCGGATACAGGCGGCCGAAATGAGCTTTCTCCGCAGGGTGGCGGGACGCTCCCTTAGAGATAGGGTGAGGAGCTCGGCCACTCGGGAGGAGCTCAAAGTAGATCCGTTGCTCCTTCACATCGAGAGGAGTCAGCTCGGCTGGCCTGGGAACGCCTCAGTGTCCCCCCGGAGGTGCTGGAGGAAGTGTCTGGGGAGAGGGAAGTCTGGGAATCTCTGCTCAGACTGCTGCCCCCGCAACCCAGCCCCAGATAAGCGGTAGAAAATGAATGAATGAATGAATGAACATCTGGTAACAGGAGAGAAAGGATGTCTTAGCTTTTGAAGCGAGTTCGAATCTACCGAAGAACTCATTCTTTTCCCTATTCCCATCTCATATCAGCTCAGCTCGAAGAGGCATTTATTTTAAATAAACTTGATGAAAATTTTTAAAAAGTAGAAATAAATTTGGTAACGTGTATTTAATTGGCCTATAATGGTGTCCTTGCACTGATTCAGGCGTAGTCGTGGCCTAGTGGTGAGGGAGTCGGGCTTGTAACCTGAAGGTTGCTGGTTCGATTCCCACGCCGGCAGGAATTGAAGGTGGGGATTGTGAATGAACAGCGCTCTCTCCACCTTCGATACCATGACTAAAGTGCCCTTGAGCACGAAACCCTTCATTGCTCCCCTTGTAAGTTGCTTTGGATAAAAGCGTCTGCTAAATGAATAAAAAAACATCAACTGCAACATGGACATATTGGCTCAAAACTCAAAACTGTGCCTCCCTACCCTTTTTCAATGCTACCTTAGTGCAGTAGTGCTATATATACACAGCACAGCATGCAGTAAGCAGTAATCTAGTGTTCCATAAGCATTGAGCTTATGGAATTAACGTGTTGTCCCGGTTAATATGCAAACCAATAATTTGGTAATGCAAGTAAACCAAGTTTACAAGAATCAGGTTATTTCCCAGTAGTGACATAAAAACGTAAGTATCCCATTTGTTGTGCAGGTTGTTATATTGAATGCAGCATTAAAAGCTCTAAAGTATTCCAAAATGTCAGCAGGAAACTCTTCCGCAGTTTCTAACAATTGAACACTAGAGGCAGTAAAACAGCAAGCTCTTTTAATCGTGTTCACACACAATTATGATTACAGAGCCAGATTATGGATTAATAAAGACTTGTTTTCACACGGCTCCTTGTACAATAATGTTATGACCTCAAAACAAGTGCATGATTTGTAAACGAACATATTTGGTGTTTGCATCTATCATCCAGCTTTGTATGTCCAAATACTGATGTTACTAATGTTACAAGCTTGCTCGGTATCTCAGCTGGTACCGAACTGACCCTACACAAACAGTTTGATTGACAGGCGATCTGGCCAATCATAACCCCATTTTGTCCGTCAAAGCAGTCAGCGGAGTTAGTAGATTAATGTTGGTGAACTTGAACTTGAAAAGTTGTGTGTACTCACATCTTTCCACGCTTGAAACAACATTCCTTCTGATGTTCATTCATGTTTATTTGATGCTATAAATGAACTGAAGAGATGATCGGTTCACGAGGAGCTACAGCGATCTGTCACAACACATTAAAGACACACTAGATGCTATTTATCGTTTAAACTTCTTCATGAAAAATTACGATTTATTAAATGTGAAACTGTTTCATACGTTTGTTTGTTGATGCGTTGTCAGTGTCCTCTTTGCTCCACAATGTATTTTTCACTACGTGAGAACATGATGTGTGGCGTGAGAGTGCATGGCTTGTCGGACAAAGCAACAGAAACTAAAAGGGCCATGGCGAAGGGTCAATTGTACATGTGATGCGAAGAACTCGGGTACAAATCCTGTGAAAGAGTTCAAAAACTGGCTAAAACTAGCTTTGTTAAAGCTATCGGGTTGATTTAGGGTTTAGTAGGTGTACGCTATTAAACATGATGGAGCATTATGCTTTTAGCGGTACAAAGTACAACGTAAAAAAAACATTGCCATGTTCACGTTCATCTGTTCCAGAAAAATCTTTTAGCGCCACTCACTTTGAAACAGTCGCGAAACGTGCACAGCGTGACGTATTTTGCGTTTTGCGATAATGTATTGACACAGGTACATTTTTCGAATGAGCCTGGGCTTGGCATTTTGACTGCACCACTTCTACTGAGGTTGCACAAGATGAAAACACGTTTCTTGGGTCAAGAAAGAATCGGAGAGTGAGATATATGTTCTCTTCCCCTACCATGAAACACTAACTCTGGCTGGATGCACTAAAATCTGTAGTAATAGCACTTTTCTGTCACAAAGCTGAATCAAATTTGTTTCAAAATTGACAAATTTTGCAACATTGCCAGATATTGAACTGAATTGAATTAACATTGAGCTGAATAACGACACTATTGTCTTATGTAGAGCTATGAGTGGTCTGAGATTAGCTCTGTTTTCACTGGTGTTCCTCAGGGGTCAGTCTTGGGCCCTTTAGTTTTTCGGAATTTTTTCTCACCGCTTGGCCATCTCTTGAGATCGGGTGGGGTGAGAAAGTGTTGTTTTATTTAACGAGCTATTTGAGTAGTCAACGAAGAAACAAAGTACATGACACACAAACCTTTGTAAATAAAATCCTACTCTGGAGGTTTCAATTACTGGGGTCAAATTGACCCAGCCCTAGCAAGCAATAATCCTTAAACACATTTGACAAGCTAGCTAATAAAACTAACAACCGATTACCTATGAAGACTGACCGGCTAACTCTATTCATCACCTTGCCAGTGCTGTTTTATTCTTTCATGTTGCTGAAGGCAAATCTGAATGATGTTCCAATTTAACCTTAATCAACAATTCGAATCGACCATGACATCCTGACCTTATTTTATTCCAAATTAATGCAGAAAATTTTCTCACCCAATGCTAGATGGAGTCATATGGCTGCAGCTCATGTGCATGAAAGATAGGGTTGTGGAGTTGAGACAGGAAATCAGCAGCCTAATGAAGAGGTTGTCTGCCATAAAGTATTTTATGTATTTTGAAAATACAAAAATACTAAATCTGAATGTATTTAAATAGAATATAATGTTTCAAAGGATTTAAAATGCAAAATATAAGATGCATGTATCTGAAATAATGCCCATCCCTGGCAGTGCTGTGAAGCTGCTTTGAAACAGTCTTTAACTGTTATAATCTTCTACTGTATAATAAAGGTGGCTTAGACCAAAGTATACTTCACTTTTTATACGTACGCAAAGGTCAGCATACAGTGCGCGTGACGGGAATTTCAACATCGTAATAGTATGCGCGTACTGAACGCACACCGCCAAATTTTTGTAACCACACATACAAAGTAAATCCAGTAGCCCCTCACTGCAGAACACAAGATCCAGGGGTGGAGACGAGTAGGTTTAGGCATATGTAAAGTGGGAGGAGTTGGATCTGAATCCATCTCGCCCCCTGAATCTTGTGTTTCTCGTGAATCTTACTTTACTTTTCACAAGGTGGCAACTGTACCCTAAGTGCGTCAATTCACAAGGTAGTCATAGAAAAAAACTGCGTTACAGACCGGAATGCGTGCAAGCTACAGCGACAATGGAGGCCTACACAGATGAGAGGTTAGAAAATACCCTCATTTGTACCCACAAGATGTTTATATGGGTTGTAACTCAATCGCAATATGCATACGCGTACAAGTCAAGTGAAGTACACTTTGCCAGGCTGTGCGTTCGACTGTGTGTGTACTCTAGTAATATGCATTTTCAGCTTAAGAACGTGCATGTAAACAAACTCATAGTCTATATCACCCTGGAAAAATATGCCTTCAGGCCTCGTCTGAACTCTTCTCTTCTCTTCTCTTTTCCAGGCGGCCCATCTCGCTGGTCATCTCCACCTTGCGACTGCTGCTGCAAAGGTCACAAAGGTGAAGGCGAAGGTGAGAGTGGAACCTCATTCAACGAACTCTCCACCTCCAGCTCAGAGAGCCACTCCGAGGCCAGCTCCCCGCAAGGCACCGTCATCCGCGGCCCGGTCAGCCGGCAGACACACGTGCAAACACTGGACAGGCCTCCCAAGAAAGGCCCCGTTCAGCATCTCCTGCAGCAGCAGCAGTCCGAGCATCGCCGCAAGAGCGACCTACTCCGGACGCTCACCGCGAGTTCCCGAGACACCAGCACCTGCAAGAAGCGGCCAGCGAAAGAAAAGTTGACTGTGGAAGAGGAATTGGAGAAGTGCATCCAAGACTTCCGCAAGATCAAGATTCCTGAGCACTTTCCCGAGCGCAAGTACATGTGGCAGGCCGACCTCCTGCGCAAATACCGTCTTTGAGGGACGGCGACAAGCGTTTTCAAACCTTCGATAATGTACGTGTTCACGACTACAACTACTATTGCTAGTACACACCACACTACTACTGCCTCTGACTTTCTTGTCAATGCCGGTCGACAACCCAAGCGACCACTTCATCTGCTTGAATGCTAATTGTTTACTTGTAAACACCTGCATTTTTGTAGAGTTCCAGAGAGAAGCAAGTGTTTCCGAAAGACACGCAGCTACTTGTCTCTTTGGTTTGGGTCTCCCTTGCTGAGCTACACAAATTTGTGTGTAATTGTGTGTTTGTTACAACTGAATTTTTGACCTCGGTATGTTAGTGCCACAGCGATTGAGTCGAGGTGGCCCAGAGGTTGAAAGATGAATGTGTATCCGCCTCATAAATAATGCATGTGGTCCCAACTGTGCCCTTTCTAAGAATAGCCACTGCCTTGGCGGATGTGCGAGCGGGTTTCCATTTCAACACTCCGAGAAGCACAGGAGACTATGGAGCCAAACGTGTTTTCCCTTTTCCGGATTCTCCACGTTCCATTTTCGTACCTCAGCTGAGCTACAATCAGTGGCTGTGAAGACCCCTCCACATACGGTCACGACATATAAGGGTTGTGGGGGGGAAACTCAATAGCATCACATAAAGGCTTTGAAACTGCTGCCTGAAACATATTGATTTAAACATGATATTCCAAATGGGAGTGGATGATGGCTTACTCTTGAGGTCAAAGGTTAAATACTGAATGTTTGAGAAAACCATTGAACAGGAAAGGACATGTAACACTAGGGAGATATTCCGAAAGCAATCACACACTGAACAACACAAACATAGTTTATGTGCAATCTTTTTTTGAGAAGACATTTTTGCTGCTGTATTCATTTCATCAATAACGACACCGAGCGAATTTGAGAAATTGATGGCTTTGATAAAATGTTCTGGAAGGACTAATGAGATCTATATATAGCTGATGAGAATTCAGTGGGAACGTATCGGTGTACGTAATGAACACAATCCTTTATGAACATCATGTTTTTAGACAGACCAAAACTAAGCAGCTTAGATACACAGTATATATCGTTTATTTTTCTTTAATTCTAGGAATTTGAAAACCAATACAATCATCATAAGTTGCTGCTATTGAATTATATTTATTTTCAAACTATAGTAGACAGACATCAATGTCAGTGGAATAGAGTAAGAGCTACACGTTTATAATAATGCCATACGTTTATTTTCAAACAGCTGATGCCAAGGTTAAATTACAGCTGATAATTATGGAAGAAGGTAAACAAGGATCTGCCTCTTGCATTATTTATTTCCCTTTCTTTCTTTTTTCCGCTAATTTCCTATATATTATACCTTAACTGCCTGTGATAAACAGCCTTAACATAAGTTTACCTAAAAAAATGTTTTTAAAGTTACACAATTATGTGACTGGATGTTTAAAAGAGAGGTACATTCTCACAGATATGATTCAATTCTGTGTACTGAGCATTTATTGTTATATATATATATATATATATATACACATACATATAATGATACATGCTCAATACATAGAATGTACATACACTAACTATATATAGAATTCATTTAAAATAAATATCACATTTATTTTCTCTGTTTTTAGACAATAACCTAAACGTATTGGCACAAACAGAAGATATGGTTCACTGTGTGAAGTGTGATGGACTCCAGATGTACACTTGTGATTAAATTGATTTAGAATTTTCTTTTCTCCTTTGAATTTGAATATAAATTAAGATTCATTGAGTGCTAATCAGAATGTGGCCTCCAGCATCTCATTCCCATATCACAAAGTCTATTCACCAGAAATATGACATTAAAGGGGAGAGAGAATAGCACGTATATAAAAGAATATATATGATTTATTATATGGGTGCTTAAAGGATAAAGTAAAGTCATTATTTTATTGTATTGCACCATTTTTCTGCTCTATTCCAAACACTGTCCTTATTGTAAAATAATAGTCACTTGTAAATAACATGATATTAAAATGTATTTTATATGAATTGCCCTTGTAATCTGTAAAAGATTATTCTTTGCCCGCTCAAGACAGCTAAATTATAATAAAAGTGTTTGGAATCAATATGAATGGCAATTATATGTCACTGTTTAAATGAATACCATATGAAGCTACAGTAACAGAATAGGAAAAGAGCTCTCGTGCTGTTATATGTCAAATCTAAAGCACACACTCACTGCCATTTTTACCTGGAAGTACCTGGAGATTCGAGTGGCATTCAAGCTGTGCTGTGCAGGCACCACACATTCATACATTAGAATCTATAATTATAAATGGTAGCCAGACAGAGAGTCCTTGCGAAAAACAATGTGCTTATTCAATGTGAAGTACTTTAAATCTTAAAAATATGTTTAAAAACCCGCAGAGAATAAAAAAGGCTACTTAAGGGTGCTTTCATGACTATGTTTAAGTAAAAGCACTTTGTAAAAATGCCAAATTAACATTTGAAATGTTTGATTTTAAAAACAGTAAACTACAGTACTTGATTATAATTTGAACTGTAGTGTGTTGCATTTAAAGTTAATATATTTGGAAATAAATTGCAACTTAATTCCAAATATATTTAAATACATGACATACACATTTCAATAGAAATGACATTAAAGTATACTTTAGTTTACCGTAAATGCTTGTCAATACACTTTAATCGCATTTCAAAAACAATAGAAGTCATTTTGAAATGACATATACTTAAGTGTATCATAAAAGCACTCTTATGTTCAACTGTCTACATTTAATATCAATTAAAACTGATACATTTTCATTTAATTGTAAATAATATGCATTTAATTGTCCGCAAACATTACTTTCAGTTCACACTTAAGGATATTCTTTTAAGGTATATACTTCCATAGTACAAGTATGCAAAAGCGCACTTCTTCACAAGGCAGATCAATATATTATCGTTTGATTATAAAGTCAGTGATGAATTTAATGGCATTATGACTATATTATGATGATTTTAATCCAGTGAAATTCTGTGCTTATAGTTTAAGAGTTACACCATGTCCTAGCTAGCCACAACGCGATAAAATAGTAAGTTGTCTCTTCCATTTAAAGGGGCGTTTAAACTTGCAGTGGTTTATATTAAACATCAAATATGGACTGTTATTGTGCAGCGTGTAGCATTTGCACATTCATTGTGGACAGACGAATTACTATCACTCGAAACTAGGGGCCAGATTTACGAAACAGCGCAGATGGGAGTGTTAAGTTGCGTGTGATCTACTGATGACTCGCAAAATAAAGAGCACAGATGCAGCTGGATCATTTCCATGATGACTAACGCAATCTTACCAAGAGCGGCGTCTGATTTAAGACATGCTTTTTTGACGAAAATACCAGTAAATTGACTAGCTCAAACCTTAGTAAATCACCTAACATGATTCATTTACATACTCTCCTCTGATAGATGAAGCGTGTGAAAGGGAAACTCCTAAAATGCATATGCAAAAATAACCGTGTCCACACCTTTTCAGTGCTAAATCCTGTCAGTAGTTTTTTAACGGCAGAAGAGGATTTGCGGTGCGAGCTGTTAGTAAATCTGGCCCTCGGCCTCCTTCACACTGCGTACAAAAGCAGTGCAAAATCCCAACAAATTGAACATGTTACAGTATTCACACTGGCCCAAAAATAGAGTAAAAATGCCATATAAACTTTCCATCAACACAATCTTATCTAATATAGAGTTTTATAAAGCAACAAAATATGGAATAAACTTGAAGTGACACTTGATGACGGGCACACAAACATTAGTTTCTATTCAGTAAATCTGAATCCATACTATTATTAGTTAGTTTTTTCAATCCTGCTCCAGCCTGCTTCTGCCAAAAATGTTATATTTTATGCCTGAAACTCACGTTTTGCCCAATTCCCACCCACAAAAGCCCATAGGAAGAGCCTGATTTTTCAGCCTCAGTCCGGTTTCTATTGGCTATTCCAATTTCGACACACACAATGCTTCATATGTTCAGTTACAGACGTCTGCGTGCTGTTATTATTAGAGAATTATATTTTGCGGGAGCCCACGAGTCATTTATTTATACCCACACTCAGCGATTCAAAACTTGTCCCATACTTCGGGTCCCGAGGATCGACCTCTACCTCTACCGGACATAAATATGGTCCCTCTCCTCATGTAAAACAGATGGTCAAATTTTTAAACGCTCTTCATGGCATCGTCTCGATAACCATTTTATGATTCATGGCCATTATTAGAGGAAATTTTCAATGTATTAACTCAGAAATTACCTCACTTTTTTTTGTATAGAGCCGCAACTCTATGCAGCAGAAATGCGGTTGCTTTGCTCACGCTGGTGCATGCGGCGTGAAACAGGCCTCGGAGTTAAACCATGGGATGCAGCATCTACTGTTCATTTGAAATGCCATGCCCACGACACAGGCTTCTTGATTCAGAGATTAATCTCACATCTTTCAAAGATATAGCTCTCAGCAGTTTCACATCGGCACCTTTTTCAATATTCTGTCAAAAAATAATGGGAAAATGGCCAGTATCTTGTCTTCGTCAGACTGGATGGGATAGTCTGATTTCCCTATCTACTTTAAATGAAAAGCTCACATATTGCTATTATTATTGTTATTATAATCCGCAGCAAGCTGTAGCTTGAGATCAGTGTTATGCTAGAGTTTGACATGTTTATTGATTATTCATAAACCCAGAGCATTTTTACAACCACCAGTAATTTATACTAAATAAACATTTCCACTAATAAACTGGAATTGCGAAAGTGACAAAAATGCCACAGATATTCTAAATGTGGTGATCCCTTTTTTTCCCTGTCATTTAATATTTGATATATTTCATAATATTCTAATATAGGACATATAAATGAAGACCACACTGTTTGACGGACATATGAAATATATATATATATATATATGAAAAAAAAAAACATTCCAGGGTTCCATTAATCCATTACCCAGCGATAATGCAAAATAAAACACCTACTTATGATGTCACATGGTCTATTTTGTTTTTCAAATTTCAAAATGAGTAAATAATTAATTTGATTGTTTAAATAAAGATGCTACATTCAAAAACATCATACAGAATATTTCAGAAGTGGGAATGTTCTTACTATTGAGAATATTTTGTTTTTGTATAGTAAAAGTTAATTGACTAAAGTATAAAGAAAATATGCATTAAATCGACACTGTAAATATTCAAATTCAAACACGATGAAAAATCATTGTACTGAGCACAGTCTTCAGAACTATTTTACGTTTTGGCAAATTGGTGGCTAATTTGTATGAATTTGAAGGATCTCATTTGTGCGTTTCTGTACAATCTGCTTAAATGGTTATATTTAGTGGTGGAGCAACAAAAACATACTTTTTTTTTTTTTATAAAAGTCTAAAAACCGTACAAATTCATCCAAAATCGCCACCTAGTACGATAGTAATTTTTTTCTGTGAGGTCAGGTTGTTGTACTCTTTAAAGAATACTATATATGCCGTATGTAAAAGGTCGTATTTAATGAATCGTAATGGTGTGTTTTAAAGTTTACGGTAACACTTTACAAAAAGGTCCCGTTAGTTAACATTAGTTAATGCATTAAGTAACATGAACTCACAATGAGTAATGCATTTGTTACAGTATTTATAATCTTTGGTTACACTTTATTTGAAGGTGTCAGTATTACAGTGTAATTACACATTTAAGTACTGAGTAATAACAATTAATTACATGTACTTACTATAGGATTAGGTTTAGGGTTAATTTCATGTAATTATGCATAATATCTAGTTACACTGACACTGACACTGTAAAATAAAGTGTTACCTAATCTTTGTTAACATTAGTTAATAAATGAATATAGTTTATTGTTTGTTCATGTGTAGTGCATTACTATTAAAAGATGCAACTTTTTAGTAAATATTGAATAAATGCTTATTGCTTTAGTTAACTAATGTAGTTAGCAAATGTTAACTTATAGAACCTTGTTGTAAACCATAACCAAATTTACTCTGTATTTTCACAAGCACACAGAGGAACGAAGGAGATGTTTCGAATTGTGAATGTCATAGATGTGTCATTATAAATTTGCAAGCTCTGTTGACTTATAGCTCATTGGTTTTATTTGTTCATAAAAATTCAGCGACGATACATGTAACTTTACTAGCTTAAAGTCAGAAAGCAGGTTGCCGAGTCTTAAAACGAAGATGGTACCGAGCAAAAAAAAAGGCTTGCAAGAAAAAGCACTTGGCACATATTTTGTGAGATGTTGTGTCTGTTTCCACCCCTTTCAGATGTTCACACACTCATGGCCCGCTCTCCCGCCAGGCAGACCTGTTTAAAATGTTGCCTGGCATATCAACAGCTAAACCCCCTATTGTTTGGTCCTTGTTATGTTTTCTTTTTAACCCACATAAAAATCAACCGCGTAAGACTGACGAAACCAGTCTGAGAATAAAACCAATAAATTAATGCATTAAAATGCTCATTTGAAAACTTGCAGAGCACACCACAAGAAGGTTGTTTGGTGTCGTTTTGACTTCAAAAAGGTCCAGATGATTGTGCGCATGCCGGTGTATGAAATATTGCAAATGTTTGTTTGTTTGTGACGATGTTAAAACATACCAAAAACACAGGGAAAAAAGGTAAAGCACAAAGTGTGGGTTGTGTCTGCTAATGTTTGCCACAAATGTACTGTAAATTGTTATGTATAAAAGAGAGCATCGTCTGAGATGTCTTTAGATACAAGCATAGAGGATTTAAAAATGTACAAGAACATAAAATAAAATTCTATAGAAACACTGTTTTGCTTGTGATGCTGAGATATTAAATGAATGATTGAAAGCATCTGACTTGGAATTAATACTTTCTGAAAAGTCACAGCAAAGGATTGGAATCAAAACTTGAGAGAGAGAAAAGTATGCAATGTGGTTCTAGACAAATTTTGTAGGTTATTTTTGCACAAATTTTGCACATATTTAGACTCCATACTCCTTACGTCCACTATGCTGGACACATTTGTTGTTGATTTTCTTGGCGTAAGATAAAAACCAACCAGCTTATGGGATTCCTTACAACTCACAGAACATATTGATGGGACATTCATGCAAACATGAAATATCTTTGTACATTTGAAGATTATAGAAAGATAGTGTTATAAAATGGCATTTATGTTATAATACTGTCTTGAAGGATTAGCGGAAATAATTACATATTTAATATGTTATTCATTACTTATTTATGTAATGTCGCTTTAATGTAAAAAAAAAAAGAATTAGGGTATTATTCGATAATAATTTTATGAAAATTTTATTTGTTAAAACTGTTCATTAAAATCGTCCTGGTTACGACTGTAACCCTGGTTCCCTGATCTCACGGCGATTCGTGTGTTTTTTACGAGGTGGCTAATTCGTACAATCTCACTCGTACGATTTCATACATTTTTTGCTAAATCGTACGTATTTTATGAGTTGCCAAATTCGTATGAATGACCCCGCCCATAAACCTACCCGTCACTGGGGTTTAGACAAATCGTCTGAAATCATACGAGTACGAAATAGACAGCTTGTAAAATATGTACGAACTGGTCGTGAGATAGAGTTGGAACGCCTCTGCATGACTGTATCTTAAGCATGTGTGAAATCACTCCAATCTCAAAGATGATACGTCTTCCTTTGACGAATTACAGTATTCCGCAGAAGCTATGAAGGATATCTGGAACAAACAGCCTCTCACTGGCTGAAAAGTCTCTCTCAGGCATGCCGGAAGTGTTGCAAAGTGACAAAGCGTCTTGTTCCCTTCCCAGGGAACCAGGGTTACAGTCGTAACCTTTTCGAAGGAACTCAACGCTGCTTCAGAATGTTCACGCTATTGTTGATACCCACTACTCCATACTGAACAAATGCCAGATGAATTGTGAATCATACAGAGCGTAAACTTAGGTAACAAGCACTTGAGATTCTCTTGTGGACTCTATATCCTATCCAGGCTATTAAATCATATGAAGGTGTGTGGAGAGGCCCAGCCTGCCGCATCACAAACCTCCTGAAGGGAAACCCCTGAAAACAATGCCTTGGAGGCAGCTATACTCCTCGTAGAGTAGGCTCTAATGACTGGAGGCGAAGAAAGAACATGTGCCTCGTAAGTCACAGAGGCAATCGGCAATCCATGTGCTTGTTCTTTGCTTAGATGCTGAGGAAACCCGTCTGGGTGAACCAAAGCAGACCAACAATAGATCATATTCACGCCGGTGGACATAGCAAATAAGTGCCATGATTGGGCAAAGCAAGTTGAGCATCTTTCTGAAAGGGAGGAGGGAAAGAAGCCTGCAGAACAATAGAGCATGCTACATTAGTGGGCACCTTAGGCACCGGTCTAGGATTAAGAAAAGATTTTATCATGCCGGGAGCAAACTCTAGGCAGTGGGAGGCAACAGACAGGGCCTGCAGACCCTCTTTAGTTAAGTAATTGTGAGTAAAAACACCATTTTAAAAATCAAGAATTTATCTGAAGATGGCTCAGTAGGGTCAAAGGGTGCCATAGACAAACCCTCCAAAACAATGGCCAAATCCCAGGGCGGAGCTGTTGAATGACTTGCAGGCCTTAGACGCAAAGCACCACATATGAAACAGGATACTTGAAGATGTTTACCCAATGAATCCTCCACGTAAACCTTTAAAGTGGAGTGGGATAGAACAGCAGAAAAACAATCCTGAAGGAACTCAGGACTGAAGCAACTGGCGCTCTCTGCACCATAAGGTGAAGAGTCTCAACTTCAAGCGTACAGTTTCTTTGTAAAGGGAGCTCTAGAGTTAAAAATCTTAAGGTCTTAACAACCTCAGTTGAGAGATCAGAATTCAAGAGTTGGTCCCACTTTGGGGCAAAACCCACAGCTTCCATATCTCCGGTCAGCGGTGATAAATGGTGGTTGTTTCCTCTGATGCAAACCGACTGACCGAACCTCCTCCAAATTATCTTGAACGATTCCGGGTGGAATTTTTCCATGGCCTCAGCCCTTGCCTTGACAGGATGTCTGCTTCCCAATTTAGATACCCAGGGATATAGACTGCCCTCATCTGGTGCAACCGCTAACAATGTGTTGTCTGGACGGACAAGGACATGTTAGCCTCTGAGATCTATGAGGAAGAATCTCAGCTCCAGAAATACAACTTAATGGAAGACGTTCACAATTAACCCTCAAGAGCTGACTGCAGATGACACACAGATCATACATAATATCACAGGCAGGGAGACATGCATTTTATAATTTTTTTTGCCATGATATTTTAAGAATAAGAATAAGAAAAGTAGAAATTATTTCGCTATTTCAGTGTGCATTTATTTTCATGCTAAACATTGTTTCCCGTTGTGAGACAGACTAACAACATTATCCCTTATTGCTAAGAAATAAAAGTAAATCTGGAAAGCAAGGTAATGCGAGAGACCCCACACATCTTGTGATGTTTCTGTTGCCTGTTTTCCCCAGCAGTATTTCTGAGGACAGCATTTAACTGTAGACAGAAAAGAAATCTTCCATAGATCTCCCTTTAGAGTGTTCTGTCTTTCTCTTCATCTCACAGGGAGGGGCTGTGCTACTGTCAGGATTACACAGATAAGGAAGCTGCATTCATCTATTTTTCAGTGTAATGGATGAGCGTGCTTCAGCTGGAGATGGGATCAGATGATTGGTAGAACACAGCTCATAAACCAAAACGGATATGCAGCCAGAGACGTGTTATATCAATTCTTCATTCAAACCGACTGGAATTGCTCATTAGCTAATTCTGATTTGCGATTATTAGCAAGTTAATTTTAGCACACAAACATTTTCACTTTCATGTCATTATGAACTCACTCGCATGTCACTTGAGTTTTTTTGTTTTAATATGCAAACAAATTTTAATAGAGAAAGAGCAGCAAGAACATTTCTCGGAACATTTCATATTGTGTTCTACGGAGTACAGTGGTTCAACCTTCATTTTATAAAGCGACGACAATACTTTTTGTGGGGCAACAATATCTAGCGATGTCTGATTTCAAAACACTGCTTCATGAAGCTTACGAATCATTTGTTTTCGAAGCAGTGTTTTGAAAAAAAAAAGTATTCTTGTCGCTTTATAATATTAAGGTTGAACCGGTGTATTCACATGAACTTTTTTAAATATGTTTTAGTAGCTTTCTGGGCATCTGAAAGTGTTCATTATCTTGCTGTCATTGCCTCGCTGAGCCATCGGATCTCATATAAAATATCTTAATTTGTGTTCTGAAGATACCTTTCGGGTGTAGAGCGACATGAGGGGGAGTAATAAACAGGGTTGGGGAGTTACGAAACACAAGTAACTTAGTTACTCATTTAAAATACCAAATTTGAGTAACTGTATTTCATTACAGTTACATTTTAAATGGGTGGTAATCAGATTACAGTTACATCTGAAAAGTGTTTTAGATTACCAAAGTGATTACTTTGAGTTTTAATGTCATTTAAACAGCGATTGGTGATTCTCTGATTCTGACCGTCTGAAAAAGCGGAGTTCAGTTTCATCAACATTTTAATACTTTTAAGAGGGATCATAAAAATTTAGTTAGTTTTATTTAGTACTGTCCTGAAATTTATTTAAAAAAAAAAGCCCAACTGTCAACTTTACTGTCCTGTCATGACCTGATGATCCACGACTGTTTTCATGTTTTGTGAGTCATTTTATAATTCACTCGTCACTGCGACTTTTTCTCACAATTTGTTTTTTCTCCTCACAATTGTGAGTTTGCATTTCACAATTCTGACTTCTTTTTCTCAGAATTGCGAGAGTTATAAAGTCAGAATTTGGTGATATAAACTTGCAATACTAACTTTTTTTCTTGCACTTGTGAATTTAGTATGTGAGTTTATATCTCATAATTCTGACTTTTCTCAATATTGTCAGTTTATATCTCATAATTCTGACTTTATAACTCACAATTGCAACTTTATATCACGCAATTCTGAGGGAAAAAGTCAGAATTGTGAGATAAAAACTTGCAATGACCTTATTAGTATTCCAAAGTATTCTAAAGTATTTAGATTAAGTTACTAAACTTGAGTAATGCAACGAAATACGTTACAAATGACTTTTTAATGCATTTATTTTGTAATCTGTAGTGAAATACATTTTAAAAGTAACCTACCCAGCCCTGGTAATAAATGACAGAATTTTCATTTTCTGAATGAACTAACCCTTTAAGAAAATATATTATATGTTATATGTAAGTTATATGTAAGTTATAAAATATAAATATAGTTATTAAGAAAATGTAATAATATTTAACACTATTACTGTTAAAATAAATGCAGACTATGTGATCTTAAGAGGCTTTTTTTAAAAAAAAAAAATTAATGATTCTGAACTTTTAAAAAAACATGCCATTTTCAGAAACAAGACTTTAATCTAGAGAATCCAATTACGAGATGGCAAAAACCTTACAGTGATAATAGCTGCTAAGGCTTGGTTCTGTTCCATTTCTGCCATCTTTGATCATGTGTACACATGAAGCTCCTCAGCCCCATTACTGGCAGACAACCTGGCTACTATCCGCCCCTGAGAGACAGTTAGCCCCTCGCATCCCAGCCCTGATTAAAGAATCAGATGGTGCCATTACATTTTCCATTCGCTCTCTCTCCCATCAGAACGGGACAAGCGCAGAACAGGAAATGTAAAGGGCTATGGTGCAGTCAGAAATATAAATTCTGTCATAAAAGTCTTCGATGAGAGCCATTTCGTTTCAGTTCCATTTTCCAGCCGTCGTATAACGGCAACACATCTGCGATGAGATATTTTGTCAAGCACGCTGAACTATTTGGAAACATATTTTTTTGGAGATTTAACATTACGGTGGGTGATCTGCATAAATCACATCAGTACATTGACTACAATGTTGCGCTGAACAAATTTAATGTAAGGTTTAGATTCACGCAATACTCTTGTGGGCTGAAAATGAGCTGCTTTTAAGATGAGCTCTACAAGCAAATTCCCATTTTACATCGCATCTGAAACTTGACCACAGTATTACAATGCATACTTGCAGAAATGAACTTCTTTTTTTCTATTGCCGAAAATCATGCCCCTCCATGCTGGTTCAACAATAAAGTGCAACAGTCTGCTTCCAGAAGTAAAAACTCAATTTTTGAAGTCAATCCGAACTGATTTTAACGTCAGTTAATGTTATAAACATTTCAAGACAGACCAGTGAGTTCCAATGGTATATTCTAGATGAAGCCATTGCATTATTTGAAAAACTACACTACCCATGATGCTGTACAAAAATCCCACCAATCAGGGAATCCCATGAAGCGCCACAAAAGACGTTATCGAGTTAGTCTCACTATGCTGTTGAAATACTCATATTAAAATGAACAGTTTTATATTTCGCCATCGTTTTTGAGTCGATCATGACATTTGCAATGCTTCATGGGATTGTAGTTCTTTCCCCCACTAAAGCCCTGAAGTACCTCTTTTTGTCAGGTTTTGCTTCAAATAAAAGTTTGTGTCATAATTCACTTTGTAGGTGATTCACTTGGTAAATGGCTTAAAAAACTTTAACTAAGACCTTTTTTAAAATCCGTATAGGAAAAATAAATGGAAAAACACTTCCTGACCCAATGCCTGAAAAAGATCTCTAATGAGAACACAATTAATAGCATTTTATTATATTTCATTTACATTAACAACAGGAAGGAACAGGAACAGCATTTTGCTTTATTTGTGTAGTTTTATTGCTATCTATCCTTTCTGAAGTCATTGAAATATTTAGTTTAATTTTTTCCACATTAATAACAATGGCTCCAACCACTGAAAAATCTCATTGATCCAAAATACTGCTACTAATAAATAAAGTATATTTTCTTATAACAAACTGAAGAACGCCTAATGCAAAAACAACATATGAACAATAGTAAACATACATTAATATTAATATTAATATTAATATTAATAGTAACTGACTGTTTTGGGTGGTCTGTTCTGATACCAGACACTAGACCAAAATATTCTGGTAATCAACCATGGGTCTTGATATGCGCTTTCCACTGTATGCCAATTAAAAACCAATTGATTCATGCCCAAAGCATCATATTAGTCTAGGGAAAAGCCATGTGAAATCTTAAAAGGGTTACAATAGGGAAATCATCCATAGAGCTATATTGCATTATTGTGTCATGTAGAAGTATTTATAGTTTTAATTAAAACCCTCCAGGCCAGTGGCTCATTGCAAAAGCTCTTTGTAATTCCAAATGATGTTCAAGTGCTTACTAAAAGTTGGTATGATAGTTGTAATTGAAATCAAATATGTTAGCCGCTTTGAAAAGATTTATTTATTCACTGGATGTTAATAATGGTTGACATTGGTACATAATCCGGAGAAATGGAAACCGAGAGAGAAGATGTGAATCCACATTCCCGATGATGCTCTTGTTGATCACATTCGATATAAGATCATTTGACAAACTGGCACCTGCACAAGTGAGACTTTATTCAAGACCACTTGAATCTTCACTATAAAAGCCATGCAATTCAGCAACATGTCAACTATAAAGCTATAAAACTGACTGTATTAAATATACATATATGAAGTTTACTGATAAATATTCAAAAACATACAAATATAGCCTATAAAGGTGGTTAAAGGTATTGCAAGACAGTTATGTCTTTGGCTATGTTCTCACTGAATTGACATCCGCATTAGCATGAGGTTTTATTAACAAAGTTCGGGAGGAGCATGCTCAGATAATCAATCAAGATAGCAAAGGAGGATCACGGTCAGTTCATCAACTCAATTAGTTCAAAAGGAGGTATACAGCAGACATGCCTCTGTCCTACGACAGTTTTCCAGCATCCTTCCACCACCTCACTCCTAACTATTCCTATCCCAGCCTGGGATGTGGGCCAAATTCCAAGCTTGGAGCCCTCCTCTTGGATAGCATGCCAAATACACATAACCTGATATAAGTGTTAACTTGTGAATTACAAGTGTGAGTCTCGAAATGTTCAGTTCAAACAGCAACTTTAAGTAGTGTCTTGAACACTGTCTGTATGTGTAATGGGAGTCAAGCCCATATTCTCTTACCAGTATCCATTGTGCAATGTTTATGTCACGATTGTCAACTGAAGTGCCCTTAAAAACCCCTAAAGGGCACTTCACCTTGGACTTTCACACACTCACACTCTCATTTGTTCACACGGACTGCATTTCCCATAAGCCCCGTACCTAGTCACTGATTACCGCACCAGCTGCACCTCATCACCCACTCCATATAAGCACTGGTCACACACCACTTCTCTGCGAAGTCTTTATTTGGTTCCCCTGTCAATTCTGAGTGTTATTTCCGTGTTTGATTTCCTGTTTTTGATTATGCCTGTTTTCCCCATTGTCTGATTCTTGCTGCCTGCCCCGACATTCCCGCCTGTGTATTTGACTACGATTCTGTTTATGCCATTCCTGTTTGCTGTTCGTCGACCTTTGCCTGTTTGTCTACTCATTTTTTAGTAAAGCTGCATTTGGATCTTGGGGTGACTTCGCAGAGAAGTGGTGTGTGACCAGTGCTTATATGGAGTGAGTGATGAGTTACAGCTGGTGATGGTAATTGGTGACTGGGTGATGAGGTGCAGCTGGTGTGGTAATCGGTGACTGGGTACGGGGCTTATGGGAAATGTAGTCCATGTGAATGAATATGATTGTGTCAAAGTCCAAGGCGAAGTGCCCTCTAGTGGTTTTTACGGGCACTTCAGCTGACAATCGTGACAGTTTGAGAGAGAAATTGTACTGAATACAGTATACTGTGAATCCACTGCGTGTACCAGTGAAGCTTTACTGGCATCTAATGGGGAAGATTTAGTACTCCGCCCAAACAAAATCATCTCTCGAAAGCTCATTTAGATTATATTCAGCCATAAGATTGTGCGAAGCCATAAGCCATTTTTCTTTTCTTTTTTCAATTATTGTGTTCAACATGTTTTATCAAATATATATTGGATATAAAAATGTACTCATGAATTATGTTCATAAACCAACCTTTTTACCAAGGGAATGATAATTTAAATGTAAATGCATCAAATGTTTGTGACAGTTTTATGACGTGGACATTTTTGTCCTCTTAGGACCTCAGAGTAACTTTTTTAACAACTTTAAGCCCCATGGTAGGTCTGCAGTAAGACCATGGATCACTGGACAACTGGGCATAGTTTGAAACTGGAAAAAAAATTGCCTCTTCTCTTGATTTCTGATGTGATACACAGATGGTAAGGTCAGAAATTGGTGTACACAGCCAAAATCCATGGATCCATTCTCCCTTCTGTCAACAGCACAGGCTGGTACTGGTGGTGTAATGGTGTGGAGAATGTTTTCTTGGCACACGTTAGCCATCTTAATACCATTCAAGCATCATTTGAATGCCATGTGCATCCCTTTACGGCCACATTTAACTCATTCGCAAAAGGATCCAGTCACATTATGTACCAACTAGACATATCGCAAGACTATTCTATGAATGTTACAATGACATTAAAATATTACATTAGGGCTTTTCACATGAAATAAATGAATGAATGAACATAAATGAACAAATTAAGCTTGCTTACATGTACATTCTTAAACCTACACTGTTAAAAATTACCTGTGAATTTTACAGTATAATACTAGCAGCAGGGTTTCCAGCCAGTTACTGTAATTTTTACAGTACCATTACTATAATTTAATTTACAGAATTTTACTGTATTCTTTGATTAACACTTTAAAAAAAAAAAAAAAATCTGTATTTTTTTAATTAAATAAGTCACGTACCACAGTTGTAGACCACTCTCTCTTGCTGCTACCAGAATCTCAACCGTTGAAAATCCTACAATGCCTCTTTATGCTTGAAATTTACAGTAATATCCTGTAATTTTGAGTCAACCACCACGCCCCCAGAATGCATTGCAGTTTACAGCAATATGCTGTATTATTAAGAATACAGCCATCTGCTGTAAAATATTGCTGTAATTTTTACAGCAATTTATTACAGTGTATTATACTTAATAAGCCGACAACGTGTGTGGTCATGAACTGTAAATGCGTTAGACTATTTACCTTTATTGGCATTAGGTCATTAAATAAGAATAAACTGATCGGAACAGCTCGATTTTTGTTTGTTTTTTTGTTGTTCAATTATATTATACCCCAATTTTGCACGACATGTAAACACTTTAAAAGTGAAGTGTGTTTTTTTTTTTTGTTAAAATACATTCTCCTAACCTAGTTAATTGTTCATACTGTTATATGCCATTTATGGGTTTATTTCTTATAAAAGTGTAAACATTGAGCCCCTCAGGCCCCATGAAAACATTGGGCTCGGTCCGCTGAGATCTGTCAATCTCTTTCCAACTCAACCTAGCAAGAGTTTGGGATGTGGCTACAAAAGCAAGCTGAGCCAGAGGACGTTTTCCCAGTGTGGGACCATGACTGATGCATTACATGGGAAAAGACCTTCAGCTTACAGAAGTGCAAGCCAAAATTCACTGAATTTAGACCTTCAAATATTAAACGAGATATTGTGATGCTACATGCTACAAAGGAAAGTTCACTATGGCAAGCCATTTTGACTTTTATTCATTCTCAGGATATGAATTCTTGATATCAACAAATCAATTTTCACAAATCAAAATGCTAATTCTTGATATCAGGAATTACATTTCCACTAGTAACAGTGTTAATTCTTGCTATCAACAATTCAGTTCTTGATATCAATAATTAAATTCTAGATATCAAGAATTACATTTCCACTAGTAAAAACTATAATTCTTGATATCTGTAATTGTATTTTCACTAGTGAAATCTCGCCATAGGCTGCCATTCAAATTCAATTGTTGAAATGAATGGCAAGCCGTTTTGACTTTTATTCATTCTCAGGATATGAACTTGTGATATCAACAATTGCATTTTCACTAGTTAAAATGTTCATTCTTGATATCAGGAATTAGATTTCCACTAGTAACAATGACAATTTTTGATATCAAGTATTATATTTCCACTAGTAACAAAATTCTTTCTTGGTATCAACAATTCAGTTTCCACTAGTATAAACGTTAATTCTTGATATCAACAATTGTATTTTTACTTGTGAAATCTTACCATAGACTGCCATTCAAATTCAATTGTTGATATCAAGAATTAATTTCTTACTAGTTGAAATTCCAGTTTCACATATCAGGAATACAATTCTTACAAGTAACAATGCAAATTTCTGATATCAAGAATTACATTGTTACTAGTGCAAATGTCTATTCTTGATATCAACAATTGAATTGCTACTAGAAAAATGTTCATTTCTGATATCTGAAATGAATTCCTGATATCACGATCATTTCTGATATCTAAAACGGCTTTCTTACTAGTAACAATCACATTCATGATATCAGAAATTAACATTTTTACTAGTAGCAATTCAATTGTTGATATCAAGAATTGAATAGTTGAATTGAGTCAAGAATTGAGTGAAAATGTAATTGTTGATATCACAAGTTCATATCCTGAAAAGGAATAAAAGTCAAAACGGCTTGCCATATTTACTAGACATACAAAGTATATCGCATGCCTTCACAAGAGCTGTGTTTGTGTTGAATAATTATGATCAGAAATTCTGTTGTGTGGTGTGAACCCTGAGGACAAACTCTGTAGATTGTCGTGAGGAACGAGAAATTGACCTGACGCAAGCATAACACGACTTCTTCTAAATCTTTTTCTTTTTTTCCGAACATTTTCTGTAACAAGTAGTCCAACTATTATCACCATTTCTTCTTGCCCATCGTCCACCATAAAGTCACGTTTGACTGTGAGAGATTTTGCGAGATTTCCTGTGATCACGGTTGTTTGTGAATGGAATCTGTTAGTGTGTGGTGTGCTGTCTTGGTCACATCGCTGCACTCCACACACTAGAGCAGGGGTACTCAACTGGCCCGTGACGAATGCAAATGATATAATTTATTTTTGTTTTAAATTAAATTAATATGGCTTAAATGAATATAAGTTTGAACTATGTTTTTGTCATATAAAATCATTTTGGTAATCAAATATTATTTTCAGACATGCGCAGACCTGCTATATACTGAATACACTGTTAAAAAATTACTGTAAATTTTACAGTATAATACTGGCAGCAGGCTTGCCAGCCAGTTACTGTAAAATTTACAGTAGTGTTACTGTAACTTAATTTACAGAATTTCCCTGTATTCTCTGATTACAGTAAATAACTGTATTATTTTTAATTACGAAGGGTCAATTTACAGCAATATTCTGTAAATTTGAGTCAAACCAACACATGACCCCAGAATGCATTGCAGTTTACAGCAAAATGCTGTATTATTAAAAAACAGCCAGCGGCTGTAAAATAATGCTGTAATTTTTACAGTAATTCATTACAGTGCAAGCTTTACTCACCCTCGAGCCATCCTACACTGTTAAAAATTACTGTAAATTTTACAGTATAATACTGGCAGCAGGGTTGCCAGCCAGTTACTGTAAAATGTACAGTAGTGTTACTGTAATTTAATTTACAGAATTTCCCTGTATTCTCTGATTACAGTAAATAACTGTATTTTTTAATTACGAAGGGTCAATTTACAGCAATATTCTGTAAATTTGAGTCAAATCAACACATGACCCCAGAATGCATTGCAGTTTACAGCAATATGCTGTATTATTAAAAACAGCCAGCGGCTGTAAAATAATGCTGTAATTTTTACAGTAATTCATTACAGTGTAGCCTACTTAGTTCACATTTCGCATCTTTTGCGCGCGCATATTCATTATTTCCTATGTAGGCGCGCAAAATGGAAGCGACGTAGTCGCGACGCATATGTGGTGCGGAATGCTAATTTTTTCCAGGCGCGCCTGTGCCGCGGTGAGATGACAACATCTCAACTTTTCAGAATGCCGCAAGCACACTGCAGGTCATGTGACAAGAACCATCCAATCAACCCTTTCTCTTACCCTAACGGTCGCCAAATTACCTCAGACGAACGCAGAGCCGTTGTGCAGGAGAGATGGTTTCACGGCAGAAGATCTGTTTGGGCCAATTTTTCTTAAAAGATTATCAAACTGGTCCTTGTCAACTCTGAAATAGGCTTTGAATCTCTCATCGTCCAGACGGAGCTCTTGGATGAGTTTGTGAAATTCTCTGCGGTGCACCTGAACACTGCGGGAGTTTGTTTTTTCTTCTCCATAAATAAATCTTGTACTAGAGCTACTGCAAGGGCTTTTCAGTGATGGAAATCCATTGAAACTAGAAAGCTGTTGGATAGCAACGAAAGACACTACAGAAACGCAAGCTCCAAAACGCTTGCAAAAGAAGGAAGTGACACGGCCGCGCTTTCCACGTTTTTTTAAGGCAAGATATGTGAACGGCCCCTTAACGAACACTTACAAGCGCTTGCTTTGGCAGAATTCCAATCGCCTTTATTTTTGTGAATTTTGGGATCAACATTGACAAATTTGTTATTTGAGGATGACAACGAAATGAGGAACATACCAATCAAGGAACACATTGCAAACAAGAAGAGTCGTAGCATCAGCAGCGAAGGAAAGAAGAACGGAAGAATCCGTTTACTGTCAATGGGCAGCCTTTGTTTGCTCGTAGTAAAGGACTTGGCATATGCAAAACCTTCAATGTCAAAAGATGTTGATTTTGCAGTGTGACAGAAATAATATAGCTCATGTGCCACAGGAAAACACTTTATCTTCTGTGTGTGCAACATCTAATAATGATATTATCTGCTAATACCATCACATTAAATCTGATTGGCTTTCATTGGTGATGTCATATGTAAATGAGATGCGGCTCGTGAGACTTGCACTCGGACCATAGTGCGGCCCACTGGGAAAAAGGTTGAGAATCGCTACACTAGAGGAACAAAACCATAAAATCTACGATGCTTGTGCTCTCTCTCATTTTGAATATCTGATAAGATTTAAAAAATCTTTTAGCGTGGGCCAGCCTTAAAACACAGGCAAAACGTGACAGAATGAGGTGTGGAAAGATGAAGAACGTATGCGATTAACATGCACTACAGAAATTCATCTGTTTGGCATCAGTTTTGTGGTTTTGTTCGAGGGAAAATAGAGCAAAGAACAAAAACAAATAAAGCCCAGTGGGCATCTTTCTCAGAATATCATTAAGACTTCAGAGCTAGCTGGAGCTGATGATGGAAAGGGGGGGGGGGGGATAGGAGGGAAACAGTGCGAAAAGAGGGTGTGTGAGGATGAATAAAAAGAGAAAAGAGTACGAAAACAAAACAATCGCTCGGAAAGCAAGGCCAAGGAATGTTGTACAAGGGGAGGACATTCGTTTTGTGAGCAGCAGAATGAAGGTCAAAAAGGAGAGATGAGGTCGAAAATGTCTTGTCCTACATTGTGCTGAACGCCAGAGTTTCGCCATGAAACCCATGTATATAGACAAGACAAAACATTCGACAGAAAATGAAAAGGGAACTATATTGTGAGCACTATTGGCATATTTTAGAAGACTACATATATTAATAAGAATCTGCCCAGAACATCAAGACCTTTTCATGCGTTTCATGACTTTACTGTTTTGATTCATGCATTATGACATTTTTTATTATGTTGGCCCAGTAGTGCACAACACAATGAATATCAAAAAAGCAAATGCCGTGCAATCAAGCCACAGCACAACGGAAATGTCCTTTTTCAAATTATTTATGTAGATATGCAAATTTAAAGTGTCATTTAAAAAGCCTGGTACAGTAAACACTATTTAAAATTAGTAATATTGTTAGAACAAGCCCAAATTTTAGCTTTAAAGCATCTACGTGACCGCGAGAAACAGCGTTGTGAAATGAATTCAACAGTAAATATAGCTGCAAGCAGCGATTATGAGGGTTCAAGCACTTTAAGGCCTTTAAGCACATGCATAAAAAGGTATAATGTTTTAATTAGCAAGCCTGTAACCATCTCGATCATAGATGGAAAACAACATTTACAGCCAATTCAGGCAATTTACGCAGTTTATAAAGTTAAAAACCGAGGACTAGTTCACCAAAGTTTTTTTTTTTTTTTTTTAAATAATCTCCAATATTTAATGAGATGGACAGAGGTGGTCCTAGAGGTGAAGTTTCTCAGATTGAGGAGTTCTGCCATGTGGTATGAATGTCATGGGTGTGTGTGAAAAATCGTGTGATATACAATCCTTTATGCACATGAAAAGTGCGATGGTACGTGTATTCGAGAGCAAAGTTGCACGCTAGAGGGATTTTAAAAAAATGGCTTTTTGTTTCTCCGTTCCCAGGAGCAGAAGCCGCCATTACGCCAGATGAATGTAAACAGTGTGACGCGTTGCAGAACTATTACATACAACTTATTGTGCTCACATACAGCATACACTGTAATGAATTACTGTAAAAATTACAGCATTATTTTACAGCCGCTGACTGTTTTTTAATAATACAGCATATTGCTGTAAACTGCAATGCATTCTGGGGTCACGTGTTGGTTTGACTCAAATTTACAGAATATTGCTGTAAATTGACCCTTCGTAATTAAAAAAATACAGTTATTTACGGTAATCAGAGAATACAGGGAAATTCTGTAAATTAAATTACAGTAACACTACTGTAAAATTTACAGTAACTGGCCGGCAACCCTGCTGCCAGTATTATACTGTAAAAATTCAATCAGAGAGCTCTCGGATTTCATCAAAATATCTTAATTTGTGTTCTGAAGATGAACGAAGGTCTTAAGGGTGTGGAACGACATGAGGGTGAGGAATTAAAGACAGAATTTTCATTTTTGGTTGAACTAACCCTTTAATTTAGTTAATTTTGTTCAAATCTTTCAAGCAAAACACCCCAAATAGCCTGTCTTGCATATAATTTTCATTTTTTCTTAACAAGAATGTCACAAAGGTTCTTTTTCAATGTCTAACGCCCATTTAACACATTTTTATTGAAAGTATCAAATCCTACATCTCCAACAACAGGGAATTCTCCTTTCAGTTGTCCAACATGCCTCCGTCGCGCCAGGGGAGTCTGATAATTGCCTCTGAGTCCCCGTATTAGTCTCTGTGTCCATGAAAATGCGGCACATGAATCATTGGTCGTTAACAAAAGGCCTTACAGGAGGAGGACACGTTTATTCAAAACACTTTAATGAGGACAGGGATTTATCTGGTGTTGCAAGAAAATGGACGGCCTACATAAATGCAGATTTATGTATCAGTGAAAGGAAAAAGTCTGTTCCTTACCTTTAGAGGAATAGGTTACCGTAAAATTCATTATTTACCCTAATCTATTTCCAAAACTGTATGACTTTGTATCAAAGTCAAGATCTTCATATGTCCTACTGTTGTACACGTAGACTATTCATACTCATAGCCCGATTGACCTGAGAAATTTTTCCGAGGACTTAGCCAGCATTTCCAATAATTTCTGAATTATTTTGAATTGGTTGGGTTTTTGTTTGCAAAAGGTTCAGAATTGATTTGTATTTGAATGAATTTGAATTGAATTCTCAGTGAAACAAACAGACAGTATCAAGACACAGAGAACAAACATGCTGTTTTTCCTATTGACTACTGTTTGTTTTTTTTGACTACTTTATTGCTTTTGCCATTTCGGGTTTTTAAACATGTCTAAATGTACAGTTCTTATTTCCGTTTGCTTTTTTAAAGATAGGGTTGGTCATTTTCGGAGAGGCTGGCAATCGCGAGCTAGCTTTGAAAGCATAAAATCCCACCCTTCCTTCAGAGCGTCTCCAACGCCATGCCTCCTCCAAAACACATGTACAACGCGTACAACTTGGAGTAAACAAAAGAGTCACAAAAGACGGCGTTAAACTGCCTGAGGTCTCAAAGTACATAACATTACCGTAATAATGACCGTAAACAACATAAAGGGTTTTCCAAAAAGCAGGTTAAGTGACATACCTGGGTAAGTTTAAGGGTGAGTAGGCGGATAACCTCAGCTTTCGGTTCCACAAATGGAGGTAAGTTTCAAGGTATGTTGCCATAGCAACTTACTCTCTGAACATAACCTGCTCTGTCGGTTTCAGAGAGGTGACGGAGCATGGCATGCCCTTTTGAAGACGATCCAGTGAATGTGGAAGCACAGATTATACGGAATCTTTGCGGCCGTGAGAGGGTGATAAGACCACGTTTCGATGTGTTTTTCGTATCCGAATGGATATTTCCTCTCATTTTTCATAAGATTTGTTCATTTATTTAGCAAATATTTTGACACCTTACCTATCAAACATGACACATTTTGTGCATTGCCCTTTGACTTTGAGGGGTTTTTTTGTATAACGTTGGCATTGCCAAATCTTTAGGTGTTTATACCGTTAAATCGCCCTCATTACTGGTCAGGTAATACGTGATTCAACCCACCTCATCACTAATGTTGAAGCTAAATGGCCAGGGTCTGTACATGATGCCGGTGTAACGCTGGGGCACTGACAGGAGACGAGGGTTGAATACAACAGACAGGTTTATTCCCAGATGAATGAGACACAAACGCAACAGACAACGACTGGTGGAACAGGCAGGAACTAAATACACAGATGACAATAATACACAGGTGACAATAATACACAGGTGACAATAATACACAGGTGACAATAATACACAGGTGACAAGACTAAACTAATTAGGACAAGGTGATTAATAGAATCAATGATGACAAGATGGAACTAAACTAGACAAGACATGTGTGACAGCCGGAATGTTTTAGGGAGTCGGTATGTTTGGGTTTACACTTGTTTTATTATTATTATATTTATGTAATTATACACTTTAACTACCACTATAGGACACTTCATTGGTTATTTGCTGGGGGACAGAGGGTACCCTTGTAAGCCCTATATGATGACACCTACCCTGAACCTGTCAGGGTTCTGTCACTTCGGTCTAGTTTACTTTATGAGTTTTGTGACAGAGCTCTGACACTCCCTTTACGTCCGGTCTTTGTCTGCGTGTTTCGTTTCATGTTGGGGCGCGTGGTGTTCGGATCCCGGCATTCGTGTCTGGTTCTGTTTCAGGTCGGGATTCGGATACTCGCGCTTCCTGTCTTTATCTGTGACTGCGCTCGCTGGCTGCGCGTTCGTGTTACGTTCGTGTCTCTTTTTGTGAGCACGTGGCTTGTCATGTTTCCTTGTGTCATTTGCTCCATTGTCTTGACCCCGCCCATCTTGCTTCCTGATTGTTGGTTTATTTGCCCCACCTGTCCTCCCTCTTTATCTGCCTTCTTTGCTACCCTTTTTATTCTCCTTGTGTTTTCAGTCCTGTGCTGGATCGTTTTGTGTATTTAGTGTGCTTGGATGTCGAGTCGAGTCTTCCCCATTGGGGTAGTTTTTGCTCTTTGTTTTGTTTTTTATAAAATAAAGACCCATTATCTCCTGCAATTGAGTCCTCGCTCCTTCTCTACACCACAGAACCTGAGCATGGACCACAGGCACATGAACACGGGTCAGGGTGGAGACGATCATAGGCATCCTGAAAGCAAGGTTTCAGTGCCTGTGTGGACTCAGGGTCAGCCCAGAGAGGGCAGATTAATGTTCACATATTGTTTCCACCTTAAGCTGGAGCTACAGCAATTTCAAGTCTGGCCTTTTTATGATCAGCCTTTTTTATGATCAGCCTTTTCTCCTCCATTTGAAGCTGTATAAAGTCCATCTCCATGTCTTTGAAGATGGACCTCATACAGCTTTTTGGCAGGCAACTAGAAAGACAAAATAATTCAACATGATTGATAAAGTCTGTACAAACAGAGACCAAATATTTAAATGAGGAAGCTGCAGAAAATCTTACACTGCTAAGATTCTGTGTGGAGGTAGATGGACCCTCATCTGCATTTAAATCTCCAGCCGTATTCTGTAAAATGACAATCTCAATTGTTTAATTATTTTATGTACAAAAGGAGGAAATGCATTATATGGATCATACCCAGGGCTGGGTAGGTTACTTTTAAAATGTATTTCACTACAGATTACAAAATACATGCTTAAAGTAATTTGTAACATATTTCGTTACATTACTGAAGTTTAGTAACTTAAACTAAATACTTTAGAATACTTTGGAATACTAATAAGTGTGAAACAAACACAAAAAAGGTTTTTCCCTCAGAATTGCATGATATAAAGTTGCAATTGCGAGTTATAAAGTCAAAATTATGAGATAAAAACTCACATACAAAATTCACAATTGCAAGAAAAAGTCAGTATTGCAAGTTTATATCTCCCAATTCTGACTTTATAACTTGCAATTGTGAGTTTAAATCTCACAATTCTGAGAAAAAGAAGTCAGAATTGTGAAATGCAAACTCAATTGTGAGGGAAAAAAAGAAAAAGTTGCGGTAACCTTTTTTACAATTATAAAATGACTCACAAACAACTTTCACAAACCATGAAAACAGTCAAAAACATGAAACTTAACTCCGCTTTTTCAGACGGGCAGAGTCAGAGAATCACCAATCGCTGTTTAAATGACATTAAAACTCAAAGTAATCACTTTGGTAATCTAAAACACTTTTCAGATGTAACTGTAATCTGATTACCACCCATTTAAAATGTAACTGTAATGAAATACAGTAACTCAAATTTTCTATTTTAAATACGTAACTAAGTTACTTGTATTTCGTTACTCCCCAACTCTGATCATACCTCTATGGGCCTCCCCACATTTTCAATTTCTGTCACAGCAGAAGTGGTCTCTTCATCTTCATCCTACAGTGCAAATAAGTAAGGGTGTATGGTCTAGCAAACAGAAACCTAAAGAACTAAAGACAATAATCGCTTACAACTGTAACAGAGTATGGCAGGAGGGCCAAAAAATACAATAAGGCCATCAACAACTGCAAGACAATTAAACCAATAAGATACTCAATGTATATTCTCAAACAAATACAACTAATAAAGAAACACATTAGGGACATCTAAGAGTACTAGAAATAAGATTACAGTATATGAAGTAAAAAGAAATGCATGCTTAATATACAAGTGAAACAGTACTATAAAATGCATTCAAAATGTTTTTAAATGGTGCCTGTGTTGTTGAATTTATTTATTAAAAACACTGATAGAAAACAGTGAAAATATCAATAAATCATAAGAACTCATATGATACACCTATATTTTACCAAGTCACTTGAATTGGTAGGTAAGTCTGATGAACTGCCCCCATCGACCACAGGTCGCCATTTTTTAAGGGGCAGTGCCAGCTCCTCAGCCGGGGTGAGGGAAGGTGGAGGTGAACCCCCAGCTGTTTTACGGGCCTCAGCCTTCTTCCTATTGCCTACATAGAAAATTACATACTAAATTACATGGCTTCATTAACAGTTTAGTAAATTTAGAAAATATCACCTTATTGGAGAACGTTTTTATGTTTCATTTTGACTTGGCTCAGAGTTCTTCTGGCTCCAGAAGAATTGCACCTGATAAAACAAGCCAATAAATTACACTCTTTTTTTTGCCAACATATTACCAGCCAATTATGTATAATACTACAGTGATATTAAGAAATTTATGAAGGCCAAAAAGTAAATGCTTCTCTATTTTTACAACATGCCCCAAAAAAATTGGCATCACATTGAAAGGGGACAAACAGCATATCTATAATTTTATAAACTCACGCATTTACTCTATCTGTTATTTTTTGCCAAGCCAACTCTCTCTCTTTTGCTGATGCTGCAGTATTGCTTTTTTATATTCTTCATAAGCAAGCATTAAAACCCCAACTCCGTCTCACTGAAGTATGTCGCACGCCTTTTTTCTCCATACGTTTCCATGATGACTCCTGAAATTGGCGATCCATTGAAAATTCCTTTATGTACTAGCTGTTCGTGCATTAACTCTTGGTTACCAATAGGAGGTTGATTGAACTAACTCCTCCCAGGTGTTTTGGAACCAACATATCCAGAGTAAGCAAGTTTTGGGTTAATCAACTGAGAGTTTAGGGTATATGTGTATAATAAGTTAACCTTGCTTTCTGGAATACCCCCCTGACCTGTACCACCTGACTGCTGCAGATTCATATCGCTGTTGATAGCATTGCCATAGATTGGAGACACCATCTCCTCCAAATTATAGTAGTTATGGTGTAAACCCAGCATTACTTTGTTGTTTTAGTTTAGGAGGAACTGTAAAAGGTGGCTGCTGTTTTGATTATGGTGCTCGTGAGTTTAACTTTCATAACATGAAATGTTCTGATGATGTATGATGTTTGTGTAAACGGGGTATGCAAAAGCATATGTTGACAGGCAGGTAGGACTTCCTATCGTATCCCTCAGATTGTGGGATATAATTGTACAATCATTTTATGGTACTACACCTTCCTCAGATGATACAAATACATATAAATACATTTAAAAAAATAGTGATTGATATTGGGATGTGAATAGACTTTCAACCAGCAACCAACAAAAACCAAATGACCTATTAACATGAATTTAACATATATTGATTTTTTGTTTACTTCTTTGTATTGTTTTGTCCAGAAATGTCCCCTCTGTGTGTGCTGACAAATGAAGTAATGTAGGCAAGAGGTCTTCATCCCTGCTCCCGGGGACCCACTGTTCTGCAGGGTTTAGCTCCAACCCTAATCAAACACACCTGAACCAGCTAATCAAGCTCTTCTGGATCACAGGCTGAAGCTATACTCTGCAAGACAGTGGGTCCCCAGGAACAGGGTTGAAGACCTTTGGTGTAGGCCAATGCCAGCAAGGGAGATGGATAATCTGGGAGGCCACCATCGATAGGGTTGTGATGTGGGCCGATTTGTGGAGGATCCCTCAGGCAAGGCTGAGTTTCCCTAATCCGGGCCACATTTGATACCCTCCCAAGCCCCCAGAATCTGCACCGCTGGTATGGCTCAGAGGAGATCTCCGACCAGACATTGTGCTCTGGTCTACTATCACAAAAACAGTCATGATGGTTGAACTGACTTTGCCATGGGAAGACGGCCTGGAGTCTGATTTTGAGAGGAATAAGTATGGAGACCTAACAGCTACGTGCACAGAGGCAGGGTGGAGTGCTTTCATCTATCCAGAGGAAGTCGGCTGTCGAGGCTTCACTAGAACCTCCATTCAATAGCTGCTGAAGTCTCTTGTCAGAAGTACCAGGTTGTCAAAGGCATTAAAAGATCTGGCAGAGAAAGGGAGATTCTGGCTCCGGCGGGAGGGAGAGAAGGATCCTAGGGCTGGCTGTCCCTGCCGCTGCTCCACTACCCGGAGATGTCCTCTGATTCTATTTAGCCTTTCTGCATATCCAACACCATGTGAGGATGTGCCTTAGAGCCTCAAGTCACCAGTTCCACATAGTAAAGACGATCCCCTGGTTCCGCCTCCAGCCTCGGAACTCATCACTCCACCGTGGCCTGTCGAACTGTCGGCTGCGCCTTGGCTCCTCCCTCCCTCGTCTCCACCAAAAACCATCACCCTTACAACTCAACTGAGCTCCTTCATCCCACCGGCTCTGACTTGGTCAGACGTTGCCCTGCCTGCTCCTTCGGCTCTGTATCATCTGGCTCCAGAACTCTATCCTGGCTGATCTCTTTACCAACTTCTGGCTCCTCCTGCTCCTGGTATCACCCGACTCCTCCCATCCAGCACTCCAAATGGACGGTTTTCTTTGCCCTGGACTTTTTGTTTTCCTTTTGTTTCACGCCCTCCTCCAGACCCCCTACACCCCAGATGATGTTTGACCTAGTTTCTCTGTTCGTTTGATTAGTCATTATGTTCACCTGTTGTCTCATTAATTAACTCATTAGTTCTCTTTGTTTGCTCCATGTATTTACACCCTGTGTTTTTCCCTCATTCTCTGCCTGTTCATTAATGTTATGTTGTGTCTGTTGGTTATATCCCTCTGTTCCCCTGAGCTTTTCATGTTAAATACTACTATACTAATCCATGACCGATGTAATGTCCGATTTGTGAATGAATACTTTCAGTCTGTTTCTGTTCATTGAGACTTAGAATATGCCCTTTTACAATACTTTTATGGTACTTTTCCAACCTTTTGGACGCTTCAAAGTTTCAATCCACATTTAATGTACAGTAATTGCATGAAAAAGAGCAACAAGGACAACGTTTCTTTTTTTATGTGTTTCATGGCAGAACAACCCACTGCACAGTAATATAACAATAATAATGATCTTTATTTACGTTTTATTCTTGGTTGAACTATTCAACCTAACAAGAATAAATGGATCTGAACAAGAGATATTGGAATAGAAAATAATGATTGGGAGCAAGATGGAAAGCAAAAAAGTATGTATGTGTGCATGAGTGTGTGTGAGAGAGAGAGAGAGAGAGATGGCCGGAGAAGGGAGCCTATTTTCCTGGTGTTGTAGAGCTGGAGAAAAATGCTCTTTGTATGTGTTTAATGCACCATAAAGCGCATTTCAAAAGACTACTGCAATCCAAGAACTATAAATATCCTCATAGATTCAAGAAATTATTGGAATCCCATTTCCTGTAAGTGAAGTCTTCTCGCTCAATATGCAGCATAATACTGTATGAGAAATGTAAAACAAATAGCATATTTGCAGTTTGATTGACTTTTCTTGTCCTGTTTGCAAATCCCTCCATATGTGAAAACAGATCTGTCAACCCACTGCACAGTAATATAACAACAGAAAGAACAGGTTCAAATCCAGAGAATGAGAAAGCAGCTGCGGCTTAAAGATTTCCTCCAGCAGACACACATACTGTATGACCGCATATTCATCTTAGTGTAAGGCTACAGTGTGTAGAACTCAGTCTAGATTGAGTCATGTCTCATGCATTATGTAAGAGATGGGAAGTTCATTTTTCACATCCATTAAAATGAAGTGCAGTAAAGCTAAGAAAAAGTATTAGTGCTCCATCTCTCCTTTACTGCCCCAGTGGGACAAATGCTTTGCATCTCATGGACTAATACAACTAATACAAACCACTTCTTTCTGGAAAGGTCTGTTAACTGTTGCCATAAACAAGACCTATCTAATCCTGGTACTAATGTATTATAATTCATTTTTATGACTTTCTGTATGATACAGAACTGTGGGTTTTTGCATGTTTGTGTGATGAATATAAAATGGGACAGGACACAGTCACCTCTCGGGCTTTCCATTTCATTTATGTGGGCAATATCAAGCTACAGCAACATAGAAGGATTTTGTTTCTCACACTTGGACAATCTTGATATTTAAGTCAAAGAACTTTTTCTACACAAAATTTATGATAGAAACTTTCTGCCTGGTGTTTTGGAAGAAACAGTCTAGGCAAACAGTATTGTGTGGCAACTTATCTGTAATGCACTCTTTACTGTCAGCAGCATTTTGTTTCTTTCTTCGCTTTTGTGTTCTGTTTTATAATCAGTTTTGGAATGGTTGTTGAAAGGGGGAAACTGTGATAGATGAAATAAGAATGTTCTTAAAGTGTGATTGAAATATTACCAATGTCAGAAAGTGTAATAGGGTTTGAACACATTTTCTTTACCACTTTAAGTTAACAAGTTAAATGGTTAGAAACAAAGATGTTGGTTCAACATAACTATGCAAACAAATTGTTTTTTTTTCATTTCGTCACGGTCTTGTTTGGTCTCTCTGTCATGGTTTTCATAGTCATTGCGTCAGTTCTTGTTTGCTGCTAAGGTTTCTGATTAATCCTGTTCTGTTGTTTATCATCCTCAGTGTTGTACGTTGTTGGGCGGAAACCTTGTATCTCCATATTTTGTCTCTCTCTCTCTCTCTCTCTCTCTCTCTCTCTCTCTCTCTCTCTCTCTCTCTATATATATATATATATATATATATATATATATATATATATATATAATATACACAGTGGGGAGAACAAGTATTTAAAACATTGCCGATTTTGCAGGGTTGGAGTCTGTTTGATTGAGTGTGTGGACAGGTGTCTTTTATACAGGTAACGAGTTCAAACAGGTGCAGTTAATACAGGAAATGAGTGGAGAACAGGAGGACTTCTTAAAGAAAAACTAAAAGGTCTGTGCGAGCAGAGCTGTGTCCGAAACCGCCCACTCGTTCACTCATTCACTAACCCCTATATAGTGCATGACAGTCGAGCGCACTATATCAGCAAAGAGTGAACAAAAATGAGTGAGCGAATTCAGACGCTGACGTTAATAGCAGACAATTTCGTCATTAACATTTCCTACACCCATCTGTAATATGTCCTGTTTAGCTTAATGAATTGCATATTACTGTTTATTTGTCATGTTTATTGAGAATAAAGAGAGAATAAAAACACCTGTGTCATGCTATTTAGTACATTTATATTTAAAATAAAATAAATAAATACAATATAAACAACAGTATACAATGTACAACAGTTCACTAACATATGAGAAAAATCGACCAAATTATCAAATGATAATAAGTATATATATTATGATATAAATCTGTATCATTTCGCTTCAAAATATCTTTACAAAGATGTTCTAATTAATAAAAAATTACACTTACGTTTGTAGAAGTTGCCGCTTCCCGTATTGCCGTCCGCCATATTTATTTTTCTTTCGCGCTCGATCGTCTCATCGCGTTGGATTTTGGGTAACGGCGGGTACATCGAATGTACGCTCAAAATCAGAGAGCATTGTGGGTAAAAGTAGTGAACGAATGTAGGGAATGAAGTCGTTCACTCAGAATTCGGACAGCACTACATAGTGCACTATATGGTGGATAGGGAGCGGTTTCAGACACAGCTCAGGAATTCTTACTGGTTGGTAGGTGATCTAATACTTCTGTCATGCAATAAAATGCAAATTATTTAAAAATCATACAATGTGATTTTCCGGATTTTTGTTTTAGATTCCGTCACTCACAGTTGAAGAGTACCTATGATAAAAATTACAGACTTCTTCATGCTTTGTAAGTGGGAAAACCTGCAAAATCGGCAGTGTATCACATACTTGTTCTCCCCACTGTATAAATACAGTGTTTTCCCATTTCCTGAAGTTTTTCGTCTTTTTAAACTGCCTCTCTTCTTGACCCTTAACTGTGACTTGGATCCTGGTTAGAAGTACTTTTATGTTTTTCCCAAAGACATGTGCTTTTGTAACCAGTCCTACTCAACCTGCTCCGTGTGGCGTATCCGGCATTGGAGGCGGGCATGTTAACAAGGACACTAAAGACCGCAGTCTCTATCGTCAGACTCTAGTGTGCCTCTTGAGGCCAGAAGAGTGAGGTTTCCACAAACAGCTCTTTACTAGCTTGTCTACACTTTGACATTTCTGCACTTTGGACTAAGTTCTCTATAGAACAACACAAAGGTCATATATGCTATCCAGCATCACAAAGACTTGGCTTCATGGAATCTGTCACTATTCAGAATTCTAATTTGATAAATGGTTGGAATGGCTGATACAGTTGTGTATTGATTGTTGATTCTTGGACAAACACATCAATGGAATACACAAATAAAGAGTATGGAGCTCCAGTGTAGATATACCATTAAGGAAGGTTGAAGAATTCAGAATTTAGTTTTTCTGCACCAGTTATAACATAAAGTTCCTGTATAACAGCTCTTTGATGTGCCATAAATTTTTCAAACTTTGTTTTCAAGTCCTGCATCAGAGGGCACACAATATCGCCCAAAGTTATCTAGCCCTTTATGAATCAGACTGAAAATTGAGTATGCAGTTGTTCCAACTCTTAAATTCCCCATTAAATCAAAATGGAAGTTTTTTTGGCTTTTAGTATGAATATGTTAAGGTTGCTTTAAGGTTGTCTATAAGCCAGTGTGCTCCTAAAACAATTAATTCACAATAAGAAGATCTAAGCTCTCCTCTCTCTAAGATCTCAAATCTCTTTTCAGTCAAAGATTTTGAAGACATCACCCTGCACTTCAGCTTCTAGTCAGATTTTCTGTCCAATCAAATCTGAAACGTCCTGCCCCATGCACTATATATGGGACGATTCAGACAGTGTAAATATGCTTTCCATAGGGGTGAATGAAGTCTGAGTAAAGATGCAACTGGGGTCTAGCTGACTCTAAACTCTTGAAAGGCCAGAATTGGGCATTTAATTATAACACCTTCAATTATAACTGACCTTAAATTATAATTTTATACCTACCATTAGGAGTAATTTTATTCACCCTAAATGAATAGTAAGTGTAAGAATAGTAACTAGTAACTAGAGAACTGGTTACACTTGCTCCACACCTAATTTTTGTGTTGTAGTTTGATCTTCTAGAAAAAAAATCTAATTATGAGAGATATAACCTCGCAATTCTGAGAAAAAATGTCAGTCTTTTTCCCCCTCCGAACCGGACTTAATAACTCTCAATTGCGAGTTGATAGCTCACAATTTTCAGAATCGCTAGACAAATACTCGCATCTGTGAGAAAAAAGTCAGAATTGTGAGATTGTAAACTTGCAATTGTGAGAAAAAAAGTGAGAATTATGAGATACAAGGTCTTTTTTTTATTCTGTGGCGGAATCAAGCTTCGATATTCATGCTTTCAAGAATTAAACCCATTTTGATGTGTTGAATAATATGCTAAAAGCACGTGTAAAGTACTTAACTATTTAGTTTACAATACATTTAAAGTTAATTTATATTTAAATGTGTCAAATTGCAACTTCATCATTACAATTGTGATGATAATTACAAAAAATTCAATTAAAAATATTAATTAAAAATAATTACAAATATAAAAGTAGAAGTAATTCAAATAATTACAAATATATTTGTATACATGACACAAGTTTCAAAGTAAATGCATTAAAGGAAATTTTAGTTAATAAACCAGTTTTCGAAGTAATTACGAAATTAAGTCTCAAAAACTTTAAATTTTCATTTCATTTTAAATGACATTACATTCAGTTTGAATACAAGTATATTACTTTCGTCATATGTACTGTAAAACTGTACTTATTAGTTAATTTCTTCAACGATGCTTCATAATGTAGGCTTACGAATACTATCATACTACTAAACTGTTGTACAGTTCAGCTGCAGCTGAAGAATGTAGAATTTTATGTGGTACTTCACAAAATAACATCCATTTTATTGCTTTCCTTGTGGATCCTAAGGGATGTTATACATTGTCAATACTAAATAATTTCTACAGCCAGTCTCAAAACAGAATGCAGTGCGGCTCGTCATGTCTGGTTTAGAAGAGATACTATTTTCTTTACAATTTCTCTTAACTTCTAATGAAGTTCTAACCGTTTTAGAAACAGTAAAGCCGATTCCCAACAAACACGGTAACTAACTGTAACAGATTAAGTAACTATAACTACACAGTAAAAACCCCAGAGTTAAATCAACTCTGCTCAGATAACATTTGGTCCCTCTCTAAATAGTGTTAAAGTAACACTCTTCAGAGATTGAATGTCTTTTATCTTCAGTTGATTTCATCTAAGACTGTGGCTGAAGTCAGTCGTAGTTCTTGTGTTTCTCTATTCTTCAGTGATTCTGCTTGTTAACAGCAGGTGTTCATCATTAATGTTCAATCCTCGCTTAATTAATTGCTTAATTATCTCATTAACTTCAACTCTGCTTCAGTGTGACTTTAACACTATTTAGAGAGGGACCAAATGTTCTCTGAGCAGAGTTGATTGAACTCTTTTACTGTGTATGAAGTTTTAATAATCACTCTAATTCTATGAGAATAGGGAAATCAACACCACAGCTATAACATCAACAATGTAGTTGGATTCACTTTAAGAATTATTTTTTCCTGTTTATGAACTATAAAAAACATTCACTGAACTTTTGCCACTTAACTTCATAATAGGGTTGAATAATGTGTGGCTGAGCCGTAAGGGCATTGTGTTTTATAGGTGGCAGGAAATGTGCAACATACAAGGGTTATCTATTTCTTCTCACCCTCATATAAGGGTGTCAGTGCAATAAAAGTATTGCACCAGACCATCTGGCTCTGGTGTCCCAGTGTCGGATGTTTTTAGCAGCACCACAAAAGAAGCGTATAAGCATTTCGCTCGCTCCCTTCGGGAGGGGGGTTGAAGCTGAGCCAACTGCGGCGACTGCCATCAACAGAAATTCTGAGAATGAGCAGTTTAATTTTGGCTTCTTAATGCCAACATGAACACCAGTGGGGTATCATGCTAAGCTGCTTCAAAATGTAGTGTGAAGCAATTCACAGCTACAGCTATTACAGCTCTCAGCATACTACAACACACAACCAACCTGAGATCCGAGTTATTCATCAGAACTCCAAGTGAATTAATTATCAGTAAAGAATTCAGTTTTTATTTCAGCCTTCTGATGAAGAAAATGAATTATTTATTTTATTTAAATAATTACATGAAAAAAAATTATACTAATGCAAACAGTTTAGTTTGACTTGACTAGTATTGGACTAGGATATACAGTATTTTTAAGACTTCTGTTACCTGAATTTAAACTGAATGGATAAAATTAATGATTGCGATTGGATTGGGATTGGGATTGGGATTGGGATTGGGATTGGGATAGTCGTGGCCTAGTGGTGAGTGAGTCGGGCTTGTAACCTGAAGGTTGCTGGTTCGATTCCCATGCCGGCAGGAATTGAAAGTGGGGATTGTGAATGAACAGCACTCTCTCCACCTTCGATACCATGTCTAAAGCGCCCTTGAGCAAGACACCTAACCCCTAATTGCTCCCCTTGTAAGTCGCTTTGGATAAAAGCGTCTGCTAAATGATTAAAAATAAAAATGAAAAAATGATTGACTAAACCAGTACTGAAATATAAGTGAATTTAACTCCATCCACGTACTTATGTGTTTTAAACTGGTTTACAGCAATCGGTTTCCTCAAATGGTTTGAGTTACTGTAACTTATTGGGTTTTACAGTGTACAAACAGAAGTTAGTTACTAAGTCTGAGCTTAAAGTGTTAGTTCACCCAAAAATTCTGTCATTGATTCCTCACCCTCATGTCGTTCCACACCCGTAAGATTTTCGTTCATCTTCAGAACACAAATGAAGATGGTTTTGAATAAATCCAATGGTTCAGTGAGATACTAAAACATATTTAAAACAGTTCATGTGAGTACAGTGGTTCAACCTTAATATTATAAAGCAACGAGAATACTTTTTGTGCGCCAAAAAACAAAATAAAGACTTTTCTACAAGATCAAGTGACGGTCGATTTCAAAACACTGCTTCATGAAGCTTTACGAATCATTTCGAATCAGTGGTATATCAGTGGTACCTCACTAGCTGGGACTCGTTCTTTTCCGTTTACAGATGTGACATAATGATGCAAAGATGAACGGCTGCATGCTTGAATTTCCCGCGGAAACCTACCAGTACCGATTTTATTATAAAACTTTATTAGAAGCTTACTGTTGTGAATCGGGCTAAGGTAAAAGGAGATAGTTCTGAACACTGGCTGGTTATGTACTTGCTCAAAAATTGATTTTGATCATTTTTAAGCAAAAAATTGCAGCTTTAAAGGACCTATTAACTTTGTATATATGTATATAAAAATGTTAGAATTAGGTTAGGTTCCTGTGACGGGTAGGTTTAGGTATAGTGTAGTGAAGGATCATACTATAGTGACTTAAGATTTTGTCAAACAATATTATATATGATTTTTAAGATGCTGTCTTTGTGTGGTCTGACTGAAGGGTAGTCGTGGCCTAATGGTGAGGGATTCGGGCTTGTAATCTGAAGGTTGCGGGTTCAATGAAATTCAATGAGGCAAATGAAACATCAGGAAGAAGGATGGCTACCAGATGGCCATGCCAAAAATATGTTTAGAATAAAATCCAGCAGTACAAATCATTACTCACATCATTCAAAATCCTTCAATCAGAATTCCGGTATTAGGCATGCCAGTCCAGTGGCATCATCCTCAAGCTCCCTGAATCCACTAAAGTAGACAAGTCTTTAAAAACTTCAAAGAACAATTTGTTAATCTCAATGACAGTGATAGAACCATTTTTGTTACTTCGCAGCACAAGATGCAAATTGGCATGGAGCTGCAAAAGAACATTTCCAAAACCTACACAACTAAATGAAATATTGGTGGGACGAATGTCTAGGGACACCCTACGCTATGATATATTGCAATATGCTGTAATAATGTTGGCTATATTTTATCTTGATTGCAAAAAAATGGAGATTCTATTTACATTGTCTTGTTGGCAGAGGCCTTTTACATGAACTCCACCCATTATTAAGCAAAGCAAAATTTTTAAAAAAGAAACCTGTCTGATAACAGGAGCAGTGGAAAGAGTAGACCAGCTAACACCAAGGATGATATCTATCGTTATAGAGTTTCAATAATCATTCTAATTCTGTGAAAATAGGGAGGTCCACACCACATCCGTAACGATAACGACACAGAGGAATGACATAGTTGGAATCATGTATCATCTTTCAGAACGATATTTTCTAGCTAATGCACAGTCATATTGTCACTGCGCTAAAAACCGTGGCTCCCTTTTTGGACCTTCAAGGACACTGATCAGCATATTCAGTATATTTGAGTTCAGGGGTAGTTGTTGGGGCTTTAGGGATAGGGACATTTAAGTATTGTCATATTTAAGACATTCAAGTAATGTCCCAATAAGGAAGCATCCATTTATGATTTTAATAAATGTAATCATATAGTACACTAAATATTACACATGGACAAAGAAAAATGGAATTTTCACTTATATAAAATTCATCTAATGCAATATATATATATATATATATATATTACGCATATGCCTATTATATATATATATATATATATATATATATATATATATATATATATATAAAATAGGCATATGCGTAATTTTGAATAAACACCAATGGTTCGCTTTTTTTGAACCAGATCCTGTAGTTATGGAATCTGCCAGAAGAGACTAATAACCTAATTCTAACAGTCAAATCTTAACATATTTTTTTTTTAACCGAAATAAAAAGATGGTTGACATGGAGAAGTTTTTTCAAATTTTATGGACTGCTTACCAATCTTAGAAGTCTAAATCTGGATCCAACGTCTGGGAACAACCAACAGATAAATCATTGACTTCTCATATGGCAAAGCATTTAAAAGCCGAATCTTACACGCATCATTGCTTTATTCATGCTTTTTATTCATTCTATGATGTTGTGTGTCTTAGTGGTTTGGGCCACACTGATATTTTGTAATACTTGTTTATCTAATTAACTCAAGCAATATAAGCTTAACTAAGTAATTGCAAGGGGTGCACAGGTGTTTGGTCTACACAAATATCATAGACCACTTTCTTGAAGTTGAAAACTTCCATTTTTTGAGGTGGACGACATGTATGGGTTTGTAACATAAACACCTGCAGTGGCATTTTATTTGTTCCTTTATCTATTTCTGATCTGAGTAAAGAAAGCACACAGATTAATTAGAGAGTAAGTTTACTTAACATCTATTGCATTTTTCATACGGACAACACCATTTGTCAAAACTATTTGCAAAAACAATTCAAAGTGCTGTTTTATGAATGCCAGGCCAGTAGTTGGCAATGTCACTTTGTAAAGAAACACTATTCGCCAATGGACAGAACACATAATATGCATGCACATGTGTTATGTGCTCGGATTGTTGTTATTTTTTTCTTTTCTTTTTGTTTTGTTGTATATAGTTGTAAATGAGTTTTCTTTGTCTTTTCATTTGTGTAAATTATATTTCCTTGTAAATAAAGTGAACCACCTGCTCTCGGTTGTCCTTGCGTCATTCACTCACAGCGCTCCCCAGAGATCAAAATGATAAGAGTGTTTGAATTTTATTATGTACGTCTCCCTCACACCTGCCAACAGGGGACGTAACAATGTGATGTCATTGTTTTCCCAAATTGACGATTTGTAGTTCCCATGGAGATGATAATGGTATCGTTTTCAAACAGTTGTCTTGTAAATGAACAACCAAAACGCGTAAAGTTTTATGTTTTTAGTCATGTAAACAGCTCCAGAGAGCAATCAGAGGAAACATTTTCTATGCCAGGTTCTCCGATTTTTATACTTGAGAAAAAAAAAGAATTCTGAAAAATCTTTTATTTTAGCTAAAGATTTCAAGTGACATCTGTAAAACTCTAAAATATGAAAAAATATAAAAAATATCTAAACATTTTAATTGCTAACTATTTCCAATGTTTAAAAAAATATAAATAAATAAATGCAGTAATATCATTGATTATATCTCATTTATGAATATCACTTAAGGGGCTTCATTGATAATCCCCATCTGTGTCTTTAAAAACAAAATACATTTCATACATGCAAGTTAAGTTTAGAATGGTCTTTTACTGTGTCATGAAGTTCAACAACAGTTTCAAAAAGACAGAGCCAACTCTGAGAAACAAGTTTGTCAAGTTAACACTATGAGGGGGAGGCAGGAAAACGCAAAGTCATTACAAATCGCTTTGCCCCATTATAAGCTTTTAGGTCCCATCATTTCTTATTCTTGGATTTAGAGGCGGATGTGTGCTGAGAGTCTCATGCATATTTATGCATTTATGATTGTCTTGCAGTTTCATTGCATGTGATTTCCCAACAGCTCAGAAAATATATTTTAAGCTTGAGCCTTAGCCTTAAGCCAAACCTTTAATTTCTCAAATGACACTTTTAGCCTTAAAGGGATAGATCACCCCAACATGAAAAATTATGTCATCAATTGCTGACAACAATGCCTTTCTAAGCGCTACTATTTTCCTTATTCTGTGAATGTCACGTGGTGTTTCGTAGCAATGCACAATGATGATGACGAAGATGTAATGGTATAACCGTATTTATTTAACTTCAGGAAATTTATTTAAACTCAGGAACACTGGAGTAATAACATGCAGGCGCACAATAACACAATACATTAATGAGAACTGACCGGGAGTAACTAATGCTGCCTTTACGTGCTATCGGAAATTTGATAATTCCTACTTCTGAAGTCGTGATTACGAGCTCATTGCATTCAAGTTTCAGGACCGTGTTCATGTGCAATTTTTACCTAGGAAACTCTTATCTACGATAATTCCGAGAGCACATAATTATGCATCCTCGTGTGCCGTAAACTGTAAATAGTCCAACAGAGGAGGCAGAGATGGGTGAGGAGTTAGAGACAGAGAGACATTGGGAGGAGCTGGCAGAGGGAAACACCACAGAAGAGATGATGGAGGATGGAGCCAGGGAGAAGATGATGGAGATAGGGCCAGAATACAACCCAGAGCACAGCTCTGGATAAAGGTTCATGGTGGAACCGATACTGGGAGGAGCCTGGGTAGAGCCAGAAACCCGATTGCGAGCTGTGAGTTGGAGACCCAGGTGGAGCCGTGGAGACACTGAGACTGGCAACACTTTAGGAATATGAGGCCAAAGCAGAGCTAAGGTGGCATACACCTGAGGAGGAGGTAGCAATCGTGGGTGGATGAATGCAGTGAACCAGTGGGACTGAGGATCAAGGAGAACAAGGAGCCCCACGAAACGGAGGGACAAGGCCCGGAATTCCATGGAATAGGCAGAGCGAGGTGGAGTAGGAGGGACAAGGAACGCAGTGGAGCCATGAGCATGATGGTCCCAGGTGGAACTGACTAACTGACAGGCCGAGGTGGAGTGACAGGCTCAGTGGTCCGAGGTGGACCACTAGGGGGTCCACGAACCAAGGCGGAGATGGGGACTAGAACGCCAGATGCAAATAAGTGCAGTATGGTGGACCCAACAGAGGAGGAGTCGAGGAACTAAACGGAGCCAGTGGAGGCATTGATGTAGGACTTGGTGGCTTAGCAGAGGAGGAGAGGGAGGCTGCATGGGCCCATGCACGACAAAAGAGATTTGGAGCTGGGAGGGACCAGCAGAGATGCAGGTGATTTGGAACTGAGCGGGACCAGCGGAAACATAGGAGACTTGGAGCTGGGCAAGACCAGTGGCAATGCAGGAGACTTGGAGCTGGGCAAGACCAGTGGCAATGCAGGAGACTTGGAGCTGGGGGGGACCAGAGGAGATGCAAAAGGCTTGGAGCTGGGCGGGACCAGAGGAGATGCAGAAGACTTGGAGCTGGGCGGGACCAGAGGAGATGCAGGTGATTTAGAGCTGAGCGGGACCAGCGGAAACATAGGAGACTTGGAGCTGGGCAAGACCAGTGGCAATGCAGGAGACTTGGAGCTGGGCAAGACCAGTGGCAATGCAGGAGACTTGGAGCTGGGGGGGACCAGAGGAGATGCAAAAGGCTTGGAGCTGGGCGGGACCAGAGGAGATGCAGAAGACTTGGAGCTGGGCGGGACCAGAGGAGATGCAGAAGACTTGGAGCTGGGCGGGACCAGTGGAGACGCAGGACTAATTCCCCCCATAACTTTGTGGGGACTGGGCACAGCTAAACCTCAGTCTCCACGAGATGGACGGTGTTGCACCAGTTAGACTCACTGTGTGGCTTGAGCTCTGGGGCCATGTTGCGCTCAGACGTTGACTCTAGCATGGGCTGGTGGTATCCTCTTCATCGGCTTCCACTATAGGGAACGAGGATCCACAGAAAATTAACACCCGCTCAACATATTCCAAGAATTTCCCTCAAGGACTATCAATAGGCATGGGAACAAGTTGATTTAAACCAGTCCAGTAAAAAGAAATAAGTGTACTATCGGGGTAGTGTGTTTGGTAGGACCGGTCCAGGAACTCACTTGTGTGGTCGTTAAGGGAGCAATCATCTTGGGTGAGGAGAAGGAGATGAACAAATCCATATTAAATTCTCCTTTCTTCCTCACTCGTTCAGTGAGTTCAGTTCTTCTGTCACAATTGTGTGGTAGCAGCGACACAAGACGACAAAGATGGTAGAAATAACCATATTTATTTAACTTCACAAAACTCAAGGAAAACTGGATTAATAACAGAAGCACAATAACACAATATATTAATGAAAACCAACCAGGAGTGACTATAAATACATACAAATAAAGGCCAATCAAAGGGAGCTGAATGAGCTCATGATCAGTAAGTAAGTAACCAAGGTGACAGAGAGAGAAAACAAGAACATAGTAACTACTAAACATAACATAACCCTGACAGTGGAATACATTTTTTAAAGAATATCCTAGCAACTCTTTAGAAGGACAGTTCATTTCGATTATTTTTGTTTTGGGGTAAACTATCCAACTTTAATAAAGCATTTACCCCTTAGGATGCTTCCAAGTTCTCTTTACCTTAATCTATCGTTCTTGACTGCAGGCATGACTTGATGTTGAGATTTCTCAGACGTGTCTTTCTTTTAACTCTCCCAGAGACCGAATGTGAAGTGCTGAAGAGATTATTGATGTCTGGGTGGTTTTCCCCAGCTCTCTGGACAGCTCAGCATCTTTTAGCTTTGTAGCTGGCCCCTTGACCCTGATGTCTGATCTTAGTAGTTTGTTGCAAAAGACTTTATGATACTCAATACAGGGAATATCCAAAGCTTAGCTAGTCCTTTTCTAACCTTCATCAGGTTTTCACCTCCAAGAAGAAGAAAAAGAAAAAAAAAAAACACTGGATGCTTCATAACTGAAAGCAGGACCAAAGGCAGGAAAAGTTATTGTAAAATTGAACAGTTGGCTCATGTAAGTTTTATGTGTAATGAATAATAGTGAGTAATAGTGTTATGAATAAATCAAGGTGAATATTTTATGCACTCTTGGTTAAAATTAAGAAATGCACTTTACTAAATGGACTTTACTTCAACTGTGCATCACAACAGAATTATATATATTGTCAACATGGCTAAATGCATTCTAAAACGCTGCAAGAAATGATTGCAGAATGACTTATTATGATAGGCAGTATATAAGAGGTGTGTTCACTGTTCAATTCGTGCAACTTTGCTCAGACTGATCACTGTCTGGAAGCGTCGGATGTTAATTAGAAACTTATTTCTAATGATATTAGTAGATCGTGTTTGGTTTTTCTTGAAATGTTTAGCTTATATGTTGCTTATATTTAACTTCTGAATAACTTTTGTATTTCATAATTCATTTAAAAAGCCACGGAAAGCATTTTAAGGGTCCTCTCACACTCGGTTTGATTGCTTGGTGCAATGGAATGCAATTGCCCCCCCCTACCCTTCCCACACTGGTCTCTGTTCACATTATTTGAGTCCAAACCACGGTACACTTGCGTCATCAAGCTGCAGTGCGCATACCCATTTTGCTAGGTAACGGCTATGAAAGGCATTAAAATGGATAGAGTTGCTCGCATCACTTTTTTTTGTTTGAAGCTTTCGTTTTGTTTCCATATAGTATGCATCAGCACATAACAACACTTGCACTGCAAATGTTCTGGTCACTGTGATTTTGCCAAGTAATATGAGAAACATCCCAGAACAACATTCTTGTCTGAAAATTTAGTCCTAACCCTACCCATATTTATCCCTAAAATCAGAGGGACATGATGTGAAAGCACCTAACCCTGGTTGTAAGCCTAAATTGCACAAAACTTGTCCTTCAAATTTGATTGTTTGATTATAATGTTGTTCTAGGATAAACAAAGATGTTGATCCAGGAACATGTTCTACTTGGTGAAATCACGTTCACCGAATTTTCTACAGAACACAGGAGTCCATATCTTCTGAAGAAGTGAGAAATATGTTATACATTCACTCGAAGTGCATCAGTCACACTTGTCTGGAAAGTGAGTGAAAACACTCACAAACGCAGTTTTATCGAATCATATGTCATCAATAGCAGTTCACTTCTACGATTTAGTGTGATTGCATTAATATCAGCGAACCGTTATGGAGTTGTCTTGGTTGTTTTGATCCGTTTAGTCCTGATTTACTGTAACCCTAATGCTCAAAGTAATTAATTGGTTTGAGTAGGGTGAACATTAAACAAATGAGTTAAATCAAATGAACTTTTGCGAGTATTAGAACTTTCTTTTTCTTTGAGTTCACAAAACTGACACATTTTAAGTAATCTAAATTGTTTCTTTGTTTGAGTTTTTACAAACTTGTATATTTCAATTTAGACAAACTTATATTTAACTGAAACTGGGCTGGAAGTGAGAGTTTTAACCTAAGTACTACCAGGAAGACTCTACCGCCACGTCATTCATTCATATTAATAGGTCTGGCCAGTCACTGCTTTACACTTTCCGTATAAGAGCGCTGAACTCTCTGTCTCATGTTCGCAGTTGATGACCCTGACGTTCCCCTCCATTCTCCCCACCACCACAAGGTTGGCCCTGTCCATCCATCGGGGATGGTAGCCTCCGCCCCTGCCTTTGTCTTCAGGCAGGATCAGCCGAATTCGCATCCCCCAGGATTCGGAATAAGAACAGGGCCTATGGCAAAACGCGTATCTATACAACTAAACATGAATCATTGTTGCTCACTACCATCTGTTAATACTTTACAGAATAAATACCAAGCAAATGTTCATCTGCCCTCTGAGTCTTTCTGGTCGAATTTCTATTTTTCCTCTTTTATAGGAATAAAAACCATTTAGTTCGGTTGGACAACAGACACTACATTTATAAACTGAAAGCATGAACCCTCAAACTTCGGGTTATCAATTGTGATATCTTGTGATATTATGTCTTATTTAAAAATACCTGCAAGTAATTACATCTGTAATTAATTTCTGTAATTACATTTATAATTACACTGGTGATTCATCCCTTATACCTTAACCTACCCTTAAACTTACCCATATCACCAAACCTGTCCCTAACCTTACCCGTATCCCACCTCAATAGCGAAAAAAAATGTTTTGCAATACAATATGAACACGATGTTTTTGACCATATTGTTTTTTTGTTTTGTTTTTTATGTAAGTGCATAGTACTCAAGGCTACCAAATCTAAAGTGGGACCCAATATAATTACCCAAATATATAATTGCGATAGAACGCAAATGTATTGAAATATATTTTTTCCATCACCATGCCCCTTCAGGGGCATAGAATGTGTCATTTTCTTTCCAAATAAGGTATTCGGCTTTAAGCACATCCCTGATTTCTATTATATCCTAATACTGCATTTGAGAATAATCTAGATACAGTTTAGAGAGCCTGTGCAGGCTGTGTTGAATAGTTAGGTTGAGGCGTTGTTGACCTACTTCTGCCACCAGTTCCCAAGTGGAGGCTGTGAACAACTGACAACCCAGCAAAGAAGGAGCACACTCCTTTGAATATGAGCTAAAAATGGGCCTAAAATTGCTGTGGCAGTACCTTTTATTTTACAATATAAATATTGTCTTAAGGATGACATTAACTTCATCTTAAAAATCACCAACTCATGAACTCCTGAAACCTTCTTTTAATGAATCAATGTTATAGCAAAAACTTCAAAATGCATTTTACATTCAGCATGAAAAATTTATTAAAACTTGATTTTACTGAATGGAATTGACTGCAGCATGAAACGTTACCTTTAAAACAATTGATTTCAGCCCAGTGTTCCTCCACAAGTTTTATGGTTCAACCACTAGAGAGCAAATACTTACAGTTTTTGATAATTATGAAGTTACAACTAAGTTTCACCAAATATAGTTTTGTTCTTTCCGCCTCAGTTTATTACTTACCAGGGGTGTGATGAGATCTCGTGCCATGACATCTCGCAACATTAAAATGCGAGGAGATTTTTTGTCGAGGAAAAAGCTGTCTCGCGATATCGCCATGATATCGGAGTGAGGGTGAAATTAGCATAGAATATGCCACTGCTGCGTTTACCTTACATTACAGTGCCCACCGCCTCCACTTGGCTTTGCTTTTTTTTTTTAGAAAATCAAAAACATTTAATTCAGTTGGATAACGGTTGGATAAATGTCTGCTCTGCTCATCCAGCACGAGATGCAGTCGCACACAGTGTGGCAGGATTCACAGTTTGCTGATCACGCAACGATAGTAAGGCGAGATGACTGACAAGACCATGGCGTAGGATTTGTTGCGCTACAGAGCCTACGCATCTGATAAATGTCTTATCTTTTAGTATGTGCACTCAGCACCTCTTCTCCCTATACACAAATTACGTGCGATCGCGAATTCGAAAGCGAAAGTAAAACGCAAGCGCCCTGATGTCTCTCAATATCTTAGGCTGGGCCTTGTACCTGTAACCATCTCTTAGCTCTGGTCTCTGTTTGCACTTTGAATATTGAGAGAGTATTCTTATTGTTTGCACTAAACAAGACTAAGTGTCATGTAACCTGTTGCTAGGGAAGCACAAAGACGATGGTGTAACATAAACAAGGTCTCTGTAATGAAGATCCAGGTAAGTATAACACAAACTTGCCTCAAACGAGAATGGACGAGGACTGAGGGAGAACACAGTGAATATATACAGATGGCAAACAAGGTAATTGACAAGGCACAGCTGATGATGATAGACTAATGAGGGTAACCAAGGTAACTAAGGAGGAGCAGGAAAATTCAAACCAACATGTGTGACAAACAGGCAGACAGATAAACAGACCCCTGACACTAAGAAGAAACTGTGTTATTTATTTTTGTTATTTATACTGCTTTTATTTCTATGTTCAATTAGGTCACACACAGCCTCAATCAGAACTTCTGGAAGCTCATAATGCATGTACAATAAGGTCTAAAGAGACTCACGAGATCATGCAGGAGAGAAGCCAGGTAGAGTTTATGGCAAAACCTGGCAAAAATGTATAATTCATGATAAAACTAGATAATAAAGTAGAACTGAATTGGCATTCATTACAAGATTAGATTATTAGAACATTTCAAAATGCAACTATTTTTACAGTCATGAATTTTGTCATTTGTTTATTTCTTAAAAATGCTGTGCAAAAACTCTCGTCTCTTCTTGATAGAAAAATCTCATCACACCCCTATTATTTACCTCCACGGAAATGGGAAAAGCCTTAACAGTTTTAAAGCAGACGTTCCTACCAACAGATAAACCATCTTATGTAGCTGTCTGTATGAATCTGCAGAAAGATTTATTAATCATAAAGTGACAATAATTCCATATAGGAATAAGACAACACCATTACTGTCAAAACTTGGAACACAGTAATAAAGGAAATGGATATGAGTTGTTTTTAATGGGCATACACACTTGTCAGAGTGATTGCATTTTTCTGGGGGCAAAATATTTAAAAAGTAAATGAAATGGGGGCCAAACATTTTCTATGAGCAATTCTTCACTTTATGTGTATGTGAAAGGGATGACCTGCCAGCACTTTTATAAATGTGGGGTACTCTTACAGTATTTAATGATGCTGAAAAAAAGTCATCAAAAACTTTGTCATTCTTTCCTTTGGTTTTAACTTTAATTTCACTCACTGCTATTTTAATAAATCATATTTTCAAAAAATCCTTTCAAATACCCCTTTTTGCGCGTTGTGCCTCCCCCAACTTAAACATCATAAATTAATATCTTCCATGTATACATCAGAATGTGACTGGAAGCTTGTGCTCTAGACTGTCGTGATTATGCTCCGGACCGTTTGCCAAGGGGATACCCAATACTGTCCGGACGGACGACTGACCTCACAACTTATGCCCCAATAGCCTCTTTAAGAGGGTGTGGGTTCCGTACTCTGGCAGCATTGAATGAATGGAGATAAAATGAAAAACCAGCTAGCCAAGGCTGTCATAGCTTTTCTATATAAATATCCACTAGTAGTTAACCATGGAAGCCTTTTTGCGAAGACCATATCAGCCATATAATGGGCAATTACACAAGCCATTTGCTTGGTGGAACAAAGGTTTAGTTTTGTGGCTTGGTGGAATTATTCTTTAAACCTCCTAGTTTTAAATCCATCAATATGGTCATTTTAGGCTTAACTTATCATTAACTTATAGCTTATCATTTATGCATGTCCTCTTATCGGATAAAAAAATCTATCTGCCTCAATTGAGCGCATATGTTTTTTATGAGCATATTTAGTATTTATGTGCATCTTGGCATTTCTAGCCAGCGTTTTTATGTAATATCCCAAAATGCACATAGAAATAGGTGGATAGAGTCAGCCCAGTCAGCCCCCTTGAGAACTGACTAAGCATGCTCCGCTTCAAAAACAAATAAAATAAAGATTGTGAGAGTCATCGTCTGTGAGAAAGTGGGGCACGGCAACACACGTCCTAAATTGCTTTCTTGTCCATCTTTTAGTACTACTATCTAAACAAAAGTCACAATTTTTTCACAACAGAGTCACAACAGACAGCTGGGAATTCCATGATGTAGATTTCCTTTACTTTGTCACCTGACCTAAAATTGGCCAATAGAATTGGTGTGTTTGCACGCATGCTTCAGACACCAGTTCTGCAGGAGATGTTCCTATTAGACTATTAGAAGTAGAATTTAAAAATTGAATTGCTTGGGGGGTAAAAGAACATCCCTACCAGAATGCACCCTGAAAATCTCCTATATTCACAAAGTCATATAATCCACATGAGAACAGAAATGTACATAAAAGTAGTTGCCCGTGGATTAATGCTTTTCACAATTGCGCTACGTTTTGCTCCAAGTCTTGTAGTTTATGTGTCTAACATATCTCAATTTAATACATGACAACTTTTATTACTATTACTTTTTCATTCATTGCCAGTTTCTTAACAGCAGCTCGGATACATTCATTAGGTGCTTTCACACATAGTTAACTAATGTTAACAAATGGAACCTTATTGTAAAGAGTTTTCAGTACTGAATTAAAGTGGGTGCAATATTACTATAGTCATACTGTAATGACAAAAAAAATCTCATTACAATTTGTAAAGTATTTATACCTCATTAAAAAGCATATAATACTGTAAAAAAGTGTATTGCATTATTGATCTTACTGAAATATAGTAGAAGTTATTATTTTAAAATAATGAAAATTACCTTTAAAATCATAGGAATTATAAAAACTGTGTAAAGACACATTAATCAGGCTCTTCTGTTCATTCTTCTTTTTTTGTAATTGGGGTGAAATGTAACTCAGATATGTTTTATGAGATTCATCCATCTACTGTCTGAAAGTTCATCTTTCTTTGATGAGTGCTTCAGAACACTCATCCTTATTAGAAGGAGAATTTAGGCTCTCGTATGAGTCATGGTTAAAATGAGGTCACTTACAGTACAGTAGCATCACAGCGTGTCACAATGAGCCTTTAATACAGTCTCACTTCTCTGACTTTGTCAAGCAAGTAAGTTCACCTGGGATATACAGAGGCCTTGGACTCAAGAATATGTGACTCAAAATGAAACAAGCGTGCAAATTAGGGATGAATAAATCATTTCTCTAATACACAGCGAGACCGAGAGGATTGATCAGAGGTACTGGTGGGGATTAGTTTGTCTGGTGGAGAAAAAGACAAGATGGAGATAAATGGTGCTCATTTGCGTTCACCTGTTTAGCCCGTTACTGTTATTCTCAAACCCCGGTGTCACAGATGTACAAATTGGCTCTTGATGGAACCAGTGTAATTACTCAGTGATTTATTAAGAACTCCTTTGTGAGATCTTAAATTGAGCAGTGAGCCATTTGTGTGATGGCTCATTTTACTGATTCCAATCTTTTTAACTTTCAACTACAATAGAGCGTAGCAGCAGGGGTGCAGAAGGTAAAGTTCCATTCATCATCTCAGTAGGAAACTAATTTTGAGGGTTTTTTTTAAGATAGTTCACCAAAAGCTGTCACCAATTACTCACCCTATGGTGGTTTCAAACTCATATGATTGATTGTATTCTGCGGAACCTAAAACAAGAGATTTGAAGCATGTCTTAGCTGTTTTTGTTCATTCAGTATAGGATTCAATTATTTTGTTTTGTGTTCCACTGAAGAAAAAAAATCATACGTGTTGGCAATGACATGAGGGCGAGTAAATTTACATTTACATTCGCATTTATGCATTTGGCAGACACTTTTTTCCAAAGCCACTTACAAGTGCAAATAGACACAGGAAGTTCTCACAATACAAGTTTCAGACATTGCTCAGAGTACCATAAGATAGAAAAGGGAGGGATTAGAGGAAAGGATAGGATAGTTTTTTTGTTTTTTTTATATATGTGCCTAAGTGCTCATGAAAGAGATGAGTTTTCAGCGTGACGTGGGCTCTTTTGGGCTCGTTGAAGACAAGATGTGCTGCGATGTTCTGGATCATTTGTAGAGATTTGTTTGCATATGACGGCAGTCCAGCCAGAAGAGCATTGCAGAAATCAAGCCTAGAAATGACTAGAGCCTGGACGAGAAGTTGTGTTGCATGCTCAGTTAGAATAGGCCTGATTTTCCTGATGTTGTGTAGTGCAAATCTGCAAGACCGAACTGTCTTTGTAGGTCAGTTGATCATCAAAGATTACTCCAAGATTTCCGGCCAAATTTGATGGGGTAATTGCTAATGTACCTAGCTGGATGGTGAAATCGTGCTGTAGAGTCAGATTGGCAGGGAAGACTAAAAGCTCAGTCTTTGCCAGGTTGAGCTACAGGTGGTGTTGTGATGTCGGCCAGATAGCTTGAGATCCGAGCAGCTACTGCGGAATCATCTGTTTGGAATAAAAGGTAGTGCTGTGTATCATCAGCATAGCAATGGTAGGAGAAACCATGTGCTGTATGATGGGACCCAGTGATGGGTATTGTATATGGAGAACAGGAGGGGTCAAAGAACTGAACCCTGAGGAACCCCAGTGATCAGTTGATGAGCTTTGGATATCTCTCCTCCCCAGGTAACTCCTACCTGTGAGATAGGATTTAAATCATTGAAGTGCAGTTGATGCCAAGTGATGAGAGGGTGGACATAAGAATTTGATGATTCACAGTGTCAAAGGCCGCAGATTGATCCAGCAGAATGAGAACTGATGACTTGGAATCAGCCTTTGCAATCCGCAGGGATTCCGTGACCGACAGTATTGCAGTCTCGTTTGAATGGCCGCTCTTGAAACCAGATTAGTTGACGTCCAATTGGTTGATCTAGGTCAGATGGGTCTTTTGATTTGTGCCATTTCAAAGAGCAAAGAGCATCGGATAACCAGGGGTTAGAGGAAGTAGCACGTGCTGGCTTGAATGACAGAGGACAGATACTGTTGGTGGCCTTGATCGTGCAGGTCTTTACCCAAGTAGGTCTTCACACGAGGAGCCTGAACACGAGGGCTGCACGCTTCCACTGATGCTTCCGCTGCAGCGCACACTAAATAAATATATTGCTTTACAAAATATCAGTGAAAACAGCTGTGTCCGCCCTAACAATTAGCTCATCAAAAGCGTCCGCGAATGGCCCAAATCGAAACTACTGCACATCATTTAAGCGCAAAGACGTGCAATAACGAAAATGACAAACGTGGCAGTTAGTCTAAATTGCACTGAATACAATCCTTCCTAGCAGAAAATAATATCTAAGCAACGGAGCAGAATTGGGTATGAAGCAAAACACTTATGCACTCTCGCTGTCTCCAGTGACCTCTCGCTTCTCCTGATGTAAATGATGACAGAATTTTAATGTTTTGGGTGAAGTATTTATTGACCCAATGGAATATGCTACTGTAGAAGTCAAAGGTTATTTTTTCTTAAAAAAAAAATACTGGTGAAAAGCTACCCATAATTTTAAAGAAAGATCCACCAGACTGCTATCCTGTGAAACCAAGAAACTGCCTTTACACTTCCCAATCAGTGTAGTTTTTATCTCTCATCTCGAATCTTTATTACCGCACAAGCCAACACATTAACACCATACCAGCAATGGAGTGCTATACTGGTTAGCTTCCATCCGTTTTCAATCTGCTACTCTCAGTAGTGCAATAATCATAAGCCACACCGGCTTCTGACACTCCAAACCCGCCCGCCTTGCTGGCATGATTTGAAGTGCTACTTGGTAGGATGCTAATTGCCATTTCCTCATCTCAAGATTCTTGATTGCACCCCGGCTGTTAAGGATGACGATCTCCTGTACAGGAACATCGACACATCCAGCTGGAATGCAGAGTTCCCCACCCCACAATAATACTGCCGAAGTGAAAATCAAGTTCTGTCAGTGATGTGCTGAGAAGATGCCACATGTGTTTTGAATCATTTAGCATAAGGAAATTCACTAAATAAACAATAAAAAATGTTTGTTAACACTTTACAATATGGATACACTAATATGCATTGATTCATGCTAATGCACAGGTAATCCTGAGTTAATGACTCATGGAGAAATAAAATAATCATTGGTCTGATTAATAGATTAAGTAATATGAATGCTATTAATTAAATGTCAACATATATTAATTCCTTATCAGCATACAGTATTAACTTGTATAAATTAATGTGTTAATTACCACAATGGGTTGAAGCCATGCATTTCAGCTTCCAGATTTCTTTAATTAATCATTAGTTAATGATATGCAAAGATATCTATCACAGGATCTGCCACATCAAGCACTCAAAACTATAAGCAGTCACTATCCACACTTCAGTTGTCTGGTTTTGTCGTTCCCAACCATTGTTGACAGACTATCAACCTGTTTGATACCAACCTGTCTTCTTCATCTCCTGGTATCTGTCTTCAGTCATCCCGTCGACCTGTCGGCTCCGTATTGGCTCCTCCCACCTTCGGCTCTCAGTCTAGTGGCTCCTCCGGGTTCCCTCGTCCCACCGGCTCCCCCTTGGTCAGTCGTCACACCTCTTCCGCCAACCCTTCGGCTGCAACAGGTTCCTCCTTCCCATCAGCATCGCCTCTGTCCTCTTTCACGCCGTCATCGCCCCCAGCCCTCGGGTACTCTGGCTCCACCTACGATGCTCGTGTCTACGACATTGCCTGGGTGTCCTGCACAGCTCCCTCGACCCTCCGTCTGCGCCTACGGATACACTGGCTCTGTCTCCGTCTATCGTCCCCCAGATGTCGTCAGCCAAGCCAACAAAATCTTGGCTCCTCCCTCCCTCGTCTCCGCCGTGGGCTGTTGGCACTGGGCTGTCATCCTCCCATCACCATCCCTTTGTCATATCCTGTGTTCATCCCTCCTCTGAAACCGCGTCCCATCACCATCCCTTCGTCATCATCTCTTCGTCCTCCTTTGAAACCACCTTCCTCATCTTAATCACGGCGCTGGGGTGTTCTGTCACATGTCTGTTTAGTTTAGTTTCATTATCATGAACTTTTTGTTTGATTTCATCAGTTACCATGGACACTAACTATTCATTACAGCTGTTTATTGTTTGAGTTCATTATCTGTGTATTTAAGTTTCTCCTTTTCCTTTGTTTAATGTCAGGTGTTGTTTGTGTCCTACGCATACTGTCGCACATGTTGGCTTGTTATACGGATCCTTATATTAAACGTTGTTATCTGAGCGTTACAATAACATTGTGTGAGAAAGATCAAAATTATTACTTACCAATAATCTGTCCTTCAGTGAGCTGCTGCAGCCGGATCATTAAGATTAGCCCGACTTATGAATTGATTAGTGATACATGGATCATCATTTTATTGCAAGATCTGACTCGAAAGCATGGCATCTCTATTTCTCTTATGAGCTAATGAACCTGTCAAAAAAAATAATAAATCCCAGAATTGGAAATTACAGCATGAGTAAAGAAACTTTATTGCCTCATATATCAATTTAGTCAAAAATCAATTATAATCATACAGCAGAGATGCAGTGTGAGAAAATGAGCACATTTTCATATTATAAAATATTTGTAAATAAATTACAGTTATGTCTGTCATGTTCGTGTTTTGTTCTGTTCTGTTTAGTTTGATCTTGTTCCGTTTGCTTTCGTATTCACTGTTTACTTAAGTTCACCTGTTCCCTGTTCTGTTAATGATCTTTGTGTATTTAAGCTGTCAGTTTTCCTCAGTTCTATTTCCTTCAATTCTTGTTCTCTCTGTTTAATAAATACAGAGTTTTTTTTTAATTTTGCATGATGCATGTCTATTTGTTTGGATTACACTACAGCTAACTGTGACGGTATGATGTCATATCATGAACAAAACATTCAATTAAATTATCGAATTCACAAATAATTCTATTGCAACATATAGCACAATACACTTTAGTGCAATATAATTAAATAAATATTATTATTATTATCTTGCCAGCTAGACCTCTCCTCCTCAACTACAGTATCTCATCACATGAGCTCCACTGACTTCACTCCCATTCACAGATACTGCATTGAGACGCCGCTCATTTGCATAAATTTAAACTTTTCTCAACTTTGTCAAGTCAGTGGGCGCGCCCACATTGCGTTTCCACAAATGCTGTCACTCATGTGGCTAAATATTGCCAACTCTAAAAGAAAATGAATGACATCCTGACGCTTTGCCGCGGCAAGTCGCTGTCAGTGTGAAAGGGGCATAACTCTGCTCAAACATACAAGGATGACACTAATTACACCATAAGGAGGAGGTGAACCATTACCCTGGCAGGGTAAGGGGGAGAAGTTTTCCACTGGGAGGGAAAATTCCTAGGAAAATACTTGTCCAAATAGTTGCTTGATGGTATAATTATGGTTGAAGAGAAGGAAAACTGCAGCTACCATCTTTAGACTTCTTTCCAGGAATATATTTTGAACCTAAATCCAATTATTATTATTTTTGTACTGTGCAAGCAGTATATCCTAAAGAAATATGCACTTAATATAACACTCTCATATATAAATTGCCTTCCTCAGTGGAAATGCTTCACTGTTTTGCCTTATTTACATACATTATTTGCATAAGTATGAGGAAATGTAAATACGTTCCATGACCAGAAAAAAACAAAACAAAAACCATCTGTTTTGCGTTTTGGGGATTTTAAAATATACATAACTACTATAAATGCTTTTTTTTTTTTTTTGGATCTTTGAAGTTTTGGTTACTTTCAATTGTGGGAGAATAAACTCTCGGGTTTCATTAAAAATATCTTAATTTGTGTTTCAAAGATCAAACACAGCTTTGTGGATTTGGAACGACGTGAATTTGAGTAAATGATGACAGAATTTCCATTTTTCCATGGGTTTCTGTTGTCCAGTAGTACCAATATTATTTCATTAGCTGAACATTTGTTTTGATGTGATTAGGCCATTAATATTGTATTTATCGAACCTCAGATTCAGGAGGAACAATGCGGTTTTCGTCCTGGTCGTGGAACACTGGACCAGCTCTATACCCTCTCTAGGGTGCTAGAGCGTTCATGGGAGTTTGCCCAACCAGTCCACATGTGTTTTGTGGATCTGGAGAAGGCATTCGACCGTGTCCCTTATGGCGCCCTGTGGGGGGTGCTCTGGGAGTATGGAGTCTGGGGCCCTTTGCTAAGGGCTGTCCGGTCCCTGTTTGACCGGAGCAGGAGCTTTGTTCGCATTGCCGGCAGTAAGTCAGACCTGTTCCCCGTGCATGCTGGACTCCGGCAGGGCTGCCCTTTATCACCGGTCCTGTTCATAGTCTTTATGGACAGGATTTCTAGGCGCAGTCAGGGGCCGGAGGGAGTCTGGTTTGGGGACCACAGGATCTCATCCCTGCTTTTTGCGGATGATGTTCGGGCCAGGAGCTCCTGCCTCAAGTGGAGGAGTTCAAGTATCTTGGGGTTTTGTTCACGAGTGAGGGAAGGAAGGAGCGTGAGGTTGAGAGATGGATCGGTGCAGCTTCTGCAGTAATGCGGTCGATGTACCGGTCTGTCGTGGTGAAGAAGGAGCTGAGCTGCAAGGCGAAGCTCTCGATTTACCGGTCAATCTACGTTCCTACTCTCACCTATGGTCATGAGCTTTGGGTCATGACCGAAAGAATGAGATCCCGGATACAGGCGGCCGAAATGAGCTTTCTCCGCAGGGTGGCAGGGCGCTCCCTTAGAGATAGGGTGAGGAGCTCGGCCACTCGGGAGGAGCTCAAAGTAGATCCGTTGCTCCTTCACATCGAGAGGAGTCAGCTGAGGTGGCTCGGGCATCTGTTTCGGATGCCTCCCGGACGCCTCCCTAGGGAGGTGTTCCGGGCTTGTCCCACCGGGATAAGGCCCCGGGGAAGACCTAGGACACGTTGGAGAGACTATGTCTCTCGGCTGGCATGGGAACGCCTCGGTGTCCCCCCGGAAGAGCTGGAGGAAGTGTCTGGAAGTCTGGGAATCTCTGCTCAGACTGCTGGCCCCGCGACCCGGCCCCGGATAAGCGGAAGAAAATGAATGAATGAATGAATTGTATTTATTTATTTATTTTATGAGAGTTTGTGAGGTTCATGAGGATGTTTTGCAAAAACTGTCCATTCTTGTCTTCAAAACAGCAAACTTCTCAAACCCATGTGTATATATTCGGCTTTGTGTTGAGAGGAACGGAATGCTGTGCCATATTTCAAATGAGTTTTCAATTTGTGGCAGAAAAAACAAGCATTTGTGCCAGGATTTTTGCAATACACCCAAAAATGTGGCATCTGGGAATATGTCTGATTTATACAGAGTACTGCAAAAATTGACAAAAATAAAATAAAAAACACAGCTAGCAGCTTGATCAACTCACTAGCTTTCTTTGTTTTTCCCCACTTCAGTGGGGGAAAATTTTTGTTTTGTTTTTGTCCATTAAATTAAAGTCAATGGAGGTCAGTGTTTGGACTGACCACTGTCTGGACAAAAAATTTGAAACAGTCTTCAAAATATCCTCTTTTATGTTCTGCAAAGTCATGGAAGTTTGAGTAAATGATGACATAATTTCCTTTAGTATGTATGTGTGTGTGTGTGTGTGTGTGTGTGTACTATCCCGTTCAAATCTTAACTATTGCACATTAATTATAGTTGACTTAAAATTATACTCTGTCTATATGAAAATCCTTGTTTTATTTAACTAAATCTTTGTCTGTTTTCCAACATAGTGTACCAAGCCTTCGCAATAAAAAAATAAAAAAATAAGTAATAAAAATGTGTTTGTGTGCAGCTTTTGTCCCTGTTCTTGTTCATTTACAGATGTTTTCACAAACAATTTACATACAAATTGGCTGTCTAGTATTATTTGCATGCTACCTTCCTCTACCTCTTGTACTTCCACCCCCAGTTTCACAGATGAGGCTTAAACTTAGACCCAGACTAACCAGACAGTTTTAACTGTAAGCAACTTGCACTGATATATCTTAAAATATGCCAGTGCTATTGTTTTGTCTCAAGATGCACACCATTAAGGTAGGTAAATGTCCCAATGTCCCCTTATCCTGACATAATCTGAAGCCCCGTCTGTGAAACCAGGCCCCAGCCCTATAGGGAACAATGTAACATCTATATACTTTTAGCAGAGCCAAATGATACGACATGATCTTGAAATTGACCAAAAACCTATTTAGCCGGTAAACATTCCCCGAGGGAGCCCTGAGCCATATACTGAGACACTCTCTTTACTAGCTCAACATGTCAGTTCATTTCCACCCTGGAGCAGTGAAATGAATGCAAACACACATGAACACTTTACTCTGCTTCTGAAATAGCAAATATATGCACTAGTAGCCAAAAATGTAATCAAGCAACTAAACAAGCTATTATCTGCCATTATTGCTTGGCTCCTATTAGCAGGGCATTTCACAGCAAAATATGTGTGTATAGCACAGATGCATCATAAAACTGTTTTATTTTTTTTTATTTTTTTTTTACTGAGCCATTACTTCAAAAATGTGTCTACATATGCTTTTTTGTTGGGGGACCGTCAGTGTCTCTGAATGTCTTTTGAGGGTAGAAAATGTATTAACTAATAGGCTAACCAAATGCCAACAATAATGAGGACTAAAAGTATACGCCATTTAATTTGCACCACGTCTCCCGGATCTCCTGGAATATAGGAATAATATTAGCAAACAAAGGCATGTGCTGGGGGGGGGGGGGGGGGGGGGGCTCTTTGGCGGCTCCCTACCCTTTTTCAAAATGAATCAAAAGTGCAACAATTATATGCAATATTGTGGTCAATAAAACAAATGCATATGAATTATAATTAATATGAGAATGTGTACAAAACATTAACAAATCACTCAAAAGTAGGAGAAGTCTGTAGTAGGAGATGTCGTTGTGCCTGTTTCTGACACTGCTTGCTTGCCAAACATATTACACATTACACGTTCATCAATGCCCGTTTGTTATGTATAATACATCACCCAGTCATGATATGGCACAAGCTCAAATTTCATTGGACAATGTGAAGCGGAGTGGTAATTTCCCAGTGTTATTCATAAATCAGTTGGAAACATAGCCACTATCTGTTTTTGTTTGTTTATTTGTTTTTGTTTTTAACAGAGAAATAGCTTAAAGAAAAAATAGATGAATGTCATTCTTTACAGTCCGATAATGGACTGAAGAATTTGCATTTGTGGAGCGATCTGGGTCTGTGGTTTGTCTCCTTTTACAATTGAATTGTGTTGCTCAAAAATAGGATGTGAATTAAATACAAAGCACTCTGCAAACCATAGCACCAGAATCCATATGAGTGGTAAGTAGTGTTCAATTCACTCTTATGTATGTACTATATAATGGTATATAATGGTATTAGTCGTATATATATATGTGAGTCTCTTTTAAGCATCCAAATGGATTTTGGGGACATTATGTATTGAGTGGACAGTGAATCTGAAATATTGTTATACATGAAAACATATACATAGGGCAGTACGATCATGTCAGTGGGCCCTATTTTAATGATCTAAGCGTATGGCGCAGGTGCACTTAGGATATGTCAGAATCCACTTTGTTAGTTTAACAACGGAAAAAATGTTCGGCGTGCGAGGCGAATGGTCCAAAAGGGTTGTACCTAGTCTCTTAATGAGAGAGAGAATGTGATGATATCAGAGTGTAAATCTCACATTCCCTTCAATGCCAAGTGCACTTGCACCATGGTAGATTGCTATTTACATGGCAGAATATAGACACGCTCAACGAGTGTGCATTGCCACTGTAAGCAGCCAAGTCTATACTTTAAGCAGCTGAGGGATGCTGGATGGTGCTTGTTAATGGACGCGCACGCTTGCATTACTATTAACGGGATTTTCCACACCGGTTGTTAAAATGCTCATTGTTGTAGATTTATTTTACCGTTACTGGTTTTCATTTCCATGTAGGCAAGAATCCATTCAACAGTCAATAAATCCACCAGTCCTTCACCTTTACATTGACTTGCATAGCATGGTACAAAGCATGGTACAATCAACCTAGCGTAGCGGTCAAAAAACTGTGTGCACCTTCCCTCCAGCAACACCTGTCACCTGAAGGAAGGTTCCCACCTATATATTGTGAACAATCACCCAAGAGTGACCCCTACTGGACATACACATAAATTACCTGTATAAGTAAAGACCACAAAATGGCTCTTACATACCGGCCCCTAATTGGGATGAATCAACATACCAATTTCCAACTCATAACAAAGAGCCATAAACAAATAATGAGTACAATACACACATGATGCTTGTCACAAATCCTTAACCCATTGACTCATGTAAAAAGCAAAGTTTTGCTACAGGCCTGTCAATAACACTTGTCTTAGTTTGTAAGCGAACAGAGCGCACCAGCCCTTTCTTGTCAGGGAATGTTTCTAAAACTCTTCCGAGTGGCCAGGATCCTCGAGGTGCTGTTGGATCCATAATGGTCACAATGTCTCCAGACTTGAGGCTATTTTTAACCTTGTTCCATTTCTGCCTCTCCTGCAGCAAAGGTAGGTATTCCCTCACCCACCTCTTCCAAAAAAGGTCTGAAATGTACTGAACCTGTTTCCACCTTCTTTTAATATACGAGTCATGAACATCGAACAACCCAGGAGATAAGGATGGGTTTCCCTTTAGCAACAGAATGTGATTGGGAGTGAGAGCTTCAAGATCCATTGGATCATCAGACAATTTGGTGATAGGTCGATCATTCAAGATTGCTTCAGCTTCACACAAAATTGTATGAAATCCGTCATCATCAAGCGTCTGCTGTTGGAGAACTGCAGTAAGGATCTTCCTCAACATGCGAATGACCCGCTCCCAAACCCCACCATAATGGGATCCAGCTGGAGGGTTAAAACTCCACTTAATGCCCTTCTGACATAAAACTCCTTGAATCTTAACCTGATTCAATGATAAAAGTGCCTCCCGAAGTTCCCGCTCTGCTCCTTTAAAATTTGTGCCATTATCTGAAATAAGATGTTCCACTTGCCCTCTTCTACTGATAAATCGGCGCAGAGCATTAATACAGGCATCTGTGTCAAGAGAATCTGCCTTTTCTAGATGAACAGCTCTACTGGCCAAACAGGTGAAGATGACACCATAGCGTTTCACTGTGCCTCTTCCTTTCTTCACCTCAATTGGTCCAAAATAGTCAACACCGGTGTTGGTAAATGGTGGATGGTCTGGCAGAATCCTCTCCTTAGGCAGGTCAGCCATCTTCTGCCCCATCATCCTCCCATTATATTTTTTACAGAAGCAACATCCTGCTACAATCTTCCTCACAGCTGAGGTGGCACCCGTAATCCAATACCTCCTTCTTAATGCAGACAACAAGTGATTACGCCCACAATGGCCAAGCTGTTGATGTAAATTCTTCAGTATGAGGGTAGCCACATGCTGATCTTTAGTGAGGAGTAGCGGATGTTTTATGTCTTCTGGTAACGAGCCCCGTGTCAGCCGCCCTCCAACTCTCAGAAGCCCGTTGTCCAACCATGGATCCAACTTATACATGGGACTCCGTTTGCTCACTGTATCCTTTCCAGAAGACAAAGCAGCAATCTCCTCAGGGAATCTTTGCTGTTGGCAATAGCAGATTATAGCCATCTCGGCTTCCATGAGATCCTCTGCCGACAGAATTTGTTCTCCTGTTGTACCTTTAACTATTTTACTCCCTTGCCCTAGAGCACTCTGCTTGTTGGCATAAGCAATATCCGATTCTCTCCCCTTACAGATTCTTCTCAACAGCATCCTCTTCAACTTAAGAAACCAGGCAACTGATACCCGAAGTCTCCTCCAATCTGAAAAAGTAAGCCATCAACCTATCTGTACCCTTCAGTGAGCCTTGAATATTTACCATATTCACAATAGCTTCCTTCTTTACCTCGAAGTCATCAACCCCTACTGCAGTGTCCACCATGTTCACAGGCCAATACTCTTCTGGTTTGTACAGAAACTTGGGTCCTTCAATCCATCTGTTGTGCTCGATAAAATCTCCAGCCCTCCTTCCTCTGGATGCATCATCAGCTGGATTTTCCTTTGTGCCAACATGTCGCCATTGTGAGGTCTTTGTGGCTTCCCTGATGATGGAGACTCTGTTGGCAACAAAGGTATGAAATCGCTTATCCTCATTCATGACATACTTGAGCACAGATGTGCTGTCTGTCCAGAAGACCGATTCTTGTAGCTGGAGCCTCAGCTCCTTTTTTAACATCAGGTCAACACGGACAGCTAGAACAGCTGCAGTTAGCTCCAAGCGGGGAACAGTGACAGCCTTTAAAGGTGTTACTCGGGCCTTGCCAATGAGAAAGGAAACATGGATGTCACCGTTACTATTCTGTACTCTAAGGTAAGTGACTGTACCATATCCCTGTTCGCTTGCATCGGAAAAATGATGAAGCTGTGTATGTGTGTCAGACCCATAAGTCATAGGCTTAACACATCTCTCTACTTTAAATTCAGAGAGTGCATTCAGTTCCTTCAACCACCGTGTCCAGCCATGCAAGATGTCATGGGGCACGGTCTCGTCCCATCCAATATTCCTCCGGCATAGCTCCTGTAGCATGACTTTAGCAGGCAGAACTACTGGTGCCAAAAATCCAAGTGGATCGTATACTGAACTGGACACTGACAACATTCCACGTCTTGTACAGGACTTCTCCTGAATCTCCATTTTAAACTTAAATGAGTCAGTTTCTGCACACCACAGCAAGCCAAGAGCTCTCTCAACAGGCAGGCTGTCCTTGTCCAGATCCAGCTCCCTCCACTCTTTGGCCCGGCACTCATCAGGAAGGGTTTGCAAGACCGTGCGCTTGTTGCTAATCCACTTTGTCAGAGTAAAACCTCCTCGCTGACAGAGATTGGAAAGGTCTTGAACTAAAGAAACTGCTGCTTCTTCAGATGCCACACTCTTAAGGCAATCATCTACATAAAAATTCTCTTTGAGAGTTTGAAGAACCTCCTCACGGAATTCACATTGATGATCATCTGCTGTTTTTTCTTAAAGCAAAAGCAGCACAACTTGGGGAGGAGACAGCCCCGAAAAGATGGACAGTCATACGAAACACTGACACTTCTTTTGTAAAGTCTCCATTCTGCCACCACAAAAAACGAAGGAAATCCCGGTCCTCTTCTGCTACCCTAACCTGATGAAACATTGCCTGTATGTCTCCCATGACAGCTACTGACTCCTGCCTAAACCTCAGGAGAACACCAAGCAATGTACTTGTAAAATTGGGACCTTGCAGAAGGACATGATTTAATGATGTTCCTTTGAATGCCGCACCACAATCAAAAACCACCCGCAGGTTCCTCTTCCTGGGATGACGTACACCATGGTGAGGAATATACCACACCCTGCCGCTGTCTCCTTTCAGCTGCTGAGTGGGCAATTGCTCTGCATACCCTTTGTTAATCATTTCTCTGACAAATGCTCCATACTCCTGGTAAAACTGATCATCTCTCTGGAATCTCCTCTTCAATCCAAGTATCCGCTGTTTTGCCACAGAGAAGTTGTTTGGAAGATACACATTTGCCCTTTTAAATGGTAACTTCAAAGTGTAATGATTGTCCTCAAGCTTGACAGAACTCTCAGCAATCTCCAAGAATCTAATATCCTCTCTTGACAATCCTTGCTCTTCTACGACTTGCTCATTGAAGTCATGATTGTATTGTTTAAGCAACATCTCCTCCAGTCTACACACAGAAATCCTGTTAACCACTGCAGAACAGACTTCATCCTCAAAGCTGCCTGCATTCAATGGACCATTGACAACCCAACCTAATGCTGTTCTTATGGCATAAGGGCCATCCCCATGGCTATTTATGACCTCCCAAGGCTCCAACATCTTGGGAGAGTTGTTTCCAATCAACAACTCAACATCAGCCATTATACGGGGAACTTTAACCTTAGCCAAGTAAGGCCACTTGGACAAATCTCCTTTAGATACAATGTTGTCAGAACTTACAGGCATTTGTTTTTGTGTGAGTGTTTGTGGAAGCTGATAGAAGATGTTACCATCAATAGCAGATACTTCCAAACCTGAAAGTACAAATGCAGGTACAACCCTTTCCTGTCCCATAGTTTGTAACAGAAACTGAGTTTTTCTACCAGAAAGATTAAGCCGCTGCATAAGGTTTTCGGTACAAAAGGTTGCCGAACTGCCAGGATCCAGAAATGCATACGTCTGGACTATTTGATCTCCTTTACTGGCCTTAACTTGAACTGGTAAGATAGAAAGAAGACAGCGATCCTTTCCGGCCCCTGTATGACCACATGTTTCAGTGAATCCCAAGAACTTGCTTGCCTCTGACTCCCTGGAGTTTATGTTTGAGTTGGCTGTATTTCTGTCTACATGAAGCACAGTGGGATGGTGCTGACTACATATCCTACAAGTCAACCGCTTGCCACAGTTACGACTCACGTGCCCAGCACCTAAGCAACCAAAGCAAAGCTCTTTCTCCTTTAGAAATTCCATCTTTTCCCTATGCTTCTTCCTTTTAAATGATAGACAGTACTCCAATTCATGATGCTTAGCACAGCACAGACATACTGGAATCACTTTAGAATTACTTGATGGCAATTCCTTTCCCATATTATTAGTAATTTCCCCAGATTCCACAGGTGCAACAGTAGTGGCAAAGATGTTTCCTTTCACTCTGCCTTCTGGACGTAGCTTTGGCCGATTAACAGGCCTCATGCTATTTGGCAAATCTCTAATATCACCGAACAAAGGATCCATTAGAATGCCAACCTGTCTTTCAATAAATTGAACAAGATCTTTGAACAAAGCTCTGCAATCAGTAGTTTCCAGAATGTTATGTGCAACAGCTCTCCACCGTTCTCTGAGCTTGAAAGGCAATTTAGTTATAACGACTCTCATGTTGCTTGGCATATCTAACTCCTGAAGGTACTGCAACTCCTCAGTGACATTGCAGCAACCACGCAGAAAGAGAGCATAAGACTGCAAAGCACTGACATCCTCCCCCTTTATTGAGGGCCAAGACAAGGCTCTTTCCAAATAAGCAGTGGCGATCTTATACTTATTGCCAAAATGTTCCTGCAATAACTGTTTTGCCTTGGCATAGCCGGAGTTAGGGGTCATGTGAAGACAACTGCGGACCAGTTCCCTAGGCTGTCCCCTAGTAAACTGCTCCAGGTAATATAAGCAATCATTTTGACTTGCCTTTTCTTCCACTCCCTTTTCAAATGCTCTTATAAATGAAACATACTGAAGAGGACCTCCATCAAACAAGGGAATGTCTCTTGCTGGTAAGGATGAACAACGTTGCTGTTGGACAAGTGCTGCTGTTATTTCATTTTGTCTTTGCATTAAGGTGACAACGTCATCACACTGACTCTCGATTTGTGGCTGAGAAATCACATGAGATGCAAGATGTCCACGAGACTGCACTGATGTCTGTTGGGAAATCCTATCAGATGCAAGAAGTCCATGATGTTGAACTGATGTCCGTTGGGAAATCCTATCAGGTGCAAGAAGTCCATGATGTTGAACTGATGCATACTGAGAAGTCCTGTCAGATGCAAGAGGTCCATGAGGTTGAACTGATGTATCTCCTAGTATATGCTGGGAACTCCGTCTTTCTAAGTCAGTACATTCCTGCCAATGCTGCTGACGAATGTTCTGATACGGCACAGAAGATGCCAAAAGAGGATCCACTGATAACACTTGGTTTCCCATTTTACTACAGAGAGCAGATTCAAACTCCTCTGCCAATGGATTCAATATAATTGAGGATGCTTTCCCCCTTTCCCTTTCCAATTGAGAATGTGTATTATAAGAGGCTTTAGAAACACTGTGACTTTCAGAGGCCTTTAAAACTGAAAGTTTAGCAGTAGATTCTGCTAGCATAGCATTCAACTCCAGTTGCTCCTTTTTCCTCTTTATCATCTGCTCTTGCTCCTCCAAAGCATGTTTTTCCTTTAACGCTGCCATTCGAGCGAGCAGTGCAGCTTTATCTGCCTCAGCTATAATTCTGGCAGAAGAAACACTACTGCATGTACTTGCTTTACTTGAACGTTTACTACCAACATTTGAAATACTATCATGTGGATCAACATTATCACCCTTGTCATGCATGACGTCTTTTAAAGTAGGCCCAATTGCACTTTCAGTACATGATACCCACATTTTGACTTCAGACATAAAATCATTATTCACAATCATTTTTGCTTTAAACCATATGTCATGTTTCTCTTTCTCACTTTCAGGTAACATACCCATCAAAACCCCATGAATACCTTTTGCTTCATCACACAATTTTAAAAGATCATCAAAGGCACTTTGTACATCTTTCACATTTCCTTGTTGCATCAGACCTTGCATATTTTTTCTTAAATTAGTAGCTTTAGTTAGTACAGCTTTTCTATCACTCTGCAACCTTTCAACCTTTGCAACAAATGCTTTAGGAGTTAATTTCACAACACGTTTTTCTTTATCCAGTTGAACATCATCAGTTAAAACACTCAACTGAGGCGTTTCCATAGGCCTGTGCTCACTTTCTGACGCCTCCATAATCCACAGAAAGTCAACCAGCACGATCAACGCGATGATGAAACTAGTTCACACAGTTAATTATTTTCCTTGACAACCAATGCATTGGATTTATGTCCCATATGGTGTGCACAAAAAGTTAAATGGCCATTCAACAATGAGTAGCGCTACTAAACATACCTCTTCACGTTGGGCGCCTTTGTTTATGCAAAGCTCCTCTGCTGACGTTTATAGAACAGCTCCGATGTCCTTTGTTTGCGCTGATGGATGGTCCCTTAACCCAGAAGGAAAGACGTGTTTGTGTAATCCACAGATACGAACGCTGCGACGTCCTCTCGTCATAGTTGCAGCTAATCTCAGATGTAAATGAAGTCGATGTAAAGCTCATTCAACAATCCAACTTAATTCCTTTCGGCAAATGTTGAAGCTCCAACATCACGTAGGCAAAGTTCCTTTTAGGTCTATAAACAGTTTTTTGACTAATGTAAGCAGCCAAGTCTATACTTTAAGCAGCTGAGGGATGCTGGATGGTGCTTGTTAATGGACGCGCACGCTTGCATTACTATTAACGGGATTTTCCACACCGGTTGTTAAAATGCTCATTGTTGTAGATTTATTTTACCGTTACTGGTTTTCATTTCCATGTAGGCAAGAATCCATTCAACAGTCAATAAATCCACCAGTCCTTCACCTTTACATTGACTTGCATAGCATGGTACAAAGCATGGTACAATCAACCTAGCGTAGCGGTCAAAAAACTGTGTGCACCTTCCCTCCAGCAACACCTGTCACCTGAAGGAAGGTTCCCACCTATATATTGTGAACAATCACCCAAGAGTGACCCCTACTGGACATACACATAAATTACCTGTATAAGTAAAGACCACAAAATGGCTCTTACAGCCACGATTGATCAAATAATTAACCAATTTAATTCGTCATTACTTCAAATAGGTAATTCTGATACATGCAATGACCACCTCTGATGTTTTTGGGTGAACGGTTTCCAGTGGGAATGTTCTTGGATGCTTGCTCCCTCTGAGGAGGGTATTGATCCGTCCTTCGGATGAGACGTTAAACCGAGGTTCTGGCTCTCTGTGGTCGTTAAAAATCCCAGGATGTCTTTCGAAAAAGAGTAGGGGTGTAACCCCGGCATCCTGGCCAAATTTGCCCACTGGCCTCTGTCCATCAAGGCCTCCTAATCATCCACATATACTGATTGGCTTCATCTCTGTCTCCTCTCCACCAATCAGCTGGAGTGTGGTGGGTGTTCTGATGCAATATGGCTGCCGTTGCATCATCCAGGTGGAAGCTGCACATCGGTGTTGGTTGAAGAGATTCCCCCTTCCATATGTAAAAGCGCTCTGAGTACCCAGAAAAGCGCTATATAAATGTAAGGAATTATTATTATTATTATTATTGTTGGAGAAATATGTTCAGTTGTCCCCTGTCGGCAAGCCGTCTCGGGCATATTACTCTTGATAGACTGATACCCCTTTCAGACAATCTGGGCTCGTGGCAACTTCTGCCAAATGTGTCTCCTTGGGTTCTGCAAATTATAAAGAAAGGGTACCAGTTTGGTTCTCAACTACCATGTTTCAACAGAGTACTGTCCACAGTGGTCAATTCTGAGCAGGCTCAGGTGCTGGAGCAGGAAGTGCAGTCTTTTTTTGGCAAAAGAGGCCATGGAACACATTCCTTTTCTCAAGAGAGACTCTGGTTTCTACAGCCAGTACACCCTGTTCCGAAGAAGGATAGGTTAGACTCCGTCAACTGCCCGGTTGGTTCATTGCTGGAGTTCAGATCGCATTTCTGCTGGGTTCCCCCCCTCCACATTGAAGGTTTAGACGCCCTTCAGTGTCACGTTTCTATAAGAGGCCTGCATGTCATGCAAGAGTTCCAGCCTGAGACGAGGCTATTGTATTGGAGAGTTTGTCTATGGCAAACTTTGAGACGAATGAGTGTGCTTCAGATGAATTTCGGACTCTCAAGATGGTGTTCTTACTGGCAATCATTCAACTCTTTAAAGAGTAGAAGATATGTTTCCTCTTAGAGCTCAAAGCTTTTCTACTCTCTATGTCCCTAAAGTGCCTACTAATGTGGCACGCTCAACTCAGTTGCGGTAAAACTGACCAGTTTTTGGTGTGCTGTGGTTCCTCCAGACGGGGTTCCTCAGTGTCCAAGAAAAGCATAAGCAAATGGATCATAGAGGCAATTTCTGTGACTTATGAGGCGTGTTATCTTCCCTGCCCCATAGCAACCAGAATTCATTCTACTAGGAGTATGGCTTCCCCTACATTGTTGTCAGTTGTTTCCCTTCTAGATGTTTGTGATGCGACAGCACACCTTCATCAGGTTTTATTGCCTGGATATGGAAACTACTGCAGGCTCTCAAGTGCATGCGACTCAATTTTTTTATTATTATTATTCATTATTTTTGGACAGGCATTTGGTCAGTATGGTGTAGTGCAGAGCTTCCCAAACTTAAGAGGGGTAAGGCCCCCCAAAAACATTGCAAAAGCTCCACGACCCCGCCATTAAAAACTATATACCGACATTTACCCACAAATACATTTATTAACAAGTTTGTAAGAATTTCATGTGAATTATGAGAACTATTATGTAAACATTCTTTACAAGTATATTTAAATCCATAACACTAACTAGTTCCCTCGGAAGTGAACATCATCAGTTACGACTGTAACCCTGACGCTGTATCACTTTGCCATACTGCATGAATAAGAGTGTCATACTTCAACCAATTAGAAGCAATTTTTTTTATCCATTATAGCTTCCAACATCTCATAATAATGACTTAACATCTCATAATAATGACTTAACATCTCATAATAATGACTTAGTATCTCATAATAATGACTCAACATCTCATAATAATGACTTAGTATCTCATAATAATGACTTAACATCTCATAAGAATGACTTAGTATCTCATAATAATGACTTAGTATCTCATAATAATGACTTAGTATCTCATAATAATGACTTAGTATCTCATAAGAATGACTTAGTATCTCATAATAATGACTCAGTATCTCATAATAATGACTTAGTATCTCATAATAATGACTTAGTATCTCATAAGAATGACTTAGTATCTCATAATAATGACTTAGTATCTTACATACCTTACATAACCTTACATACTTTAAAAAAAATTTAATTTTAGAACAATTGGAATATTTTAATTATTTTAATATATTGATTTGGATTAGCTACGGCCCCCCCTGCAATACCGCTACAGCCCACCTGGGCCATGGCCCACAGTTTGGGAAGCACTGATGTAGTGGTTATGAAGATTTCCATAGCGTCAACATTCTGACGCAGTGTTGAGTTCCCTCGGAAGTGAACATCATCAGTTACGACTGTAACCCTGACGCTGTATCACTTTGCCATACTGCATGAATAAGAGTGTCATACTTCAACCAATTAGAAGCAATTTTTTTTATCCATTATAGCTTCCAGTGCTCCATGATGATTGAAGTGATTTCATACATGCATCAGATATGTCATGCAGAAGCATTCCCATAGTTTCAGCAGACTGACGCAGCATCTCGTTCCCTTCTCAGGGAACCAGGGTTGCAGTCATGATCAAGATTTTCATTTTGCAGTGATTAGATGGTAAGTGTAGTTGCACTTGTTGTTTTTGTTTTTTGTATTTTTTTTAGTTTGTGTGTGTGTGTGTGTGTGTGTTAATATATCCTCAAATATAAATGCTTTAAAATTTTTTTTTTTTTTGCAAATGTATCATGTTTAATAGGTTAATTTTAAAACCAAATTTATTTAGCTAACAAGTTAAACCTCTTATTTAATTATTAAATATGAACTGAATTAGAAGTAATTACAAAATCTTCCTTCTGAATAATTTCTGTGTAGCTGTAAAATATGCTTTAATGAGGATTAACTGCATCAAAACTCATACTGTATCCTCAGCAGAGTCTAAAGCTTCCTTTATATCAGGCAACACTGTACGATCAAAGCGCCTTTATATTTCATGCTGCTACAGCCACGTATTGAGCAGAAAATAAAATCTAATGTTTCTCGTCAACAACCTCTGATGTCAATGCAACAAAATAAACTATGTTAAATAGTGTGCCATATGGTAAAATGTTTTCTTTTAATTGCATGTTATTGTTTTGCAGTTTACAGCCACCTTCCACCATACATATTTAAACTACAAACCGTTTTACTATAGCGAATGTGAACTATATGGTTGCATTATTTTGCATTTGAAAAAAAGAGTATTATTTACATGCTAATTTGTTTTAAAATGTAAGTTTGGTACCTGGTTGTATACTTTACTTTTTATATGCATCCTACACATCATAATAGTTGGTTTAAAAGATGTACTGAACACATTACATACTACGAAATACTAATGAGGTCACAATGACTTTATTATGCGTCGCACAGTTTAGTCTCCTACTGTTCATTTAAAAAGTGAATGTAGTAATTGGGTGCGTGTAGTCGAACATTGCAACATACCCCTGTGGGGTGCTAAAGCCAGTGTTATTCTCTATAGAGCTCCTCTGTTTAATTCCACTGGCTGATTGCAGTGTATTCCAGATGTGTCCTCTGCCCTTTTGTGTCACCGTGAAGCTAATTGTTAGTGTTTTCTATTTCTCTTTGAGTTGCAAATTTCCCAAAAGTACCGTTGTCTGGGCAAAACCACTAATTACCTCATGTAATTAGATATAAATTATCGTGCGCAACAATGTCACATTGTACTTCAGTGGTGTGAACCTAGTACGTTTAAGAGGGTTCCAGATGTAGATTTATCTATAGAAAGGGCTGTTTTTAAATAAATGGATTAGGCTAATTCATGTTAATTAGAGTTCCACAACAAACAACTGCTAATTAACGCTTGGTGACATCAGGAATGTGCTACATGTAGAAAAGGTCGAATAATTTTGCATTGATAATACTATAACTTGTACTCTACCTTATACTGAACCTTAAAGCACAAGTTTGTGTGATAAGTCACTGCTGTTTTGTTTTTTGTTTCAGTTTTAATGCATTTCGGAAACATTATTTGCTTTGTTGATGACAGTCTGAATTATAACAAATTATTATTATATGTAGTCTACGATATTTTAATATTTCAATGTAAATGAGTTTGTGTGAAACCAAAATAAGAAATGTTGTGATGTTTCATTGTAAACCATGTTATGTAATTTCCAGCAGAGGTTAATGAAGCATGTTTTCAGCTCAACTCTTTGTGTGCATGTGGACATGAACTTGCTCCGGGACACATTAGTATGTTATGCATCACAATTGCAACTGTGTCCTGTAGATTTGAAAGAGATGCTGTTGGGTTACTCCAGAGGATATTTTTATTTTATTTACGGCTCAGTGGAAAGAATGGTGTTGTGACTTTTATTTCATTCACTCCTTAAATTCCTTTGGAGAAAAATAACAATAGGCATAAATGAAACAACTGTTGAGAAAGTATAGCTATAAAAGTAATGTGAATTTCATTTCAAAGACTATTTGGTCTTGTTCTGGGGAGAATTCCAGAAAGCAGGTTACGTGACATACCCAGGTATGTTTAAGAGTAAGTAAGCTGATAACCTCAACTTTCGGTTCCAAAAATGGAGGTAACTTTCAGGGTATGTTGCCATAGTAACTTACCCTGAAAGTTACCTCCATTTTCGGAACCGAAAATTACCCTTGAGAAGTACCCTTGTACTTTTCTCAAGTACCCTTGAGCAAATGGACTATGTTCCTTGCTCTTTCTACATAGGAGTCCAATCTAAAAGAAATAAAGCTTGTGAAATATGAGTATGAGCATTCACCATTACATCATACTGTAACGATCGTCAGCTGAAGTGCCCGGGACAACCTCTAGAGGGCACTTCACTTTGGACTATACACCACACACTCACACTCTTTCTCTCACTCACTCGCTCACTCACTCGCTCACTCTCACACACTACATTTCCCAGAAGTTCCATACCCAGTCACTGATTACCGCACCAGCTGCACCTCATCACCCACACCACATTTAAACACCATTTTCACACACCATAAACTGCGAGGTCTTGATATTCTGTTAAGTTGTCATTTCTGAGTGGTATTCCCTGTCTTGTTTTCCTGGTTTTGATTCTGCCTGTTTTCCTGGTTTCTGCTCGTTCCCTGCCTGCCGTTTTGGATTTATTTCCTTGGATTATTGATCTGTTGAATGCTTGCTGCCTACCTCGATCTACTTTGCCTGTTTAACGTTTACGACTCTGCCTACCCTCTGACATTCCTGTTTGCTGTTGATTTGACCATTTCCTGTTTGACCACGTTGTTCAATAAAACATTGCACATACATTATGCTTCCACCATTTCTTAGAAGTGTTGTTTCTTCCTCTAGTTCTTGGCCTGTGGTTGTACATCTTCTATTGCCCAATAATCTCATAAGAAAACGCAATTTTTGGGACATATGATTTTTAGAAAAAAAGTAAACATCAAGTTCTATCCCTAAACATAACCTTCAGTGGTTTATATGAAAATGTCAAATGGTTGGTCCAAAGTATCATTCATTTATATATATATATATATTTTTTTTTTTCAGTGCAGGTAACTGAGATAAACTAGTAATATTCTGCGCTGGTTCAGAAATGGTGACCGCACCTTAATGTAACAGATTTTTCAGTTGCCTTAAGTGTCAATTTTTTAAGCAGAATAATGTTTAAATTATACTTGACTTACCATGATTTGTTTTATTGGGGCTGATCCTGTACTATACAGTTTTATGATGACATTCAAGCCTACGTCCATGTTGAGTACCATTAACTTAAGCAACAATGTAGGTGTGCTAAGAAAATACATTTCCCCCACCCTCAAAAACCTTGATCTTCTGCCAGTTGGTTTATCCAAGGTTGAGAGTATTAAAAAACACATAATTTATGCTAATCGTAAAGTGATTACTCCGAGATGAAATTCTAAGCTGTGCAGCATTAAAAGCCCTGTGGGCATATCAAATCCGAAGAAAAATCGGTGTTTAAATCATAAACCAATATATAAATAAGAACCTTTCTTTCATGTGCTTTGGAACTCGAGGGAAAAACTTACAAATATACAGACAGAATATGCATTAGGATTATTCACTCTTTTCTGAGGGTATGATTCCATTTTATTTCTGCAAGTTCAATAGAAATTCAGTTCTATAAGTTGCTGATTACCATCTGTAGTGTATCAAGAATGCTCCTTTATATTAAATTCATTACATTAAATGTTCTTGTGAGAAAATTATACACTTCAAAATTATATACTTAATGTTTCGGACACTTAAAATGCATGTTATTTACAATTGAATGAAACTGGATGTACTTATAGATGTTATACTGTATGTGATTTCATAATTCTATTGTCTTTGAAATGTGGTTTAATGTTCTGACAACCATTTATTGTTAACTAAAATAAACTTTAATGTAATTTCTATTGAAACTTGTGTGTCGTGCATTTAAAAATGTAATTGCACAATTGTAATGATTGAGTAGCAATTTAGTACATCAAATTACACACTAGAGTTAAATTTATAATCAAATACTGTACTTAATATGTTAGTGAACACATCAAAATAAATGTAAAGCATGAAAAACGTTTATGATTATTAAAACAATGATGAGAAATACTTAAAATAGTAAAACTGTGAAAGTGGCATTATTACAAAGTGCACTTTTTACTTAAGTGATCAGAAACATAGTCATGAAAGTATACTTTAAGTACACAAAACTGGATTTTTTTCATTAATGTTATATATAATATGTACTTTTAAGATATGAAGTAGGTTACACTAGAGGTGCACACACAGACAGTCTAAAAATGGTCTCCTTGGCCGATACAGGACAGGCAGATTTTTCCGGAACGGCCCTCTTGGGCGACTCGGAACAGACAGAGAAGGTGGGAGTGGGAGGCGGGGGGGACATCAAAGACTTCATCAACTCTGTGTTGGGCGATGAAACAGGCACGGCGCAGGACGGTGAAACAAACAGGGTACTTTCCTTCAAATCAATTAGAGGCTCAGAATTCAGCTCTTCCACACTCGTCTTAGTTGACAGGTCTCCACACTCCACCAGTAATCCCTCTGGGACAGATGATTTTGCCAGCTCATGCACCTGGCCAGATGTGTATGGCTCTGGGGCGATAAATGGCTCTGGCGTTTGCTCTGGCATGGTGGCAGGCTCGTGCTCTTCGCCTTTTGCGTCCCCTACCGGTGGGCGGTAGGCTTCATGTCCGTTCAATACAGTTAAGCACACTTTTTCACCAGAGTGGAAATAATCTTTAGACAAAAACCCTTTTTAAAAACTGTATTGAGTTTTAGAAGCTAATTAACACAAAGTTATCAGATGGCTTAGAACTGATCTTAAGTTTCACTACAAATCAGACCTCCTGTAGTCAACACCTACTGGCTCAATATTCAATTACCTGAAAGAGTGTTTTAGATGAAGTCATGGATAACTGGACCACTGGTGATTGGTCTGGCAAGATGTTACAAAGTTGCTAAAAGGTTGGTTATTCACAAGGACAGAATTTTCTAACTGAGGCAAATTGATGTTGATATCCCCAAAGTTTTGAATTCGGAAAGTCACAGAAAAGGAGAAACTTTCTCATAAGAATGACTTAGTATCTCATAATAATGACTTAGTATCTCATAAGAATGACTTAGTATCTCATAAGAATGACTTAGTATCTCATAATAATGACTTAGTATCTCATAATAATGACTTAACATCTCATAATAATGACTTAGTATCTCATAATCATGACTTAGTATCTCATAAGAATGACTTAGTATCTCATAATAATGACTTAGTATCTCATAATAATGGCTTAGTATCTCATAATAATGACTTAGTATCTCATAATAATGACTTAGTATCTCATAAGAATGACTTAGTATCTCATAATAATGACTTAGTATCTCACAATAATGACTTAACATCTCATAATAATGACTTAGTATCTCATAATAATGACTTAACATCTCATAATAATGACTTAGTATCTCATAATAATGACTTAACATCTCATAATAATGACTTAACATCTCATAATAATGATTTAACATCTCATAATAATGACTTAACATCTCATAATAATGACTTAGTATCTCATAATAATGACTCAACATCTCATAATAATGACTTAGTATCTCATAATAATGACTTAACATCTCATAAGAATGACTTAGTATCTCATAATAATGACTTAGTATCTCATAATAATGATTTAGTATCTCATAATAATGACTTAGTATCTCATAAGAATGACTTAGTATCTCATAATAATGACTCAGTATCTCATAATAATGACTTAGTATCTCATAATAATGACTTAGTATCTCATAAGAATGACTTAGTATCTCATAATAATGACTTAGTATCTCATAATAATGACTTAACATCTCATAATAATGACTTAGTATCTCATAATAATGACTTAACATCTCATAATAATGACTTAGTATCTCATAATAATGACTTAACATCTCATAATAATGACTTAACATCTCATAATAATGACTTAACATCTCATAATAATGACTTAACAACTCATAATAATGACTTAACATCTCATAATAATGACTCAGTATCTCATAATAATGACTTAACATCTCATAATAATGACTTAGTATCTCATAATAATGACTTAACATCTCATAATAATGACTTAGTATCTCATAATAATGACTTAACATCTCATAATAATGACTTAACATCTCATAATAATGACTTAACATCTCATAATAATGACTTAACATCTCATAATAATGACTCAGTATCTCATAAGAATGACTTAACATCTCATAATAATGACTCAGTATCTCATAAGAATGACTTAATATCTCATAATAATGACTTAGTATCTCATAATAATGACTTAACATCTCATAATAATGACTCAGTATCTCATAATAATGACTTAGTATCTCATAAGAATGACTTAGTATCTCATAAGAATGACTTAACATCTCATAATAATGACTCAGTATCTCATAAGAATGACTTAATATCTCATAATAATGACTTAGTATCTCATAATAATGACTTAGTATCTCATAATAATGACTTAGTATCTCATAAGAATGACTTAACATCTCATAATAATGACTTAGTATCTCATAATAATGACTTAACATCTCATAATAATGACTTAACATCTCATAATAATGACTTAACATCTCATAATAATGACTTAACATCTCATAATAATGACTCAGTATCTCATAAGAATGACTTAACATCTCATAATAATGACTCAGTATCTCATAATAATGACTTAACATCTCATAATAATGACTTAGTATCTCATAATAATGACTTAACATCTCATAATAATGACTTAGTATCTCATAATAATGACTTAACATCTCATAATAATGACTTAACATCTCATAATAATGACTTAACATCTCATAATAATGACTTAACATCTCATAATAATGACTCAGTATCTCATAAGAATGACTTAACATCTCATAATAATGACTCAGTATCTCATAAGAATGACTTAATATCTCATAATAATGACTTAGTATCTCATAATAATGACTTAACATCTCATAATAATGACTCAGTATCTCATAATAATGACTTAGTATCTCATAAGAATGACTTAGTATCTCATAAGAATGACTTAACATCTCATAATAATGACTCAGTATCTCATAAGAATGACTTAATATCTCATAATAATGACTTAGTATCTCATAATAATGACTTAGTATCTCATAATAATGACTTAGTATCTCATAAGAATGACTTAACATCTCATAATAATGACTTAGTATCTCATAATAATTAATTAGTATCTCATAATAATGAAATAACATCTCATAATAATGACTCAGTATCTCATAAGAATGACTTAATATCTCATAATAATGACTTAGGATCTCATAATAATGACTTAGTATCTCATAATAATGACTTAGTATCTCATAATAATGACTTAGTATCTCATAATAATGAAATAACATCTCATAATAATGACGTAACATCTCATAATAATGACTTAGTATCTCATAATAATGACGTAACATCTCATAATAATGACTTAGTATCTCATAATAATGACTTAACATCTCATAATAATGACTTAGTATCTCAAAATAATGACTTAACATCTCATGATAATGACTCATTATCTCATAATAATGATTTAGTATCTCAAAATAATGACTTAGTATCTCAAAATAGTGATAAACTAAGTCATTATTTTGAAAACTTGTCTCGTTATTACGAGATTTATTTTTCGGAATTTATTACTTTGTAACTCATTAATATGAGAAGGTTTCTCAATATAATGAGTTGCTAAGTCATAATTATGAGAAAGTTTCTCATTATTATGACTTACAGAATTTTTTTTTTTCAACAGTGGCGGGAACGGGCTTCCATACTATCTAGTAATACAAAGCGAAGCAGTGTATCGCTACTTCCGTTCTCATCGCATTGCATTCAAAACTAATGGCTGAATTAATCGATGACTCTAATTTTAAACAACAACACCTTTAAATCAGTTTTCCAGATTTCCCGATACAACAAGAATAGAGGAAAGCATTGGTGAGACTGACACGGCGGGAAAATCTTTACGTTCGCGTGTAGAAAACCGATGCATTTCCAAACTGAGGATGTTTACATCTCTTCAACCAGCTGAAATGTTCCTATAAATATATTTCCCTCAAATGTGCATTCTGAATAATAAATAAATGTATATCCCAACTAAGCTGGCAGTCCAGTGCTCGTCTTTTTATCAACAGCTTTTTTCTCTTACGGATCGTTTTTCATAGGCTACCTGTTGAATTTACATTTTTAAATGAATTTGACTGATGAGCTCCAATTCAAAAGTTAACCATGGTAATAGAAAAAATGTAGTAACCTTGCTTTTTTTTCATTTGTATTTTTGATACAAGTTAATTACACTTGTATTAACACAGTATTACAAATATGGTTGATTTGTGGTTAAGTAACCATGGTTTAGCTATTGTTTTTTAGTTTTACTTGTAATAAAAGCATGGTTAATTTTCGTGAGAGCAGTTTTAAAAGCACCTTGCCTTGAAGAAATTCAATGACGTGTCAATCTAGCGCGACAGCTTTGAATATTAATGTTCATTATATTAATGAAAAAATGTTGTGAATTACATACAGTGAAATGATTTTCGATAAAAAAATCTGCACAATAATGACTAAAATATTTAATTCAAATGAATAAATAAGTTCATTCTGATCTCATTCCTCGGGTCTCACACAGACTGCAGATTTGCGGTTAATAGTTCATATGTTTACGAGCCACGGCTTTCTCAAATAAATTCTGTACACGGCAATCAACAGAAAATCTCTTCTCCTGTCTCTGAGAATGTCCGTATTTTGAAATTATCCCATGGATGCTTATTTTAAGAGGCGTTAACTCATCTAGGTGTTAACAAAACATTCAAAACACAACCGGAAGAATCAATGCACTGCTTCGGCGAGTACTTCCGGTAATCAATTCCACTGTGATAAAGGTTTTAAATGAGAAATGTCATTATCTATATGCATTTTAATGTATTTTGGAACATGAACACATTGACCCAAATACATCCATGGTGCTCAGCATTCCATTGAATTTCAAACCTCACTAAGCAGAATATATGAGCGATGAGGAAAAGGGAAAACGGATTAGACTGGGCGAAAGTGTGTGGGGGTGCAACGGGGCAGTTTTTAGATGATGAAACAATTTGTTACACACCGCTTCTCCTCCCGACCAAATTGAGGAAAAGATCCACTCTATCTCGTATAGCCTGTCTCTACTGATATCACCCTCCATAAATCTGAGAGAACCTCAATGATTGGGATTACAAAGTGAATAAAACAGTGAAGTTCAGATGAAACTTCTGCAAAGAAACCCTGCTACTTGACAGGCTCAAAGTATATCATGACCAACTTTTCCACAATTAACGTACATTAACCTTTGGCACTTCCATCAAAAATGTGTCATTTTAAAGACTGCAACACCATGATCTATGTCATCTATTGTCATATAAGACATCAAGTCATCAATGAACGGTTTATAAAATATCAGACTGGAGGTAGAAGTAATTCAGGACAGCATTAATAAGGCCTGGCTTCACCATTTTAGAAACAGAACGGTTGACCACACACACACAAGCTCTGCAGTGAGACACAGCAGGAGACAAAAGGGAGGATACAGGCTACATATATAGAAACAGCTCGTTGCTTCAAGTCTCTGAGCAGCTTTCACTCCGTGCCTTTTTTGCAAACAGATTTCTCATCCAAGCAATTTAAAGGAACATATGTAACATAATACATAAGCAATCCTTCTTCTAATAACATGTTTTTGTCTTATTTCAGACCCAGCGGGATGTTTTTACAGGAAATTGCCTACATGCATCTCTTGTCATGAGCATAAATAGAGAAAAGTTGCTCAAGCGTCACGAGATTTCCCGTTTCTGAGATTCTCGGTTTCTGTGGGCGGAGCATATGAATATTCATGATATTCCCAGACATGCAAATGCGAATTTTAGTTCATAAAATCATAAAGGTAACTGAGAAAGTTTCAGCGTTGCATTAACTTATGCCTAAACTACAAGTTTTTGTTTTTCGTAACAAATTATGTTTTTATCAGCACAATTTGCAACCCAGAGTCTACTCTTGTAGGGTCGGCTCTTCAAAATTGAGGCGAAAGCTGATTGGTTGCTCCCACGTGTGAACTGTCCAATGGCATTTTAGCACTCGATTGACAAATGGATAAAGAAAAGCGTTTGGCAAACCGAGAGAGAAAAGCAATTGGCAAATCCTTTTTTTTAAAAAGCGTTTTAAAAAGAGATTTAAAATGATTTACAAATGTATTTTTTATTGTTCTATTAATCTACGTTTAAAAACAGGAATTAAATAAACAACTTTAAATACGTCTATTTATTTGCCCATTTAAAAGTGATTATTTATTTACATTTTTATGTGTGAATTATTAAATGAATTAATTGATTCATCGTTTTATTTTAATGTGGCACTCCTGGTCCTCCATACCCTGTAGGAAGACTTTTGCAAAAAGAAAATGTGCAGTACCATGTACGTTTCGTGACAGTTTCTATGTGAAATGCCCACTGAGTGGTGCTAAAAGAGTGATTTTTTTCCGAAACAGATGAGTGTGAGAATGGTACGTTGGTTTTTTTTTGCGTATCTCCACAGTTTTGATTTTAAATGTCAGGTGAGTAGCGCTAAAATATAATGTTCCATTATGTTTTAAGATAACGTACCACCAACACTACACCTAAACCAACCTGATAGTGTTAACAAAAGCAGTGTCTTCTACCATCTTACCCTCAGATGTGTACTGGAGAGATGACTTTTATTAGCTCTTATTTCAGCTAAAAGAATAACAAAACTCACTTCATGTTCAAGTTTCATGGAGTTGCAGAAGTGCATGTTTCATGACTCAATCATTATGGACGCCTCCACTAACGATTCTCTGACACACAATGGCAATGAAGAAACTATATCAGACAACTATAGAGTGGAATTGCCATTTTAATAACAAGGCAGATTCATTTGAGTTCAGTAATAGATAATATAATTAGTTTCACAGTAACCATCCTGTCATCATCTCCAGTACAAAGTACTACCCCACACATACACAATAGACGTTTGGAAAATGTGCCTGCTTTATCATTCTGTACCCATGCATGGGTGAACAGGGTCTAGATTTTCGTATTCATATATTCTAAAGAGCATATTGTGCATACAGAGAAAAGATCCAATGCTTCAGTTGGAATAGGGAATAAATTCATTCAAGTTTATTTAAATAGTTTAATTCAAAGAGATCCAACAAATCTAATAGCAGCTCTCATATGATACTCTTTTCTGTCTAATAAATACACCAAAAAACAAATAAAAAATGCATTGTCAGTGGAGTTTTTTACTTTTACTCCATTTTACTATGGCATACTTGAACGTGTGGTATCCAGTTTTACAGAAATCTCTCAAGTTCTGTCAAAAAGTAACTTATATTCTTTATATTCGTCACTATTGATGTTTTTTGATGAGGTTAAGCCAGTGGCGCTCAATCAAAGCTTAAAACATTATCTTGAAAATCATTAATGTCTGGGATTACATATGTAACCCAGTTCCCTGAAAAGTGAACAGGGTGCTGTGTTATGTTGTTGACGTTATGGCAATGTTAATACCTATGCCGCCATAGTGAAAAATGCCTGACCAACAAGGTTGTAAGTGTACACGAGCGTGACTCTGTGGGCTAGCAGAATGGACTAACCCAAGATGACTCGAAAGCATTGGGTTGAGTCCATATCCACACTATAAAACCTTATGTATGTGTGTGGACAGGACCAGTCTACATCTTGCAGGATCGCCCCTTTCAAAAGCTCTTTAGAGCAGGAGTTCTCAATCCTGTTCCTGGATATCTACCTACCTGTAGAGTTCAGGTCCAACACACCTGTCTGTAATTGTCAAGTGTTCCTGAAGATCTTAATTAGCTGGCTCAATTGTGTTTGAAATTTGCAGGAAGGTAGATCTCTAGGAACCAGGCACCCATGTTTTAGAGCAGGGGTGTCCAATCCTGCTCCTGGAGAGCCACTGTCCTGCAGAGTTTAGCTCCAACTTACCACAAAACACCTGCCTAGAAGGTTCATGTATGCCTAAAAACCTTGATTAGTTGGTTCAGGTGTGTTTAACTGGGGTTGGAGCTAAACTCTGCAGGACAGTGGCTCTCCAGGAGCAGGATTGGACACCCCTGTTTTAGAGGATGCCATACTTTGGGTAGAGTGGACTCTAATGCTTAGGGGCGAAGAAATACAGCATGCCTCATAGGCTGCTGTTTGTTACATTTATTAGGTCTCTATGAATAATTAATATGTTAAACCACACTATTCGAAAATGAGCTTAATCAGAGTCATACAGAACTAAACATAGCTTCACTGCTGATCCGTTAAACATTTGTTACTGTAAGTTAAAGCTCATATTGAACACTAATGGAGCCGATTAGACTCAACAGTAATTAGGCTCATGATGACCCGCCAATATAATAAGACCAGCCAGAGGCAAAGGCAACCTGATCTCCATGTCTCCATGGCGACAGCAGGCAAAAGGAAATGACCAGCAGACTTCCTAAATCTTAGTTGAGGAAGCAAGAAACAGGCAATTAAAACTTTCGATTGCTCTGTCTGGAGAATTTCGTGAAAAACTTTTTAAGTTTGCAATGCTAAAATCAAACTTAGTGCTGGTTTACACTCTTCCGCTTCAACGATTAAAGTGGGCATAAATTCTTAAACAAATAAAGAAATGAATAATGAAATTGTGTTGTACTCAATAGCACACATGGCTGCAGTTTACGTTAATTGTCTTCACATTAAGGGAGACAGGAGCGATTTGAGTGTTCAGAGTAGGGGGTTGTCATTCCATTTAATGACTGGAACTCCAGCTGCAGGGCTCTCATTATGTGAATGCTAGTCACGCTGCTCTATGCTGGAATAAAAAGGGGCTTTAGAAGGCTATGATAGTGTCTAGATGCTCACATCAGTGCGGGAAAATTTGTCAGACCACCCCAACCTGTGGTTCTGAAGCTCAGAAACTTATACAGCAATGTCAGGGAAGGACAAGTGTGGAAATACTTCTATGAGCACAAACATTTCTGAATTAATCGAACTTACATTCAAATAATATATATCAATAATATATATATATATATATAGTTTAATATGTAATGTAATTTTATTTCAAACAAATGAATAAAATTAAGTGTGTTGAATCCAAATAGCTCTAAAAGAATTTTAGAATTATTGTTTAAAGCTATAGAGGCACGCTGGGTGAGGGCTGTCGACAAGAGGTGAGGGGGCAGTGACCCATGTGGCCGGGCCGGGGCCCCCTTTGGCACCAACGCTGCGCTTTGGGCTGTTTTGGAGGAGCAACTCAGGAAAGTTTTCCTCCATCTTCATCACATAGTGACCTGGCCACTGCGAAGGCCTTGTATCTGTCAATCCCAAGATAAACTGATCCTGTATTGGCTTCAAAAAGAAGCCCTACCCCATACTAATAGATTATTGTGGTCTAAAACCAGGTATTGGTGGGGGGGGGGGATTCCTTCCTCTCAAATTAAAATATAAAATGCAACTGAAATCTGACTTGTAAAAGACAACAAACTTATGACAACCAATCAAAATAAAATGAATCCATTTGCGCTCAAATTCCAAATCAGTTATGATCATGTTACGCTACTGTTACGTGTGTTTCTGTCTGGACTGTTTAGTTTCATTTTCACATGTGCTCTTTATTTACAGTTGTGTTCAAAATTATTCAACCCCCCAATGCTGTAAATGGTTTTAGAGAATTTAGAGTACATTTGTAATTGAATTCAGAATGAAATCCTACAAGGACTTCTTAAAGAAGCATATGCAACTAAAATGACATCAATTGGTTTTGTAATACAGTAGTAAATGTTTCTTTTGTGAATTCTTCATTGACACAATTATTCAACCCCTTAAAGACTACCACTCTGAAGAACAGAGGTCCATTGAAGTGTTTTCAATCAGGTATTGAAAGCACCTGTGGATGTCAGGGAGCAGCAATAAAGCCTAATAAGCACCAATTAGGCAGCTTTAAAATGACTGTGATACTCAGCTCCTTCTAGACATTTACTGGTGTGGTTACAAACATGGTGAAGTCAAGAGAATGGTCCAGGAAGACAAGAGAAGAGGTGATTACTCTTCACAGGAAGGGCAATGGCTATAAGAAGATTGCAAAGATGTTAAACATACCAAGAGACACCATAGGAAGCATCATTCGCAAAGTCAAGGCAAAGGGCACTGTTGAAACGCTACCTGGTCGTGGCAGAAAGAAGATGCTGACTTCGACTGCTGTGCGCTACCTGAAGCGTAGAGTGGAGAAAAGTCCCCGTGTGACTGCTGAGGAACTGAGAAAAGATTTGTCAGATGTAGGTACTGAAGTTTCTGCTCAGACAATACGGCGCACCCTGCGTAATGAAGGCCTCCATGCCAGAACTCCCAGGCGCACCCCCTTGCTGTCTCCAAAGAATAAGAAGAGTCGACTGCAGTATGCCAAAAGTCATGTGGACAAACCACAGAAGTTTTGGGATAGTGTTCTGTGGACTGATGAAACAAAATTAGAACTGTTTGGGCCCATGGATCAACGCTATGTTTGGAGGAGGAAGAACAAGGCCTATGAAGAAAAGAACACCTTGCCTACTGTGAAGCATGGCGGGGGGTCAATCATGCTTTGGGGCTGTTTTGCTTCTGCAGGTACTGGGAAGCTTCAGCGTGTGCAAGGTACCATGAATTCTCTTCAGGAGATATTGGAGGACAATGTGATGCAGTCCGTCACAAACCTGAGGCTTGGGAGACGTTGGACCTTTCAACAGGACAATGATCCCAAGCATACCTCCAAGTCCACTAGAGCATGGTTGCAGATTAAAGGCTGGAACATTTTGAAATGGCCATCGCAGTCACCAGACTTAAATCCGATTGAGAACCTCTGGTGGGACTTAAAGAAAGCAGTTGCAGTGCGCAAGCCTAAGAATGTGACTGAACTGGAGGCTTTTGCCCATGATGAATGGGCGAAGATACCCGTAGCTCGCTGCAAGACACTTGTGTCAAGCTATGCTTCACGTTTAAAAGCTGTTATAACTGTAAAAGGATGTTGTACTAAGTATTAAGATTGAATGTCACTTGGGGGTTGAATAAAACTGATAATGATGTGAGCAGAGAAAAGACATTTGTGGTTATTTCATTATAAATGTTATGTTATATTTGTCTGACCTACACGTGCCTCTTTGATTTAATTGTAAGCAGGATGACTGAATGATCAAAATCAATGTCAAACCGGCCAAAACAATCAATTTCAGTGGGGGTTGAATAATTTTGAACACAACTGTATGTTCCCGTCACCATCATCATTAGTTCATTCCTGTCAGCTGTTCGTCATTTTTAGTTATGTCATTCACCGGTGTCCCAGTCTTCAGTCCCTGTATTTAAACCCTGTGTTTCATTTAGTCTTTGTCTAGCTGTAATGAAGGGCGAGGATGCGATCCAAATGCAGGCTTTATTGAGCAACGTGGTCAAACAGGAAATGGTCAAATCAACAGCAAACAGGAATGTATGGCATAATCGTGCATAAGTTCAGGTCAGGCAGATATCTTTCACAGTCCAGTAAAACAGGCAATAAATCCAAGGGCAGGCAGATAATGGTCAGAACTAGGGATGGCTGACGCGAAACTAATGTTTCGACACGGTGTTGAGATCCCGAAGCGTAGATGTTTCGAAATGCTGTGATTCAAAACACCCATGTCACGTGACTACGACTAAACGAAGCTTCTGCGCGTTTCACAAGTGTTTCGACAGGTGGCGTGCTTTGCCGAATCTGCGTTTGATTGACAAGGGCGGGAACAAATCACACAATCGCACATCTGTCTCAACTCCCACAAAGTTTAAAAGAGGAGTTGATACACCTTCACCTCGTGGGTTTTTGCGAGAGGAGAAAGCAATTAATATTTTAATGTTATAAAAATAAAAATCCGTAAAAAAAAAAACAAATGAGACCATTGTGGATTGATTTGTTTGATTAATTTTCATTTTTCATGACCAAAATATTATTATTATATATTATAGTTATATAGTGAGGATGTTAAAAACTCACCACATTAACAAAAACGCAACATTTTTATTTTTTAAATGGCTTGTTGTCAAAGTTGTTTCGGATAATATGTGCAAATGACCACTAGGTGTCATCGTGGAGACTGGTGTCGGTATAGTTTCGAAGCCTCGACACAATACGCCACATTTGCTTCAACTGTTTCAGTGTTTCATGAAGCCTCGCTCTGCCAAACACAAGTCAGAACACGGGTGAAACAGGCATGGTGATAACAGGAAGACAAGACAGATATAAACGCTTGGAAATGACAACAAAAAGCAGATCAAGACCTAGCAGTGAGTGTGAGGCTGAATGTCTCTTTTATAGTTAGTAAAATGAACTGCAGCTGGTAGAGGTAATCAGTGACTGGGTAATAGGCTGCAGCTGGTGCGGTAATCAGTATCAGGGTGCAGGACTTCTGGGAAATGTAGTCTGTAAGCATGAGTGGGAGTGGGAGTGTGTGATGTATAGTCCATGGCGAAGTGCCCTCCAGTGGTGATCGCGGGCACTTCAACTGACGATCATTACACTAGCGTTCTTATGTGGATTATGTCTTCTGATATTTCTCCTGATTATGATTAAAACCCGTCTTTGTGATCGTGTGTAACCAGCAAGACTATAACAGCTACAGACCATTAACGAATATTTTTTAAGTAATCCACTAAATTATCATCTCTTAAAGTTTGAGTTTACAAGAATGCCACAAATGAATAAAAAACCTCGCTGTTAGTAACATTAAATTGAGTTAATGCCTAATAATTTAATATTATTAATAATAATAATTTTTTTAAAAAAAGGTAAAACAATAGAACGCTGTAATCGGATTACAATCGCTCGCAATTCCGCCCTTTCACGCGCGCTCTCAGTCCTCTCCGCATTGGATTTTGGGAAATAGCGCTTCAGCGAGTGTACATCAAATGTTCACTTGAAATCAGAGAGAATTGAGGGTATAAAGTAGTGAACGTATGTAGGGAATGAAGTCATTCACCACTACAATGGCAGACATCGTGGACTATATAGTGGTTAAGGAGTGGTTTCGGACAGGTTTCGGGACTCAAACAAGACTAATCAATACCACACAAAGTCCAAACAAAGATATATGTAACAATTACATCATTTGCAGTGCATTTATGGAGGTGTGGCAGTTCCCTAGAAGGTTCTTTTGACGCAATTTTCTTACAACGTCACTCTCACTGGTGGAATGCTATGTAAAACAGCATGTAGTTCTGAATTAAGTGCTTAAACACAATTATTTTAAAAATAGGTTAAAAAAACAATGCAAAAGCATTTACCATCGATTAACAACCTCAGAACTCATTGTAGGTCTCATTAAAAATCAAGAGAAACCAAATGTGTTTATTTCTGTAGTCGTGGCCTAGTGGTGAGGGAGTCGGGCTTGTAATCTGAAGGTTGTTGGTTCGATTCCCACGCCGGCAGGAATTGAAAGTGGGGATTGTGAATGAACAGCACTCTCTCCACCTTCGATACCATGACTAAAGTGCCCTTGAGCAAGACACCTGACCCCTAATTGCTCCCCTTGTAAGTCGCTTTGGATAAAAGTGTCTGCTAAATAATGAAAAATGAAAATGAAAAATGAAATTTCTGAAACCAGACTGTTATGAACTGAGATCTGGTCCAGATTTGGTTTGCTGCTTTGTCAAAGATCTGTTGAGGTGAAACAAACCAAGTCTTGGCTCACTACAGACTTGTGTGAAGCACTAAAATAATACATTAATGGCCTTTTATTGCCGTTCCATTTAGCTGTTTGACTCTTTAGAATATTACAAAAGTGAGATACGGACCATTTCACTTGATGTAAGTTAAATGAATAGTTATTATTGCTTCTCTGTAATAGTCATATTTTATGACCTACCCATTTAACAGAAAGCGGTTGTCTGCGACCAGGTAACCTCCAATATTTTCTTGAAATGCTTTCCTGTAATGAACAACATGATGCCTCATCTAGGGAGGACTAGACGGGAGGCTTTTGACCAGCAAAACAACTTCCACACACATCTGACCACCTCTGCCCTGTCAAGCACAAACAATTAAGCGAAAAGTGGAGTAGCATCTCTGATCCTTGGCACAGCACAAGTCTCTGACATCACCGAGACCTGTCAAAAGATTCGCTCACCCCCGCTCAACACTGTTGACATTTTGTACGCTCTTTTTCTGCCTAACTAGATAAAGTTTGGCTGGCATGGTTTGCGAAAATCCACTTCTTCAAAGAAAAGAGCAACCTGACAGGCTTATATTCATCTCTCTTTTTTCTCTTGTTTGTGTGTGTAGGGGAGAGATGATTTTGAACTTTAATGCGAACAAACCTAGCGTTTCACTGACACGTTGACTGAAAGGTGGGATTTCAAGAGATTTGTTTATTTGAAGATGAGAACGAATCCAAGAATCTAATGCGTGTGGAAAAATAAACATAAAATGATTCATTAGTTTTTACAGAAATTAAATCATGCAAAATTTATAAATAAAATATACTTTAAGTGCAAACTGAAAGTAATGTTTTCAGAACTGCATTTGTTTGTGAGTTTTTTGGTTACACTTTATTTTAAGGTGTCAGTACTACAGTGCACTTAAACATAATAATTAACTGCTAGGTAAGGGTTAGTTGCATGTAATTATGCATAATTTTTAGTTATTAAATGTAACCGTTTTTTCCCACTTTAGTAGAACTTATGTCCATCTGTATATGTAATTTCATAATTACTTATTTTCTTATTCTGATTAAAGTACACTGAAGAATGCACTCACAAGCATTTATGGTAAACTAAAATGGGCTTTAATGTCATTTCTATTAAAACGTGTATGTCATGTATTTAAATATATTAAAATGGGCTTTAATGTCATTTCTATTAAAATGTGTATGTCATGTATTTAAATATATTAAAATGGGCTTTAATGTCATTTCTATTAAAATGTGTATGTCATGTTTTTAAATATATTTATAATTACATAACTGTAATGATTATGTTCCAATTTAGTACATGTAAAATATATTAACGATAAAAAATGCAAGCCAAAATGCAATACATAGGTAAAAATATGGATGGGACTAATGAATATAGAGACCCATTGTGGGACTCTTGCCCCTATCCCCCCATGAAAACACAAAATACATATTTTTTGTCATGCCTTTTTCGATTTAAATAGCAAATTAAAGATGCATATTTATAACAAATCATGCAAAATAATTTTTACCATAGACTCGTATGGCAAAAAATTTGCTAGCAACTTGCGTCACCCAGTAGAAGTGACATTGAAGCATGCAAGCTTGTGTAAAGTTTTATTCAGTGAGGTGAAATCTGCCAATATATGCATTGCTATTAGAAATGAAGATTCGAACCTTTATTGATCAGGGCTTTGTGCTGTGCAGCATGAAAACTCTCTGAAAAACAAAGCATTATTTCAGATTTCCTATATAGAAATAAATAACAATAACGGCCCTTGAGTCATGTTGACATGAATCCGGTCTGTTGTCCTCCATCAACCTGCCACCAGAGGTCGCCCTCCCAGATCATGGACTCCATGCACCACACTACATTTCCCATAAGCCCCTTACCTTCATGTTGATTACTGCCCAGCTGTAGGCTATCTAGTGCACTATTTAAGTTTACCCTCGAACCCATGTCAGTTGCGAAGTCTTGTTTCATCCTACTGTAACATTTCTGAGCGTTTATTCCTGTCTTGTCTGTCTGGTTCCTGATCCTTCCTGTTCTATCGTTTTGTCGTTTATCTGCCTGCCATTTGACCTTTTTACCTGGACTATTACTACGAGCCTGCCTGTTCCCTGCCACTTCTGTTTGCTGTGTGATTGACCTTTGCCTGTTTGACCACATTTTGTCATTAAAGCTCGCACTTGGATCTCATCCTGCTGACTCGTCATTACACATGTACATTTTTGATGTTCAATTCATTTTAATTTACATGCCTAGGGATCTGACAAGACAACAGAAAAACAAGTCTTTAAGAGTTGCTGAAATAATATTTAATGTATTAATGCATGACAGCTTACAGATATGCGTTGTTAGGCACTACTGTGAAAAAAAATTTGCAATGTTGAATGTTATACAACACCTGGGCTTTTAAGACAACAATAATAACTACAATACAAACAATAATTCAATTTTAAAGCCAAATCTTTAACCCAACAATCCTGTATGTGATTTCTGCTTTCGAAACATTTGTAACATAAACTGCAAAAATTCTGCAAATGTAAATTCTGTCATTAATTCCTCTCCCTCATGTCGTTCTACACCCGTAAGACTTCTTCAGATCTTCAGAACACAAATTAAGATATTTTTGATGAAATCTGATGGTTCGGTGAGACTATTGACAGCAAGATAATGAACCCTTTCAGATGCCCAGATGCTAATACTTTTTGTGCGTCAAAAAATAAATAAAATAATGACTTTTCAACAATATCTAGTGATGGGGGATTTCAAAACACTGCTTCATGAAGCTTTTGTTTCGAATCAGTGGTTCGGAGCGCCAAAGTCACGTGATTTCAGTAAACGAGGCTTCGTTACGTCATAAGTGATTCGAAATTTTGATAGTTCACGTGACTTTGGCAGTTTGATACGTGAACCGAGCCACTGATTTGAATCAAAAGTTTCATGAAGCAATGTTTTGAAATCGCCCATCACAAGATATTTGTGACGAGCAGGGCGGGCGAGAGCCGTGAGGGAACGGCGCGAGGCCGGTGACGCGAGTGTTAACGAGCTTCAGGTGCTCGGCGCACCGGTCTCGAGTCCTTCACGGAGGAGCTCCGGAAGCATAAAGGAGGAGCGACGACAGTGAAGGACGAGAGAGGACCAGGCCTGGGATTTTATGTCGTGTTTTATTTGGTTTGTGTGGGCGGCAGTCGCCGTGAGGAACTGCCGCCCTTATACTTTTATTTTATTGTTGGTTTATTTGTTGATTAAAGTTGTTATACGTTCGCCGGTTCCCGCCTCCTTCTTCCCATATTTACGAACTTTGTTACACTGGTGCCGAAACCCGGGAGGAAGGAGGGACATGCTGTCGAAGAGCCCTCGCTGCTGAGGGGGATCGCGGTGCTGAGGAGGTCGGGCCGCGCGGGAGTGAAGACCGCGAGTGGCTGCCCGAAGCGGTGGTACTGGAGCAATCGAGTGATAGGTGGGACAGGAAGCTTGCTGCCGCGCCCCTGGGACGAGGTGGGGTGGCGGCCGTCCAGGAGGGAGCGGAGGAGCCGCCATTCGCCGGGAGCCAAAGCCTGCCGCCTGCCGCCGTAACGGGGAGGAGCCGCCGTCCGCCGTGGGGCGAGGCCGCTGCCTGCCGCCGGAGCAGGGAGGAGCAGGGAACGGCGGGCTCGCTGCCGGCTGCCCTCAAGTGGAGGAGCCATCGCCGGCCGCCAGGGGGCGGAGGAGGATCGGGCCGTCCACCGAGCGTCCAGTGCCATCGCATGGCACCGCGAGGAAGAGCCTCTCGGCGGGCTGAGGACCGAGCGGCAGTGTGTCGGGGAGCCGGACCAAGAATTTTTTTTTTTTTTCCTCTCTCCACTCTCTCGTCCTTGACGCTCCTTGTGCTTCCGTCTCCTTTTCTCTCGTCTCGTCTGTCTGTACCCCCAGGCGCTGCGGCCACCGAGACTGGCCCCCGGGGGGGAGTAAGCGCAGTCTCGCGGGTACCCCCCGGCCTGCGAGGGGCGATGGGGGTATGTGACGAGCAGGGCGGGCGAGAGCCGTGAGGGAATGGCGCGAGGCCGGTGACGCGAGTGTTAACGAGCTTCAGGTGCTCGGTGCACCGGTCTCGTGTCTCACGGAGGAGCTCCGGAAGCATAAAGGAGGAGCGACGACAGTGAAGGACGAGAGAGGACCAGGCCTGGGGTTTTATGTTTTGTTTTATTTGGTTTGTGTGGGCGGCAGTCGCCGTGAGGAACTGCCGCCCTTATACTTTTATTTTATTCTTGGTTTATTTGTTGATTAAAGTTGTTATACGTTCGCCGGTTCCCGCCTCCTTCTTCCCATATTTACGAACTTTGTTACAATATTGTTAAAAAGTCTTTATTTTGTTTTTTTGGCACACAAAAAGTATTCTCATCGCTTCATGATATTAAGGTTGAACTACTGTACTCACTGTTCTAAATATGTTACAGTGTGTTACTGTGTAATTATATATTTAACTACTGAGTAATAATTAAATACATGCACTTACTATAGGATTAGGGTTTGGTTTAGGGTTAGTCGTATGTAATTATGCATAAATTATAGTAATTTCTACTACATGTAATATGTGTAAAAAGGACACTGTAAAATAAAGTGGGTAACACTTACGTATATTTTACAGTGTCATTGTTACATATGGTACATGTAGTTACTGTCGTAATAACTATAAGTGATGAATAATTACATGCAACTAACCCTAAACCAAAACCTATAGTAAGTACATGTAGTTGCTTAATATTACTCAGTACTTAAATGTGCAATTGCAGTGTAACAAAGACACCTTAAAATAAAGTGTAGCCATAAATTGTTTTATTAAGTTAATTAAAGCATTAACTAACATTAACTAATGAGCTTTGCGTGGTGGTAATAACAGCTGTGATTCTTGTTTATGTATAAAAATGCACACACAAATATCAAATTCATTTAAAAAGCACAATTTCTTTTTTTTTAAATCTTTTTCTTTTAAAATCTACTTCCAAACAAGGTCCATTTATTGAAGCCTCGTCAAAAAAAATAGTTATATTTATTATTCGCAAAGGCCATTCACAACACTTCAAAGGTGCTTCATGTGTATTTGAGCAACGGTTTTAGTTTAATTCTTCATGTCTCACATACAGTGCAATGCACAATGTACATCTGTCATAAAGTAATGAACATCTTTCCTGTCTTTGAGATTCTGGTTCCTTCCTGAATTCATCTCTAAGTGGGTGTCTGGTGAATCTATTAACTCTCATTGCAGTTCTTTCCAACAGTCCATTCCGCCCTCGAGCTCTTACATTTACGCACTAATCCAAAATGCAGTTTCGTTCACACCTCAAAGGGTCTGATCTCCATCCGACACAGCTTGGCATCAGTAGATGTGTTAGTGTGTGCAGGACTGGCACCGCTCTAAGCCTTGGGGGTTGCACGCTGGACAGCGCAGCTCTCTGATTGACTCATTGAAGCGGTTGGCCAGCATGGACAGTTTGCTTCCATGACAGAGTGAGCACGGCGCACAACCTGAACCTCCGCACTGTTCACATGAGCCTGCCTCCTGCTGCACAAACAAAACAAGTAAACGAACTGCAAACAAGCATGGTGCACAAGTCAGCAAAATGATAAAGCTATACTACAAGCTTGCCCGTTCATGTTTTAAAGGTATAGTTCTCACATTCTGTAGATCATTTTCTCGTAATTGACCGTTCGCAAAGCCCCGCCCCCTTTAGTTACTGTGGCTACGTCCCACAACCCATGCGCTCTCACGCCACACATCATGTTCTCACGGAGTGAAAAATGCATGGTGGAGCAAAGAGGACACTGGCAAACAGTTTCATATTTAATATATCGTAATTTTTTAAAGAAGTTTAAACATTAAATACCGTATAGTGGCTCTTTAACGTATTTAATTGGCTCGTGAACCGATCATCTCTTCACACTAGTTCATTTATTTTTGAATAAATGACACAATTTTTGAAGTTCAAATTAACCATTAATCTACTAACTCCTCTGACTCCTTTGTCGGAAACAAATGGCGGATTCGGGGTTATGATTGGTCAGATCGCCTGTCAATCAAACTGTTTGCGAAGGGTCAATTCCTCCTTCGGCAGAAAGCAAAAGAAAATAACCCTAGGGCCCACAAATTAATATCACCGTACATTTTAAATCGTTGTGTTTTAATAATATTTTGCCGACTATAAAAAACACTTATTTTGATGTGTTGACTATATTAAAGCACATGTAAAGTACTTGGTTAGTGTGTTATTTGAAGTATATACTAATTCAACCTGATCTCCTACTGCGTATCTATAGCACGAGTTTACGTTTGTATTTTCCGTGCTAAATTACTTTTTGCGTGCATTTGTTACGCAATGTGTAGGTTCAGCGGTGTGGGGTATGGGTGCATTATATGTACACAAAAATTGCATATCATATGCAAGCCACCAAATTGCGTATCATATGCTCACGGAAAATTGTAAACCATATGCACGCGAAAAATACGTATCGTAAGCATGTCACACACGTGTGTATCATAGTCACTGCAATTGTAATTTCTGCACATAAATCGCACTGAATAATGAAAATCGTGCTATTGATACATGAAATCGCATTTTAATTATTACTAATGTGTAATTACAAATTTTCAGTAGCAATCAAATTACCAGTTTACCATAAATGCTTATCAATACAGCACACTTAAATCATATTTCAAGACCTTATAAATATTTATAAAATTACATTCAAAGATACTCAGAGAAGTACTTCTAAAAGTGCTCAAAAAACACACCGCATTTAATACAATTTTAACCACACTGTTAACAGTTTTCCTGTATTTTTACAGTACAGTACTGGCAGCACGGTTGCCAGCAAGTTACTGTATTGTCATTTACAGTAAACATACTGTAATTTAATTTACAGTACACAAGGAGAGTGCCGTAATTATACAAAACATTATTTTACTGTATTTTTACAGCATTTTCTAATTTCTAATCAAACTGTTGGTTTTTACAGTAATGTGCTGCTAAATCTACAGCGACATTTAACTGTGTATATCACATTTTCATTTATTTGAAGTTTGCACTTACACTGTTAAATGTCGCTGTAGATTTAGCAGCACATTACTGTAAAAACCAACATTACAATACTGTATTTTATAATACAGTACAATACTGTAATTTGCATTGCATTCTGGGTCATTTTGTTTGAGCGGGAACATTTTACAGTACATTTTAGTGTTGCTGTAACTTAGCTGCAACTTGGCTGTGATATGCCATGTAATAATACAGCATCGCTGTAAACAGCACCCCCTTACTGACGTCAGAGCACAACTGCAGCAGCTCACTCACGGATAGCTGGACGTTTCATTCGGTGGATATCTGGAAGTTTGGTAAGTTCATTTTAAATTTTATAATTAGGTTTTAGTATTTTACACTATAGTGTACGTAGCTTTTAGTGTGAAATGACAGTGGAAGTAAAGTTGTATTATTTTAGAATAATAGAAATGCTGAATAATAGAAATGTTTGAAGGAAACTCTATCACCGCATGGAGTACTGAGGTTTATTGCCACTTGTTTCTGGTCCTGATGTATATTTTACTTGCTGTAGATGTAGCTTGTGCTTTAGTATTATACTACATTTTGATAGACAGAACAGAAAGATTGAATACAGTGAAAGATTTATGAGAGTGAAATGTACAAGGATTCATGTCATGGTTCATTGTTTTCAATGGTGTTTCAGAAAAAGAGTCATTATTTGTGACGAATTGTTTCAGGAGCAGATAACATTCTGCTTTTGTCTTAGTCATTGCTTTGTGAGTGTTATGAGTTATAAAAGTACAACGCAGCTCTGAGCAACTACGAAAATAGACCAAAGCCACTGTTACAAACTCCAGATCAATGAACAAACTGTTAAATCCAGTGTTCATACAATGGGACAGTCAAAAACACGTTGCCATCATAAGGGATGTTTTCCCTTATGAAAAGATTAACAGTTTTTTTTTTATCTACACTGTTAAAAAATTACTGTAAATTTTACAGTATAATACTGGCAGCAGGGTTGCCAGCTAGTTACTGTAAAATTTACAGTAGTGTTACTGTAATTTAATTGACAGAATTTCCCTGTATTCTCTGATTACAGTAAATAACTGTATTTTTTAAAATTACTGTAAATTTTACAGTACAATACTGGCAGCAGGGTTGCCAGCCAATTACTATAAAATTTACTGTAGTGTTACTGTAATTTAATTTACAGAATTTCCCTGTATTCTCTGATTACAGTAAATAACTGTATTTCTTTAAATGACGCAGGGTCAATTTACAGCAATATTCTGTAAATTTGAGTCAAACCAACACGTGACCCCAGAATGCATTGCAGTTTACAGCAATATCCTGTATTATTAAAAAACAGCCAGCGGCTGTAAAATAATGCTGTAATTTTTACAGTAATTCATTACAGTGTAGTCTGTCATCAATGCAAATGATTTGAGATATTATTCATGTCTGTACCGGGACAAGCTACAAGTCAAAGTTTAATAGTTAGGGTTCGCGCTTTGCCCAAATCTTTAACCATAAGTAAAAGCAACCATGGTGTGAGCAGATTAATTAAAGTCTTTACAGAGGTAAAGTCAAGAGTCATTGAGTCAAGAGTATTAACAGTCTACTGAACTTCAGACTGTGGATATACCTTTTGTTCAGTCATTACGTCTGGTTCCTCTGCATAGGAACGTGTTGTTCTGTGGCGCCCTTTGCTCCGGGTCTCCCGTCCTGGTGAACTTTCTTTTCTGTCCTGGCTGCGGTGAGGGCTCCTTCTGGACTCTCCCCTTCTGTGAGGAGCTCGAATAATCTTCAGGTTGCTGGTGTAGATAATAATCTTTCCGAAATCTAACACAGGTCCCTGTAAAAACAAACACAGAATCACTAAGCAGAGGATTCCACCATAGTCCTACAACAGTCTTTCTTTAGTATGCAGCATTCTATAGCCTTTGAAATGACTTGAAGTACCATTTCAATAACATGGTACTTGAATATGGTAATCATTCAGTACCAAACTACCGTGGTACTAAACATCTGATACTCTAACAGTACCATATATCCCCTCAGTACATTTTCATAGGATACAGTTCAGTCTCGTATGGTTTAAATTTACATCCTAGTGTTTATTACTATGTAATTACAAAGTAAGTACATATAGTAATACCTTGTAAAATGCATAGTGAGGGTAATACAATGCAAAAGGTTAACCTTATTAGGGTCCAAGCATTGAAAGTGCTATGGCACATCTTGTATTGAATAACAGTCCATTGAACCATACGGTAAAAAGTTGTGAAATTTGTCACACAGATAGTGGACAGTCCAAACATTAACCACATTAACTCAATCCCTCCAGTGCCACCAAATGTGCATAGTTTCACTTATGTTTATGCTAATAACTTTTGAGCTGGAAGGACCAGAAACAAACTCCTTTTTCCCATCGGATTTCTGATTCGAATTTTCGAAAAAAAACCTACTTTTTCAAACTCCTCCTAGAAAAATCAAATCAGATCATCTTCAGACCATGATTGTGAAAAGTTATCAAAAGCTTTTCATATTGACACACTGTAAAAATCCAATAGTGGTTTTAACTCTTACTTTTTAGTTAACTTTACTTAATGTCTTAAGTTAATTGCAAAACTCTAGTAATCTGTACTATTCACATACTATGTCTTTTTTTTACTCATAAACCCCAAGTAATGATTAATTGATTAGTTTTGAGAAAAAAAAAAAAGAGTTTTGAGTCAGGCTTTTCTTAATAGACTTTTCCCTCATTTCCTCCACTTATGCAGTTATCTGTCTCTGTTTGCATTCACTGATTTGCCAAAGTCATCGTAAATGTTTAATTGTCAATTCATCTGAAAAATGTGAGAGAACAACACATAAGCTGACTTCATGAATTGACATTGATTTTCCTAAAATATTTTATTTCGGACTAACCATTTTGGTGGATTCCTTTGCTTGGGCACTTCATTCTAGTAAGTTCAATTTGAAGCAGTGATGCAACAAGAAATCACAGTTTCATATGCAACTGAAATTCACAATTCATATATATAACAATATTATATATATTCATATATTATAAATATATGTTTTATATATATGAGTGACATGACTCTCTTACGTTATGCCAAATAATGATCATTTATTATGTTTCTAGTAGCACTTATAAACACATATTAACAGTTGGTGAAACTTTTAAGTGGGTTGATATAATTCTTCTAAATTTGTGACATTATTTTGTAATTGATTTCACTTGTGTCACACAGACTTCAATATTCAGCATGCTAAACACAACAGTGGTAACAATTACATTTTATTTAAATTAAATTATCAAGTACACTCTACAGTTCTGTTTTAGTCACTAGAACTCACGTGTAAGTCAACTATACCTACTAAGCTTTTGTCAGTACAACATACTATTCCTATTTCACTTTACTTAGTTTTTTAAGGCAATCGGTTTCCTAAGTAATGTGAACACTAATAGAAAGTGAACTCAAACAATGATTTTAAGTCAACAGTACTTAACTATACTTGATTACCAAGTTGTCTCTACAAATTGTGTTAAGTTACACCAACTAATCATTAATACTCTACTTGGAAATTTTAAGGCAATCAGTTTCCTGACTTTTTCTAAGTAAAGTCAACTTATTACATTTTACAGTGCAAAGTTGCGTCATTGTCTCCTCACACTGACCACATAACATCAATTGGGTAACAGCGCCACATATGGGTCTAAATTAATACACAATTAATATACACATATTACAGTGATTGGGTGTGTGATTTTTAAGGTATTTTGACTAAAATAATCTAATAACATCTTTAATTACTTATTATTGCAGTATTTCTGAAGCTCCCAGGCATGCTTGCATGTCACATTGTTTCTTTTTGTGCTTGGCCTCAATAATTGCTACCTGCAGCTATATTTTACTCTGGATCTATTTGACTTTAATGGACTTTTTAAAGTCAAGTCAAGAGAAAGAGGAAACCACTGGGAAAGTGATGGGGACATGATGCAGGCCAGACTGAAACCCGCATCCCCATAAGCCAGCTGCCCTTTATGCGTCATGAGCGTGTGCACTTACCCACTGTACCATGGCTGGTTTTTAAAATTGTGAGCCACTGATAAAAATTTGATTATATTACATGTCGAGGATCAGGGATCTTGTGATGAAAAATATGATAAAGACCCCGTCAGCGCAAGGGAAGATCTTTGGCAGTTTAGTCTTTCAACAGCATGTCACAGGTGACATTTCAATTTCAAATTTAAGCTTTATAGACTTATGCAAAAAAAAAAAGCAAATTAGCTTTCAATCTTACTTAAGAACGTGCATTGTTTAAGTTTGCACAGTCTATATATTTGAATGATGTTCTTTTCTTTTTCAGATTTGAAACAAAACAGTTCGCAATGGTTCAAAGCTGAGAATATCTTTGCGAATGGGACGTAATTGCACGCCTATGTTTAGAAGCTGTGTTGGAGTGCGGGTCTATTATTAGATCTGGGAACAAAGAATTAACAGCGTGGCATAAAAACTGACTGGTAGGTACTGCAATCGTGCGCCAGAATCAAACTAACTCAACTTAATGAGGACAATAAGGAACCCTTACAAAAAACACATCGTGTTTCGCCTACAGCAATTGACTTTTTGCTAAACTTAGCCCAACTAAGTTTTAGAACTTAGATTTCAAAAATGTCCCATAGGAATGAAATGATGATTACAGTTACAGCGAAGAGGAAAAGTTTCATTCTTATGTGCTCATAAAGTGGAGGGAAAATGTAATAGATAATATTCTTCAGCTGGAATTATTATGATATTGCAAGCATAGTATTTATCAACTTTAAAGAAACCGTTAAATTATGCAGGAAAATGATTAAAAGCAGCAAATCAGCAACACTTATCACAGTAAATTGTAAAGAGAAAGGCCTTACTTGATAGCCATGATAACATTAGTTCCCTATCAGTCAGTCTGGTTCAATGTTACATCAGAACTGAACTGATGAATTGGGATCTTACCTGAGAGCCCAATCACCTTTGAGTGTAAACAAAATGGTCCAATGGACATTGGCCAGCGAGATTTGCATTGTGAACCGTGCCCCTCGAAGCTGGTATATAAGGAAGTGTGCCCCACTCGCACACAAGAGTGAATTACTGTAAAAATTACAGCATTATTTTTACAGCCGCTGGCTGTTTTTTAACAATACAGCATATTGCTGTAAACTGCAATGCATTCTGGGGTCATGTGTTGGTTTGACTCAAATTTACAGAATATTGCTGTAAATTGACCCTTCGTAATTAAAAAAAATACAGTTATTTACTGTAATCAGAGAATACAGGGAAATTCTGTCAATTAAATTACAGTAACACTACTGTAAATTTTACAGTAACTGGCTGGCAACCCTGCTGCCAGTATTATACTGTAAAATTTACAGTAATTTTTTAACAGTGGGGTTAAGTGTGAAAATACAAAAGTAACACTGAAATAAGCAGGCCTTCATTTTAAGATTTCATTTAGTGATGAATGTTTTTTTTGTTTGTTTTTTTCCCCCAAGTGAGTGTCTCAGAACCAGCAAAATGAAAAGAGTGACACAGAGTAAGATGCAGCCTGCAGAAGTGACATGCTGAAGTTAACATTATGGTTGTTGTCCACACTGGAACTGCTTACAGTAGCCAAAGCACAGTAAAATCAATTAGCCTTTTTCAACGCCCATATTTAAAATACTTCTGGGAATCCATGTTCTGGCCACATGAGACCAAGTCAATATTAGGATCTAACAGCATCCAAAATGTTATGGTGCACCCCATTGTACTAGAGGAGGAGTACAGTGAGAAGTACCTGAGTACTGAAGTACTCTGCTCAGATAACATTTGGTCCCTCTCTAAATAGCGTTAAAGTAACACTGAAGCAGAGTTAAAGTTAATGAGATAGTTAAATAAATAAAATAAAACAACATCTAAACCTCTGTCAGTTCTCAATAAGAGCTTCTGTAGACATGTGAAAATTAAGTCAGTCTGGTCAGTAATAAGTGAATCTGGTAATGCTGTTTGTGGAGTTGATTAATCAGATCTTCAGAAATTTAATGTCTTTTATCTTCTGTGGCTGAAGTCAGTTGTAGTTCTTGTGTTTCTCTATTCTTTAGTGATTCTGCTTGTTAACAGCAGGTGTTCATCATTGATGCTCAATCATCACTTAATTAATTGCTTAATTATCTCATTGACTTTAACTCTGCTTCAGTGTTACTTTAATACTATTTAGATCGGGACCATATGTTCTCTGAGCAGAGTTGATTTAACTCTGGGGATTTTGCTGTGTGTTGAAAGTGTGAAAGAGTTGTGCTTTATCAGTGCTGTCATGAATTCACACACCACTGTGTGATGTAATACAAAAACTTGCAACATAAGATGCTACCCTCTCCTCATTCCCTGTGTTGTTGGTTTTTTTTCAATATGGCAAGATGCGTTCTTCCAAGGTGAAAAACCTTCTATGGACATGCACTTCACCCAATCTTAACACCCTTGAGCAAATGAGGGGGATTCTGTAGAGACGAGTTGAGCAACACTCCCCTTTAAAGATCAGGGCATTTAAGAAGGTCATCATCCAGGAGTTAAACAGGACAGATGTGACGATTTGCCATGAACTTGTACACTTCAAGCCAAGAAGAGTCAGAGCAGTATACGTAAAATGATTGAGGACATATTAAGTGCTACAATATTATACACATTGTTAAATTAAATCTAAGGTGTACTCTGCAGTCAATCATTTAAACAAAATTGGCTAATTTACTTATTTTACAGATATTAATGACATAAATTTCTCTGTTTTATATGTCTATATATATATATATATATATATATATATATGGAAATATAGATACAGATAATGTTACTATAATATTATGCCAAACTTCTTCAAGGTTTTCTTTTCAAGAATTTAATTTCTAATGTTTTTACTATTTCTTTATTATGACATCAGGATAGCATCTGTCTGATGTTGTTTTGCTGCTTTTACCACAGTAAGTACATGTACCATGTAAATATGTCATCTTAAAATAAAATAAAATAAATGTAGCTTTTAGCGCAGGGCTTACTTTATTATCCTGTGGAAGATCTCCACAGGCCAGGGAATTGCTTCCCGTCCCTCCTCGATAGACATTTATCCTCTGGGCAATCAGACCTGTCGGAGGGAAGAAACTCTGGTCCTGCATGTCCTCTAAGCCACACAGATGTCCCATCTCCATCTTGTTGTGGATGAAGCTGTGAGGGTACTGCTCCTCTGGACTATCCAGCTCCTGTCCATCTTCATACACATGCTTCAGGACCCGGCCGCTGTACGACGAGGCCAGCTTGAACCTCACCTTTTTGGGCTTGCCCTCAATCAAGGTGCCTGGTTGCTCATGGAGCTCCTCCATAGTCCCTCTCATATGAAATTCCCAATGGTCTTGTACAGAACAGGAGGAAGAACTGTGGAAGATAAGAATCAAGGAAAGACTGGGGCAGTCCAGCTGCTTTCCATAGTCCTGATGAATTATTGAGCAGGGGATCTTGTGCACAACAGGAGAGCTGGAAATTGAGACCTAATGGTTTCATCAAATAATGATGGTTAAAGGAGATAATCAGATGTGCCTGTTGTTTATGCATCACCTATAATGAATGTCATTTCAAATGAAATCTATACTATTACAAATGTTGTGTAATACCTTTGTGGGTGCACTTGGTATTCTTTTTCATCAGCAGAAAGATTTACACCTAAATAAATGAAAGGTACTAACATATATTACATCCTCTACACTTTTACGAACTTAATAAAAGTTGTTCTTCACTGCTGTACACAGACAGCATGCATATTACTATGATATTGGCTGTTTATTAGCACTTATAAAACACATATTGATGCCTTATTCTGCAATATCCTACATCCCTAAATCCCAACCAATGCGTAAACTTAACAACTACCTTACTGACTATTAATAATCAATGATTAAGAGTTTACTGAGGCAAAAGTCGTAGTTAATAGTTAGTTTATAGTGAGAATTGGATCCTAAACTAGTAGTTTAACCTACTTAAAATGAATGATTAGCTTGTTTTGTTTGTTTGTTTTTTGCATGATTTTGCACCCAATGTGTTATAAATTATAAGCAGCTGAATAAAGCATTTCTACAATGGCGAAGGTAAGTGATTGAAAACAGATTTTTATTTTTCAGGACACTTTGAATAGAAAGTTCATAAGAACAGAATTGATTTGATATAGATTAATTTACTATCACTTTTTATCTGTCGAGTGCATCTTTTATTTTATTTTTATTACCCAAAACTTTTGCATGGTATTATGCAGCAAAATCAACATTAATAATAAGAAGAAATGTTTCTTTAGCACCAAATCAGCCTAGAATTATTTCGGAAGGATTATGTGACACTGAAGACTAGAGTTATAGTAATAGCTTCTGAAAATTCAGCTTGTTTTCACCATATTTTTGATCAAATAAAGAAGTTCTGTCGATTCTGGATTAAATGAGAATCACGATTTTTTTGGTTTCAAATAGAGATCACGATTTTGAATGTACAACCAAACAAAATACCAAGTAATTTACTATTGCTGGAAAATGTTTGAATAATTGGTTTTGAATGAATTCACTGACTCATTAATGAATACTTGATGAATCAGTGTTTTTGAAAGAATCATGAATGATTCAATGACACATAAATTTAACAGTCGCTTGTCGCCACCTAGTGGAATAATATGTAATTGATACAACCGTTATTTGACGCGCCAAGTTCGTTTCAAAAGGTAGTTTGCTCTATTTTGAACACTATCATAGACATCAGTGTTTATATACTAACTTTAAACTTATATCTCAGTACTTCTGTGATAATTTGACTATTTGTAACAGAAATAACTAATGTGCGGTTCAAAACGGCTCTCTGGAAGCACGAACACATATCTGATTTTGTCAAAGGTTTAAAAGATGCGGGCAAATCGATGTCATTAATAAAATAAGATCGCGTGGGTGCTTGAATCGAAATGGCGATCTTTTTACAATTAATCGTGCAGCTAGAAGACATTTACATTTACCCAAAGTGACTTACAAGTGAGGCAATTAGGGTTTAGGTGTCTTGCTCAAGGGCTGCTTAGTCATGGTATCGAAAGTGGACCGAGTGTTGTTCATTCACAATCCCCACTTTCAATGCCTGCCAGCGTGGGAATCGAACCAGCAACCTTCAGGTTACAACCCTAACTCCCTCACCACAAGGCCACGGCTAACCAACCTTTTGCTTTGCTCTTTTCTTCTACTAAGACTCACTAATAAACCTGCAGAGTTATACAATGTTGAGTGTCTTTGGAATTTAAATGAAGTCACAACATCCCAACAGATAAATCACTTTCCTACACATATTTTGATATTGTTTTTAAAAGCAAAAGCTATTTGCATCTTTTATATTTCTTTATGGGCAGCTTGTAGTGTGTAAAACAGCAGAAATCCCTGAGATCAGCCAGTAGGGAGCCGTTTTACTGAGACAGAGTCTAACAAATGGTTGACATTAACCCTTGTGCATTCTAACATCCATCTTGCAATTATCTCCCTAGTTGACTGTTATTAGATTCTAACCGACTGCTAAGATGGTTTGCCTCTTTTTTCCTTCCTACATTCATATCTGCTATTACTATGAAATCATTGAAGTGAGAAATTGTTTTGTGTGCCTCTCAGTAAAAGACTCATTGAAGATGTCAAGTCTCCAACTAGGCTGTACTAAATGATTATTAATCTGCATGCACGCTTATTTTCAGTTGTCACCAGAGAATGCATTTTTCTGTGGGGTACCTCCATTGGGACATCATTTTTCTGAGTGCTTTAGATGTTGTCTTAATGATGCCTCTGATGATATGTCATCAGTTCCTTATTTTCCAGATGGTCATAAAAGCGCATGCCGTGGGGTAAAAATATGTGATGGCGTAACCTTTCATCTGAGGAAAAGAGTTAATTATTTTCTATGCAGGCTGGAGCATCTGATATTGATGGAGTGCCATGGAGTGTTTGTTAATAATGGGCTCTATGGATATAAAGTGTGTGAGCTCTCCGTAATCTTTTTTTATCCAGAATCGTTTTAATGAAAACTACGGCGGCCCCAATTATTTTGACATTTAAATCACACTTAAAAATGTCATTAGATTTAGATACACAATTTCAAACATGTGACGTGTGCAAACAAACGAGCTTTTCTGAGCCAATGATCGTTGTGTCAGCCTTGTTAATACGTAGGTATTAAAACGTAACTTTCAAAGACATTTTTGTATGTTTAGAAAGGTGCTTAAACGTACAAAATTGAAGTATTTATAGCACTAAAACGTAAAAATACTTGCGTTTTCACAGCGAAAAAATATTTACGAATGTCATGAAGATATATGTAAAATTTCCCTTTTGTCGTTTTGTAGACAAATGTAAGATCCCTAAACCCCATCCCGAACGTAAACATACATATTTTATACAGAATGTTAAATGAATAAAACATAATGAACAGGAAAGTAGTAAAAATACAACATTAAAACGATATTTTGAGCCACTAATGCTACACCTACCGCTAAACCTGCCCATTTCTTAAAACTAATTACTGTTATAAATAAAAGAATATCAGACAAACATAATAATTGATTTATTGCGAAAATGCCAAAAGTACTTCAAATGATGATGAGTCCTCTCTAGCGGTAATAGTTTTTTATAGAGTAAAGAGCAGAATTTAATTTATCAATCGATGAAAATATGAATCAGGTGTTATCCTACAAATTATTACCCCCCCTTGTTGAAGTCCTAACCCTTACCCCACACCTAAACCTACCAATGGGGGTAATAATTTAGCGGAGGTAGGATTTCGGCACGACATCGGCTTCTCTTCACTCATTTCAAATGTCAATCCACTGAAACATGGCATGTCGCAATCCATGATGAAGCAGGTGAGAACCTGTAACGCCAGCTGAAGTGCCCGTTAGATCCCCTAGAGGGCACTTCAGCAAGGACTATGCACCACACGCTCACTCACAAACCCGGAATACATTTCCCAGAATCCCCACACCTGTCACTGATCACTGCTCCAACTGATACTCATTATCCCACCATATTTAAGTCCAGCGCACACACACTTATGTGCTAGGTATTGTTATTTCCTCGAGTGTAACATTTCTGAGCGTTATATTCTTGTTTTGTCTGCCTGTTTCATCGTTTTTGTTGTTTACCTGCCTGCCTTTTGATCTATTGCCTGGACTATTACTACGAGCTTGCCTGTTCCCTGCTATTACTGTTTGCTGTTTCATTGACCATTGCCTGTTTGACTATGTTTTTTGAATAAAGCTCGCAACTGGATCTCATCCCGCTGACTCATCATTGCAGAACCAATGAGCATTCGATATCAGTGCCGTACACAGTAAAATCCCCAGAGTTAAATCAACTCTGCTCAGATAACATTTGGTCCCTCTCTAAATAGTGTTAAAGTCACACTCTTCAGAGATTGAATGTCTTTTATCTTCAGTTGATTTAATCTAAGACTGTGGCTGAAGTCAGTTGTAGTTCTTGTGTTTCTCTTTTCTTCAGTGATTCTGCTTGTTAACAGCAGGTGTTCATCATTAATGTTCAATCATCGCTTCATTAATCGCTTAATTATCTCATTAACTTTAACTCTGCTTCAGTGTGACTTTAACACTATTTAGAGAGGGACCAAATGTTATTTTTACTGTGTATGCCATGTCGTAGTGCTTCTGGAGGAAGCAACTTTCAAATTTGAATCATAAATAACGTGGGCTTTGACTTACAGTCGCTGCTGAGAATGAAGATGATGATTGATGGGTTGAATTTGGATCTGGATCCAAACATATGGATTCTAAAGATGTGGAGCTCAGCGAACAAATGAAATTAATGCGATTTGTGAATTTATGTTGTGCTTTGGTGTATCTTATGGTTGTATTGTCAGTGGCTGCATAGGAGAAAACGCATTTGTGTCACACAGTAATCCTGTTTAACATTATGTAATCCTCCGAACAGAAATGTTATTTCATATTAAGAAAATGAGTAAACTGCATTCAATAAATTCGACTACAACCATGTATTGAAACAACAAAAGAATACAACAGAAGAATTCATACGCATTCACACTTGGATATGTAAATGATTTAACTTTTTTGCTGTTAATACGCAAGTATTTTTACGTTTTAGTGCTAGAAATACGACAATATTGTACTTTTGTGTGTATGAAAACGTAAGTAAATGTACGTGTGGTAGAAAATGCACACACATTCTCGTGAGAAGTAGTTCATCACATTACTATAATGACAATATTATTCAGCTCAAGTCAGTTCAGTTTGCAAGCTTGTTTCCATCACGGAATTTAAAATAATAGTAATGAGAATAAAGGTAACTTGATTTCTCGTAATTGCGAGACTTTTTTTCCTCAGATTTCTCACAAATGATGTGCTTGAAGCCAAATGTCTTAAATATTAGTCTCCATTTGCTACAAATGTCTTAGTAACAGGGTAATATAATAATATATTGGCCTATAATACACATAGTTTGCTTTCTCCTAATTCAGTAATTCATGTTTGGCCCAAACTTTGGGGGATCCTGCCGGAAATGAGAATGACCGTATTATTCTGTTTTACAGGCTGATGCATTACACATTATCTTTTGTTTGAAGCTGACATTTGACAGAGACGGCTCTTAAATCACTCTCTACCTGCAGTGATGAAGAAGGTGAAGCAGCTGCAAGACATACAAAATATTCATGACTGTGTCACAGTATGTGTAAACAGATTCCCCCGAAAGATTATGCACTGGTAATCATAGGGGAAGTGTTTCGTGATAATGGAGATAGCTTACTTTCTTTCCACTGAATGTATTTCAGTTTGAATGATTCAAGGTTTCATTTCCAAGTCAAGTCAAATCACCTTTACTTATATAGCGCGCAATGCAAATTATGGCAAAGCAGCTTTACATTAATAATTGGCAAATAATTTTGGCTGCACAGAGCTCCCAAAATTCCCCTATTGATTCATTCCGTTGCAAAGATCGGTAGTTATTAGTCTAGTTAATTTATGTATATCAGCACTGGAGAAAACAGTGACGTAATCGTCCGGCTCAGCTCAGTTCGCATACAACGGCGCCAATGCAGGCATATCAAAAACACTGCTGAATATCAAGCAAGTGTCCCCAACTTAAGCAAGACAAAGGAACCAAAACTCCAACAAATGGAGAAAAAAACCTTGGGAGAAACCAGGCTTAGTAGGGGAGGTCAGTTCTCCTCTGGCCAACAGTGAACACTTGCCCGATACTCAGGCAGAGTTACAGGTCATAAGCGCGATTGGAGTCGCAACAGTCAAAATATTTAATCCAGTTCCATCTAGTTTAAGATCCTTTTCATCACGCCGGTATGGGACGGTTTGTTGGGGATCTGTGCCACTGGCTGATGTGTCCGTAAGGCCCTCACAATGGATGAGCAAGTTCACACAGTCTCCACCGACACCCCAGGGCTGCCGCACACAGGTACGGGTTCCCCATCCGACCCGGACGCGGCCCGGATCCAGCCAATCACGTTAATTGGTAAACCTTGGGATAAGCAAAGAGACTAAGATTAGCGTAGATGCCATTCTTCTTCTGATGTAACAAGTACATCCGGTGTTATGGGATCCATTAACATGCATCCACTAATATGTTAATCTTTTATGTTGTATTATAGAATCATCATAGATGATTAGAGAATCACTATAGATTATGTATGAGCAGAGGCCTTTAATATAAATAGGTTGAGGCAGACTAGATTCCCAAACCAAAAATGGAACAATAGTGGTACAAGTTTGAAAATGTATAAGATGTATTGACCCCACCTCGGGGAAATACGGAGCCCCTAAAGGGAAAAATTTGGGATGGGAGGATTTTTTTTTTTCAATTCTTTTGCGTTCATGAAAATTGGAGCAGCTGTCTAGTTTTTTTGGTGGAAAATTTGGCGCGAAAAGTTTTATGATGAAATTTGCAAGAAATGTTGTTCCTAACCCTCATGGTTTAAAAGTTTTCAGCGTAAACATAAGTGAAACTTTGGACAAGTGGTGGCGCTAGAGAGTTTAATCTAAAAACACCAAATTTGCTGTAGTTAATGTTGAGACTGTCCTCTATCAGTGTGCCAATTTTCATAACTGCCATAGGCATCCAGAATGGAATAATAACAAGAAAAATGCCAACGGATACAATAGGTGCCATTGCACCTTCAGTACTTGGCAACTCATAATTCAAGTGCAACCTGATGTTAGGTGTGGAATATTTGGAAAATGGAAAGGTTAATTATTTTAGCAATTATAAATTATATTTTGAGTCTTGTTTACAAATATTAAAATTTAATGAATTATTTTGCATGCAGCCCTGTTATGTTATATTGGTTCTAACTGATTTTTTATTAAATGCTTGGCTGTTATATGTATATTTTATTATGAGATTGCCATTTAGCTAGCATTTTCCTCCAAAGCAACTTACAATTCATTAACCTCAAAGAAGGTTCTCCTGGAGGACTGGAGTCTCAGAAATGTTTCCAATTCCTAGCTTACCTTTGCTCAGCTTGAAACCAACTGGCTTTTGAGGGAAAAAAGCTTGAGTTTACACAAAGGCTCTTTCACATCTGAACTGTCTTCCTTTTCCCTAGTTTTCAAATAACATTTACAATACCTAAATGCTCCAGTTTTTAGTGACAAAGGCCGCTGCACCTGCAGGGAGCTGGCTGTGACTGAATGGATCGTAGTATATCAGCTGCCAAAATTAGACTTTGTCAGAACGAATCCTGGCCTGCCACAAGTTTGTGACTCACAATGCTGTGCTGCTCTTGGGCAACCAAGCATTTATACATTTCAGTATCGTTACACCCCTCACTACCTCGCAAGTCCATTATGGGAATGTGGCCCATCATCAGCCCTTCAGTTTGGCTGGACATCAGGCCATTCTTCCTCTAAACAAGCAGATTTACTTCTCTGCCTCATGTGTTTCCTGAGATAAGAATAAAGACACGGGGAATCTGCTTAATGACATTCAGATTAGTACAGTGTGCCAGGTTAGGCAATTACAAAATTACATCTTTTTTTAGCCTCAAAGTGAAGGAGACAACAGGAATTTAGAATAGAATAGAATAGAATGGAATGGAATAGAATGGAATAGAATAGACTCTTGATTTTAAATGGTTCCAACTCTAAATTCAGATTAGAAGAGTCAATAAGGAAATCAGCCTAGAATTATGGTCTATGCAGGAAGAAATGCAGGACAAATGAGTAGTTCTACACTCTCAGGAAAAAACTGTCCCTGGGACAGTAACCTTTGTACCTAAAAAGTGTATATTAGTACCTTAAAGGTACGTATTGGTACCAGAAATGGTACATATGCACGATCCCAATGGCAGTTTTTGTACCATTTTTATTTTTTTCTGAGGCTCTTTGGCTTCTACTATTGCCTAATATGCAAACAAGATTAACGAATCAGTAAGCAATGGCAAATTTAGGACTGAGATCATTTATAATCAATAATTATGGAATAATATTAGCTTCATTATGAACTACTAACTATATGACAGATTGTACCAATTAATTACACAACATTAGCATGTGTCTGAGATGTAAGCAGTTATCTTTTTCCCTCAAAACATGCTGCATCATAATTACTCAAGTGTTGCCTAGTCACTCTTCGAGAACTACTAGGGATGTGGACCGTTATTTTAAAGTGAAATTAATGGTCCGCATCACTGGTAGTTCCTGCAGAGTGGCTAGGCAACACTTGAGTAATTATGATGCATTTTATGACCATGTTTAGAGTAAAAAAAGAGAATTACTTAAATCTTGCCGGTTCAGTTTAATAGTTAATGGTAAACAAACTTGGCTTGCTGTCCTCAAAGGAGGCACAAACCCGAGGCTCGGTTCGAGCTCCGAGCTGAAATAAGAGGGAGACCAAGAGGGAGAATAAGAGAAATAGAGACGAAAACAGAGAGGAGGACGCATGCCGCTTATTTACGCTCGTAATGAAGATTGACAGGGCTGAACCTATTGTTGGAACTACATTTAATGTAATAATACTCATTTGTTCTGCATTAGTTACCTATTAATGATGGACTAGTGTTACCAAAAATATTAATAATCATACACTCTCTGTTTGCCGCCATTTTTTAAAAGCAATCAGCCACTCGCGTTCACAAAATGATCACAGATTTCTACAAATTCAATTGTAAGCCACTAACAAGCTGGTATTGAATCCAAGAATCTGCAGTAAAAAAAAGAAAATGAACAAAAAGTAGAAAACAACAGCTTTAGTGTGAATCCGCAGCAGTTAATAAACTCCATGCCAATAGGTGTCAGTAAACGATGACGATGAAAACAAGTAAAAGTCAGCTGTCCTAATATCCAAATATCCACATCTTGGCCACTTGAGTGTGCATATATATATATGCGACAGGAAGTAAGTGGGCGAGACTGTCCTAGGTCTGAAAAATACTAAAATTTCAGTACCCGAAGGTTGCGGGTTCAATTCAATTCAAAACACCAAGGCTGCATTCTAGTGCATTTTTTTATGCCCTTCCCTTTGCTAACTTCCCTCAGTGTCGTTGACTCAGATGTATGTCATTGCTTACGCTGCATGAGTGTCCACTACTTTTGCAACGTCCTAAGCCCTTGATCACTTGGAATCTACTATGGAGTTGATTTATCATTTGTATTGTTTTTTTTTTTCCTTACGAAATTGTTTAATGCAGAATTTTATTTGCATATAGGTGTGTTTGGGTTGTTTCAAATATTCAAAAAAAAAAAATATATATATATCATAGAGTTGTTTGTGGTAAGGTATATTAAACGCAATATGCCGTGACGTCACAATCGTGTTGCATTATGGTATATGGAGCTGCCTAGGGTGTATATATGAAGTTGCTCATGTGGTCAAATTTGAGGGAGCGAGGGTAGTCCATATAAACTTCTCTAATCCATTTCAAAATGGGGGCAGGGATTCCCCCGAGAAGAAGAGTTTAGGGAAGTTTGCGAGAGTGTGTCTAAAAGTTGAGTGAAACGCAACCCCAACCCCCAAACGCTCCTGGGCATCATTGGCTACCCACTGCTCTGGGTGTCTTAGTTTGTTCACACTTGTAGTCCGGACCAAAAAACAAAAACAAAACATATAGTCCTGGTCCACTTAGCGTTCACACTGGCATTTTTAACAGCGAACCAAAAGTTACCGAACCAAACGGTCACGACCTGACTGGTCGGCTTTTATGACGTATATTTCGCGACGGAGCTCGCTTACCGAACATTCAAAACATCACGCCATCATTTTATGCGTGTACATATGCTTTATTTTGACCAGCTGAGAACTCACGAAGAGCTCATAAAATGTTCAAAACATTCAAAACAGCAGCAGGATTTCCTCCGTTGTGCGCAGAAACAGAAACTTCACCTCCTCGTTGCTCCACGTTTGCCCTCGATTCATTTTGGATACGCCGATCTTCCCGCGTCGTCAAATCAGTGACTTGTAGCGTCGCATCTTGTGACATCACGTCCTGTTTTTCGTTCGTTTACATGTCTTTGGTCCGTGTTGCGTTCATATATCAATCGAACCGCACCAGAGTTCGTTTGGAAGCGGACCAAGACCCATCTTTTCAAACGAACTGTGCAATTGCACCAGGGTTCATTTTAATCGAACCAAACATGACAAGTGTGAACGCACCCTTAAGATCTGTCAGTGTCATTGTTATGTCTCAAGCACACCAGTAATATTTTTTTTTTCTAGGGTACATTTATAGAAGCTACTTAAATGCCCTTATTGAACTAAGGCCTAATCCTCGCTTAATCTAGGCCTTGTTTGTGAAACCAGGCCTATAAATGTATCCCATCTTGGATCTTGTTCATGGCAACTTTAACATTTGGGACAAATACAGGAAGCATGACAGTTGCAATCCCAAATCAGAATCATGTCCTGTAACTCTGCCTGAATCGCAAGCACTGCTCACTGTTGGCCAGAGGAGAACTGGCCCCCCGTCTGAGCCTGGTTTCTCCCAAGGTTTTTTGTCACCTGTTGGTCACCTGATGTCATCTGTTGGACTGCTTAGTTAGGGACACTTGATGTTCAACAATGTTTTTGATATGCCAGCAATGACACCATTTTATGCTGAGCTGGACGAATACACCACTGTTTTCTCCAGTGCCGAACTAACTATTGATTTTTACAACGTAATGAATCAATACTGAATTTAATTTAGGTGGTCAACGACACCATTTTCTTTAAGAGCTGCTGTGCAGCCATAATTATTTGCCAATTATTACTGTAAAGCTGCTTTGACACAATTTGCATTGTAAAAAGCGCTATATAAATAAAGGTGACTTGACTTGACAGGTGGAAAAGTGCAAAGTGTAGGAAATGGGACAGGCGCAAAAGCTGAACGCTACTTTATACCTCATGGCCAGTCTCTGCAGCCCCTACATGTCCTTTCTAAAGTTTATCTTCGGTTGTGTCAGCGCCTAAAAGATTTAACACAGAAATAAACATGCTCTTTGAATTATTAATTATGAGCATCGACTGACAGTCAGAAAGAAAGATAGTATGGTTTTGTAGAAAAATTTTGCTTTGCAGTAGGGCATGGCTAACCAGCAGGGTCATGCTTCAGGTCTAAAATATGATATTATATTTGGTATTAGCCTCTCAATGTAAAAGAAGGTCTGCAAAGGTGTGTAATTTTTATATCTTTCACACTTTGTGAACTTGCTATAGCGAGCGTCTCTGCCAATTGGTTCACAGCGTCATGCTTATTAAAAGCACTGATGTCGCCTACACATTGCAAGCTCATTGGCTGTTTTCCGTGTTGTAGAGACGTCCTGCAGTGCCGGGCCTGGAAAGGCTAAAGACGGAGACTGCGATGGGGAGAAAAGCACATTTACACACTGGCAAAGACTCGTGCATCACGCTGAATTATTCACAAGCGTCTGGCTAACACAGATGGAGAGGGTTTTGGAGGAAAGTGCTTTGGACGATACAATTGAAAGTCTCGACTGGCAGTGATGCCGAATGTTAGAGTTAAGTGCTGATCTGGGAGCGCTGTGGCCTCGTACTGGATCATGTGAAGATAGCAGAAGAATTGCACCAGTGTTTTGTTTGTGTATTGTTTTCTAAAGTGTTAAACTTACTGAGTGCTAAACTTTCAGTCAACTTATTATTGGGACATTACTTCAATGATCCATTGTAAGAACGCATTAGTTGCCACGAATCAATCTAAAAAACTTGGCACAGTAATTTTCCACTTCAATGGTGTCCATACAGGTAACGAGAACCTCAGTCATAAATCATTACACAAAAAAACTGTCTGCTGGCGACCATGTTGTGTGGTTGCGTAACTGCGGCGCTGAGGCTAATTTCAAGCGAGTGAGTAGTTGGCTGTTCAAGCAGCTTCAATTACAAACGCCTGTCAAGCTGATTTTCAAGTGCTCTTGAAGCCTGGATCCAAATCTCTGAGAAAGGCCTGACCTGTTCCACAGCCAGCTACAAACAATGTATTTATTATGACTCTCCTGTTGGAGAGTGGCTTTCTTTTGAATCAATGTTATGCCGTGAAACTGCTTTGGGTCTGTTATTCTAATACAATAATTATATGTGACTGAGGAATTTTCCTAGAGCTTCCAAACAGCGATACAGCCGTCCTGCAGTAATTGCTGAAATAAACCTATTTTTGTCAAGACATTGCCTTTGAGTTTGAAAGGAAACAAGCAAAAAAAGGTAAATGGATTGTTACAGTGTGACACCTTTGATACAGCGGGACTAAAAGCCCCCAAAAAGCAGCAATTAAAATGTGTATGCGATTTAGAATAAAATAATTTGGAGTGTGAATGATAACTGAATTCTTGCCGTTAAAAAAAGGAAAACAGGAAATGCGTCATAACTTCTGCATGCATTGAGTAATTTAGATCAAACCTGAGCAGTTTGTTAGGTCAGATTCGGCAATTGCAGGACAGTCACAACATTAACTGCTTAAAAATATGAGGCATAGCAGAGTGGTACAAATTCAGTGCATGTGTGTCCTGATCCAGTTTATTTCATTAGTTTAGTGTTTCCCTTGTCTTGGCTTATATCGTTTACTTTAAGTAGTTTTTTATTATGCTAAAATATTAAATTAAATTAAATACTGCATTTGGGTTTAAAATAAAATAAAATAATCTTGAGTTGTAATGTGCTTACTATCCATCCGATATATAGTATGTGAGATTAGAATCTTAAAGTATGCTTCTCTTTTTACACGTACGCGAGGGTCAACGTACTGTACTGGATTTTCGTAACTGGATGCATTTTGTATGCGCAGGTGAGCATTTAAAAAAAAAATTAAATAATTATTTTATCCACAAGGTGGCAACCTTGCCCTGGGGCCGTCAATTCACAATGTAGTCGAAGAAAACATTAACAGAACAGACGGGAACGCATGCGAGGTACAGCGACAATGAAGATCTATATGGATGACGGATTGTGTGAAGAGGTTCGAAAGCACCCTCATTTGTACAACCCTAGCATGAAAAATTACAAATATATTTACATGGGATGTAACTTGTGGCGTTAAAACTGCGCATGTATCGAACCCATGTGTACGCGTGAGTCAAGTGATGTATGCTTTGCAAGGCTGTGCGTTGTACACTCAGGGCTTTAGTGTGCCTCAAAACATATGACATGTTAAAAAGCATGCCAAAGGTGATCTTCTATTTCCTTGCATGCTCTAAGAGCTGAAATTGCCCACAACCCATCACACATCAAAGAAGGATTTGGTTCAGAACTACAAACATGAATAAAAGAACTACAAATATGGTGGATGAACATGAGACTGACGATTAAGATATGCTGCTTTCATGTGCTATTGGAATTATTGTTAAAATTGGACATAAATGCCCACTGGACACTGGGAAGCTCGGGGATCATTTTGATACCCATGTTCCCAAGTTGGGAGTGCCATAAAGTTTTAGCAAGGCGGAGGAGAGAATGATTATTGCTGTGACTGATATACTTTATTTGTTTTTTTCCACAACAGCTACCTTGCCTTGTCTTGTCGTTAAAGTAGTGCATGTTTCTACGTATATGAATAATCATTTGAAGCTTATTGTATGTTGCATACAAAGCGAAAATAAGCATGTTCACAGCATGAAAGACCCACCACTGGCAGATGGTGCTACGTGTTTTCCTTCCAATACATTAGGAAGAATGATTTGAGTAGTGTAAGTTTAATTAAGATGTGGACATGTGTGTGTATAAGGATGTTAACTGAGACAAGATGATTGACAGGTTGGTTTACAGTGACAGAATGCACACAACTATGTGACAGAGAGTATTATTATGACATGGTGGTATGTCCAAACTCCTAAATCTTCCCTACACACTCAAAAGTATCAACTTTTTGTTCTCAAAAAGAGTATACTTTCAAGGCATATATAAAGCAGGGAAACTGGGACACAGCATAAGACACAATCACAGCCTAAAAAGGGCCTGGCAAAGGAATATGGCTTTAAATACACCAGACTAAATAAGTATATGAGATTAACAAGACCAGGAAATGAAAAGGAAATTTCAAAAACAAAAGACACTAAAGATACATGAACGAGTTATATGGACTCGCTCACAGCGGTCTGTTCTAACTCATGACACAAAAAGGTGGACTCAGAGGAGGATCAAAACGGCTAAGGGTACCATTTGAGATAAAATCCATGTTTGAACGCACTTGGGTACTACATAAGTGTACACAGGTCACATGAGAATCCCTTATGCAGGCAGTAAGTCATATAGTTAACCTCCTCATGATTTCCTCTTCTTTGCTATGGCCATACTTAATAGTGTTGGCTAAACCAGGGATCGCTTTTGTTAGTACTCAAACATAAAGCCAATTGAAACAAATCCTTAACCGTATTTAGCTTTGTTACATAACTCAATCCACAACGTTTGTGTTGCAGACAAGGGGGATACGTCACATTGTGAAGATTTGTTGAGGAGTGTGCTTTTACTTTCTAGGCAATTAGACTTTTTGTGTAGTGGAAGATAAAGCTTGTGCAAAATGTCCCATAGATTTAAAGAGGTAGTTCACCCAAAAATTAAAATGATCACATGATTTACTCACCCTCAAGTCACACTAGGTGTATATGACTTTCTTCTTTCAGACGAACACAATCATTGTTATATTAAAAAAAAATAGCCTTGCTCTTCCATGCTATATAATGGTAGGTGGTCCTGATTTTGAAGTCCAAAAAAGTGCATCTATTCATCCTTAAAGATAACCACATGGCTCAAGGTGCTTAATAAAGGCCTTCTGAAGTTTTTGTTTGAAAAATATCCACATTTAAAACTTTTTAAACTAAAATAACTAGCTTCAGGCAGACAGCCTACGCAAATCGACTTGTGCCAAAAGAGTAACCCCTGACACGAAGTATGACGTGAGATGTAGGAGTAGCGTAAGCTTAGACGCCTCTCGTGGTTCAAACAAATAAGGCTTGGCAACAAACTCAAGCTCCTCTTTTCTTATACGTTCTCTTAAAACGTGGAAGCTAGTTGATTTAGTTTATAGAGATTTTAATATGGTTGTTTTTCTTACAAAAACCCATCACTTAGCAACATTCTATTTACCAACATTTTACTAACCAGGTGAGAGCAACACCCTACCAATGATCCTAAACACGCTACCAACTACATAGCAACACCTTGGCGATCACTCAAACCACCCTAGCAACTACATATCAATATTATATTTACCACATAAAACATACTAGCAAATCCATTGCAACATTTCAGTACCCAGGTGAGAGCAACACTCTAGCAATGATAATGAACACTCTATCAACTGCATAGCAACACCCTGGCAATAACGCAAAACACCCTAGCAACTACATAGCAACATTTTATTTTACCACACAAGACACCCAGGCAAATCCATAGCATTATTTTAGTAACCAGGTGAGAGCAACACCCTAGCAATGATAATGAAGACTATCAACTGCATAGCAACACCCTGGCAATCACGCAAAACACCCTAGCAACTACATAGCAACATTTTATTTTACCACACAGAACACCCTGGCAAATCCATAGCATTATTTTAGTAACCAGGTGAGAGCAACGCCCTAGCAATGATCCTGAAGACTCTATTAAGTCCATAGCAACACCCTGGCAATCATCCAAAACACCCTAGCAACTACATAGCAACATTTTATTTTACCACACAGGACACCCTGGCAAATCCATAGCATTATTTTAGTAACCAGGTGAGAGCAACGCCCTAGCAATGATCCTGAAGACTCTATAAACTCCATAGCAACACCCTGGCAATCACCCAAAACACCCTAGCAACTACATAGCAACATTTTATTTTACCACACAGGACACCTTGGCAAATCCTTAGCATTATTTTAGTAACCAGGTGAGAGCAACGCCCTAGCAATGATCCTGAACACTCTATTAACTCCATGGCAACTCCCTGGCAATCATCCAAAACACCCTAGCAACTACATAGCAACATTTTATTTTACTACACAGGACACCCTGGCAAATCCATAGCATTATTTTAGTAACCAGGTGAGAGCAACGCCCTAGCAATGATCCTGAACACTCTATTAACTCCATGGCAACTCCCTGGCAATCATCCAAAACACCCTAGCAACTACATAGCAACATTTTATTTTACCACACAGGACACCCTGGCAAATCCATAGCATTATTTTAGTAACCAGGTGAGAGCAACGCCCTAGCAATGATCCTGAAGACTCTATCAACTCCATAGCAACACCCTGGCAATCACCCAAAACATTCTATACCAACTGCAAACCAACATTCTATTAACCACCAGAAACACTCTAGAAACTGCACAACAATGCACTAGCAACCACCAAGAACACCCTAGCAACTGCAAAGCAATGTCCATCTAGAAAACCCTACAACTGTAATGCAACACCCTAGTAACAACCCATAACCCCCTAGCAGCTTCATATAACCGACCCAAGCAAAGGACCTACAGTTGTGTTCAAAATTATTCAACCCCCACTGAAATTGATTGTTTTGGCCGGTTTGACATTGATTTTGATCATTCAGTCATCCTGCTTACAATTAAATCAAAGAGGCACGTGTAGGTCAGACAAATATAACATAACATTTATAATGAAATAACCACAAATGTCTTTTCTCTGCTCACATCATTATCAGTTTTATTCAACCCCCAAGTGACATTCAATCTTAATACTTAGTACAACATCCTTTTACAGTTATAACAGCTTTTAAACGTGAAGCATAGCTTGACACAAGTGTCTTGCAGCGAGCTACGGGTATCTTCGCCCATTCATCATGGGCAAAAGCCTCCAGTTCAGTCACATTCTTAGGCTTGCGCACTGCAACTGCTTTCTTTAAGTCCCACCAGAGGTTCTCAATCGGATTTAAGTCTGGTGACTGCGATGGCCATTTCAAAATGTTCCAGCCTTTAATCTGCAACCATGCTCTAGTGGACTTGGAGGTATGCTTGGGATCATTGTCCTGTTGAAAGGTCCAACGTCTCCCAAGCCTCAGGTTTGTGACGGACTGCATCACATTGTCGTCCAATATCTCCTGGTACTGAAGAGAATTCATGGTACCTTGCACACGCTGAAGCTTCCCAGTACCTGCAGAAGCAAAACAGCCCCAAAGCGTGATTGACCCCCCGCCATGCTTCACAGTAGGCAAGGTGTTCTTTTCTTCATAGGCCTTGTTCTTCCTCCTCCAAACATAGCGTTGATCCATGGGCCCAAACAGTTCTAATTTTGTTTCATCAGTCCACAGAACACTATCCCAAAACTTCTGTGGTTTGTCCACATGACTTTTGGCATACTGCAGTCGACTCTTCTTATTCTTTGGAGACAGCAAGGGGGTGCGCCTGGGAGTTCTGGCATGGAGGCCTTCATTACGCAGGGTGCGCCGTATTGTCTGAGCAGAAACTTCAGTACCTACATCTGACAAATCTTTTCTCAGTTCCTCAGCAGTCACACGGGGACTTTTCTCCACTCTACGCTTCAGGTAGCGCACAGCAGTCGAAGTCAGCATCTTCTTTCTGCCACGACCAGGTAGCGTTTCAACAGTGCCCTTTGCCTTGAATTTGCGAATGATGCTTCCTATGGTGTCTCTTGGTATGTTTAACATCTTTGCAATCTTCTTATAGCCATTGCCCTTCCTGTGAAGAGTAATCACCTCTTCTCTTGTCTTCCTGGACCATTCTCTTGACTTCACCATGTTTGTAACCACACCAGTAAATGTCTAGAAGGAGCTGAGTATCACAGTCATTTTAAAGCTGCCTAATTGGTGCTTATTAGGCTTTATTGCTGCTCCCTGACATCCACAGGTGCTTTCAATACCTGATTGAAAACACTTCAATGGACCTCTGTTCTTCAGAGTGGTAGTCTTTAAGGGGTTGAATAATTGTGTCAATGAAGAATTCACAAAAGAAACATTTACTACTGTATTACAAAACCAATTGATGTCATTTTAGTTGCATATGCTTCTTTAAGAAGTCCTTGTAGGATTTCATTCTGAATTCAATTACAAATGTACTCTAAATTCTCTAAAACCATTTACAGCATTGGGGGGTTGAATAATTTTGAACACAACTGTAACAATCACCCACGACACCCTAGCAACATGCTAGAAACCACCCAAAACACTCAAACATGTATGTAAAGCAACACAGGAAGAACAGCTTAATAACAGCACAATCACACCCTGGCAACCATCCAAAACACACTAAAGCATCATGGGAATGAGTTCTGTATAGGTAAGCCATCTTATGCTTACTCATCTTTTGCTCAAAAGTTTTATCTCAACCTCACTCTCTCCCCCTCTTGAGTTTCTTGTACCCACCATCATTCTCTGTTTCTTGCTGACTGTTATTTTTCTTTTTTACTTTATTATTCCAGCCGCGCTCCTTTTCATTCGCTTCACTGACAGTTTTCACTGCGTTCTCTCGCTCTCTCTGTCTGTCTTCTTTGCTAACCCATTTCTGTGTTCACAGTGGAGAGTTGACTGATGGACGCTCATTCATGTCTCAGGACCTTCTATTGTACTCTGACTCGCATGTCATCTATAAAATAGGTTTATTTCTTTTGTTTGCACCCCTAAAGCCCCACCATCGTCCTTTCGGATTTTTGCAACACAACTTTTCTGATATGCACTTTTTTTTTTTTTTTTTTTTGCTAGGCACAGACAAGTGTGCATTTCAGATGGCCACTTCCAGGAGCGAATTAGTAACGTCACACTGTTTCATTTCCATCATTCATTTTCATGCGTATGTGCTGTGGCCATGGGATTTAATAGCCTGTGCTTATCGTGGCATATTAAAAGTCATTTTCAGACAAAGTGACTCAAGCCTTGAGAACCTACCATGGGGATATGAATGTTCCTTGACCTTTAGAGTTAATTTCATCCTCTTTCCACAAGGACTTGAAAAATCTTAAAAGTCCCCATTTCACTTCAGAAGGATGTTCCACCTTGATGTTTGAAACATATCGTGAAGAGAAGCAACTGATATCCGCTCAAATATGCACTGGATCACCCACGGCGCGTGGATTGAGATACTGGGTTGATGTCATGTTGAGGAAACTTCAAAGCAAGACTGGCTTTCACAGGAGAGGAGAGCTTCAAACGGACCACCGACCTGTAAGGAGATTCCTCCAGTCAGCCAGTTCTAAAGGTGGCTTATATATGATAAGCTCACCTCTTCATTACTGTCTGAACACTTAAACAACACTGACATGTTGTGTACTTTCAAGTCAAGTCAAGTCACCTTTACTTATATACACTGTAATGAATTACTGTAAAAATTACAGCATTATTTTACAGCGGCTGGCTGTTTTTTAATAATACAGCATATTGCTGTAAACTGCAATGCATTCTGGGGTCACATGTTGGTTTGACTCAAATTGACAGAATATTGCTGTAAATTGACCCTTCCTAATTAAAAAAAAATACAGTTATTTACTGTAATCAGAATACAGGGAAATTCTGTAAATTAAATTAAATTACAGTAACACTACTGTAAATTTTACAGTAACTGGCTGGCAACCCTGCTGCCAGTATTATACTGAAAAATTTACAGTAATTTTTTAACAGTGTAGCACTTTTTACAAGGCAAATTGTGTCAAAGCAGCTTTACTGTAATAATTGGCAAAATCATTTTTGGCTTTAAAGGACATATTCATTTGTAATGTTGGGTTTTTGGGGAAGGTTTTTGCCAGGGGGAAAAAAACAGTTGTTTTTCTGCTGTGCCTTTAGAATTGATCCTCCTCTAACAGTCGCTTTTCAATTAATTAATTGTCTGAATAACATTGTGATTGTGAACAAAACATGCTATGCTAAAATGCAGAGCCGCAGGTGCTGCACACGGCAGAAACGGCACAAGGTTTTGAAAGACTTTCCTGAGTTTTTAGTTTGTCTGGTGTTTTGGAAAAATACCATTTAGCATTCTTGATTCATTGAATTAATCAGTTATATCATTATTGATAGCCAGTAAACACCTGTAAACGAACTGTACAGTAGGACTGCATTGTTTGAGGAATGTGCTTTACTGTGGAAAAAAACAGCGTGAATATCTATATTAGCTGCATTACTAGTCACTGCAGGGTGCAGAAAACTACATTTAAGATTACACTAAAACCTGATTGTAATTTAACACATATTTAATTCATTAAATTAAACAAAAACAAAGTCTAATTTTTAAGCGCTAAAATTATAATATGGTAATAATATTTAGAAGTGGTCTTTGTCTGCTTTAAGTAAAGTAACAAAAGTTAAGTCTTTTAAACAGCCATAAGATATCTTGAAATGTTTATAAGACATTTGCTTTGAACATTTTTTATTTGCTTTGAACATTTTTATTGCAATACTTCAAATAAAAGTCTTGGTTACCAGACCAAAGACCGGTAGCAATTGACTTGCATAGTATTTTTTTTTCCTACTATGGCTGTGTGATTATTAACATTCTTTCAAATATCTTCTTTTGTGTTCAACAGAAGAAAGAAACTCATACAGGTTTGGAACAACCTGAGGGTGGATAAATGATGACAGAGTTTTCATTTTTGGGTGAACTAGGTGAACCTTTAAACTAGGTCACACTGAAATTAACATTAGCCTCATAGGAAACTCTCAAATATGAGCAAAGTAACAGTGAACCACTGAAAGTGCGATTCTTGGCCGCCGTAGAAAACACAACTAACATGAATGCGGTTGATCAGACAGTAAATACATATTTTTGTGCACCTCAATGTATATGTAAATGTATCTTATCATTTTTAGGACAAGAATAAAAATAACCAATAAATAAAAACAACAGTTAGCTGCATACACACTTTAATACTTCTAAATATCAACCGAAATGTCTGATTTCTAGTTTATTTTATATATATAAATACAATACGATTGTTAATGAGAGACGAATGTGGCACACGCCTCACTAGCAATGGGACTTTTATTATGTCTAGGTTGTAAAATCTGAAGAAAGTGGACGGCAACAGCTGCCGCACAGATATCTACGATAGAGACTCCGCTGGATCACGCCCAAGAAGAGGCCATACCTCTAGTGGAGTGGCCCCTAAACCCTAGGGGTCACAACAAGTCAACGGACTTGTAAGCCAGTGCAATGCATCCACAGTCCATCTGGAAATCATGTGCCCTTTAGTACGGCCTCCGAAGCTGACAAACTCCTTCTCTGATTGCCAAAATCAGCTAGAGTGCTCAGTATACACTCTATGGGCCCCAATGGGACAGAGCGGAAGAGCTGACAATGCTATCACCTTCTGAACGGGGTGTAAAGCACTTTTGGCACATAACCTTTTCTCAGCCTGAGGACCACTTTACAGTCGTTAGGACCGTATTCAAGGCAAGAAGAGTTCACAGACAGAGCCTGCAGATCTCCAACTCGCTTGATTAATGCTAAAGCCAGCATATACAGAGGGTACGGAAAGTATTCAGACCCCCTTAAATTTTTCACTCTTTGTTATATTGCAGCCATTTGCTAATTTTCTCATTAATGTACTCACAGCTTCCCGTATTCACAGAAAACACAGAATTTATTAAAAAAGAAAAACTGAAATATCACGCGGTCCTAAGTATTCAGACCCTTTTCTGTGACTATATTTAACTCAGGTGCTGTCCATTTCTTCTGATCATCCTTGAGATGGTTCTACACCTTCATTTGAGTCCAGCTGTGTTTGATTATACTGATTTGGACTTGATTAGGAAAGCCACACACCTGTCTATATAAGACCTTACAGCTCACAGTGCATGTCAGAGCAAATGAGAATCATGAGGTCAAAGGAACTGCCTGAAGAGCTCAGAGACAGATTTGTGGCAAGGCACAGATCTGGCCAAGGTTACAAAAAAATATTCTGCTGCACTTAAGGTTCCTAAGAGCACAGTTTGCTCCATAATCCTTAAATTGAAGATGTTTGGGAAGACCAGAACCCTTCCTAGAGCTGGCCGTCCGGCAAAACTGAGATATCGGGGAGAAGAGCCTTAGAGAGAGAGGTAAAGAAGAACCCAAAGATCACTGTGGCTGAGCTCCAGAGATGCAGTCGGGAGATGGGAGAAACTTGAAGAAAGTCAACCATCACTGCAGCCCTCCACCACTCAGGGCTTTATGGCAGAGTGACCCGATGGAAGCCTCTCCTCAGTGCAAGACACATGAAAGCCCGCATTTGCTCAAAAACACCTGAAGGACTTCAAGATGGTGAGAAATAAGATTCTCTGGTCTGATGAGACCAAGATGCACGCGTGGAGTGAGGGCTGGCCCATGTGGTCCAATCCAACAGACGAGCTTCTGTAGCTCAAAAATTTCTCAAGAAGTTAATGCTGGTTCTTATAGAAAGGTGGCAGAATACACAGTGCATCACAGTTTGTTGCTTATGAGGCTGTACAGAGCTCCAACAGTGTGATGTGAGCATCAGAACTGGACCACGGAGCAATAGAAGAAGGTGGCCTGGTCTGATGAATCACGTTTTCTTTTACCTCATGTGGACGGCCGTGTGCGTGTCTTTCACTTACCTGGGGGACAAATGGCACCAGGATTCACTATGGGATGAAGGCAAGCCGGCCGAGGCAGAGTGATGCTTTGAGCAATGTTCTGCTGGGAAAACTTGGGTCCTGCCATCCATGTGGATGTTACTTTGACACCTACCACCTACCTAAGCATTGTTGCAGACCATATGCACTCTTTCATGGAAACAGTATTCCCTGGTGGCTGTGGCCTCTTTCAGCAGGATAATACCTCTGAAAAAAATTGGGTCGTGAGCCATGGCCAAACCAGTTGAGAACCACTGCTGTATAGGCTATATGGAAAATGTGGTAGATTATCTATGTAATCTTCGCATACAGAAAATACTATGTATATTACACATTACTGTGCTAAATCCAGATTTCTTGGTGTTTAGTGGCTGAAAAATATGGGCTGTCTTCTCTTTCCCCCCATGTTTGTGTGTATGTGTGTTTCCTCGTGATCTATTATATGCTATCATTGTTTGTCTTGTTCCGTTACGAACCACTGGGGGGTTTTCTTTCAGTGTTCTATTTTCAGTGAGCTTGATGCATAGCGTCCAGAGGAAGGTCACTAGGGCACTGTGATGCTGAAGAATAAGACCCATAATTCACCTCACAAGCACATCAGCTGCATCTGAAATCATTTTCCTGGAATGCCGGAGCAATACAGCTGATCTAGTTAAGAAAAAAAATCATCAACAGTTGATATCATACTGTGTTTAAGATATGAGAATCTTTCATGGCAGCTTCTGGGATTTATCTGAAATCATTTCTTATCAAGATGAGCAGTGAAGAGACATGGTCTGGGGAACAATCGCTTCTGAAGACAATCGCTGATGACCTTGACTGAATATAAGCAGCTAACTAATGATCGTAACACTTTCATCATAATATAACATTTTATTTCATTCTGTCAAAGATCCTGACTTACGAGAGGAGGAGCTGGGGATGGAGGAGGGTAATTAGCTCCTTAGAAATGCGATAGCTACTGGTAAAACTGAAGAGATTTATATTTTGATGCTGTGATAGGCGTTGTATTCCTATAGGTGGACATGAGTCACTTGGAGGTCAGCTGATGTGGACTTGACTGACGTGATCTGCCAGAACTGAAGCTGCACTTGATTTTCAGTGAAATTTACATTTACATTTATTCATTTGGCAGACGATTTTATCCAAAGCGACTTACAAGGGGAGCAATTAGGGGTCAGGTGTCTTGCTCAAGGGCACTTTAGTCGTGGTATCGAAGGTGGAGAGGGTACTGTTTATTCACAATCCCCACCTTCAATTCCTGCCGGCGTGGGAATCGAACCAGCAACCTTCAGTTTACAAGCCCGAATCCCTCAACATTAGGCCACGACTAAGAAATTTCCAGTGAGTGGCGCTAAAAGTGTGTTCAGTTTTTTATCCTAGAAGATGAATGCAAATCTGGCAAGTGGCAACACTTTATTACTTTGGCTTTTGTGCAGTGAAATTACCGGTGAGTAGCACTAAAAGGTTAATGCTCTAATTGTCTTAAAAATAACATACCAGCTACTCTAAACCTCATGTTAACAAAAGCAAAGGTGAGATGCAAATGTTGCTGAAGCAACAATGCCATTTTCGCTTTGTGCTCTTTTATTGTTACTCGTTTTTCAAGTGCAATGTTATACTACACTGTAATGAATTACTGTAAAAATTACAGCATTATTAAACAGCCGCTGGCTGTTTTTTAATAATACAGCATATTGCTGTAAACTGCAATGCATTCTGGGGTCACGTGTTGGTTTGACTAAAATTTACAGAATATTGCTGTAAATTGACCCTTCGTCATTTAAAAAAAAAATACAGTTATTTACTGTAATCCGAGAATACAGGGAAATTCTGTAAATTAAATTACAGTAACACTACTGTAAAATTTACAGTAATTTTTTAACAGTGTAGGTGAGCTACCAAGCAAGTTTACTATGGATGCATCTCAATCAGCTCCCTAGTTCACTAATCAGGGCACTGTTCATGGAGTCGGACATTTTAAGGGCTGCATCAATGACGAAATCTTTCTAGAGCACTGAAACGTTCGATCCCTAAAAAATCCCACAATGGACCGTGAAAACAAGGGGCATCGATGTTTACTACGTTTCCTCAACCGAAGTTCTAAAGCGCGAAACAAAAATCACATGAGCCAACTCAGACACAACACAGAACAACACACGATAGATGTTTCTTTTAAATACAAACCATTATTTAATTATATTTCAGCATAAACATACATTACATACATACAGTCCCGTCCGGAGTCACATGTTCCTTGTTTTCAGTCCTGTCACCTGTCATGTGTTCCTTTGTTTTGCTTTCATCTGTTGTCATGTGATCTTTGTTTTGTTTTCCCATGTGCTTGTCTAATCATTAGTTCATTTCAGTCAGCTGTGTCTCGTTAGTCATTATGTCCGTCACCTGTGCCTTGCTCGTTATCCCCTTGTGTCTCTCTGTATTTATTCCCTCTATGTCAGTCCAGTCCTGGTCCGTTGTTAAAGTATTGTACGTGGTGTCATTCCTGTTTCCTGTCCATATTCAAAGTGTTAATTAAAGCGTATGAAAGCATTCAAGTCATCGTGCCTGTTCCTGCACCAGAACGTTACACGGGTACTGAACATAATCTAGCTAGCATGTATAATTTATTCATGCCTGAAATGTTACATGTATATGTAATAAGCAAAGTATTTATCATAATTAACTTTAAAAATAGTTCTGTCATGAAACTCTGATGGCATAGGCTCATGGGTCATGTCACATCTGCTGTCAATGAGCTTGTTGCTCACACATTTAAATGGTTGGTTACATTCATTACAGCAGTTTAGACCCTCCACCTTCCCCAGCTCCACCTGTATAGATCTGCTATGGGTTTTTCATATATGCTATTTGTGCAGCAACACTATGTCTTACTCGCAGCAGCGTATCGGCCTATATATTTGCTGTAGCAAGTTCCTGTATCATTAAAACATTTCTCTATATGTAGTCGTGGCCTAGTGGTGAGGGAGTCGGGCTTGTAATATGAAGGTACTCGGTTCGATTGTGAATAAACAGCTCTCTCTCCACCTTCGATACCATGACTAAAGTGCCCTTGAGCAAGACACCTGACCCCTAATTGCTCCCCTTGTAAGTCGCTTTGGATAAAAGCGTCTGCCAAATGATGAAAAATGAAATGAATATATTTATAAAATATAAAGTGTTAGTAATGTGTATAAGGAATGGTGCAAAAATTAGTCTTTATTAATCAATAATGCCCCATACATCTGAATTTGTGTGAAAGGGAATAAAGGTTGGTGCTTTACAGTTCATTTCAGCTGGAAGATGCACCGAATTGCAGCGACATATGTACAGTGTGTTTTTGAAGCTATGCCAAAAATTCTCCACTGAGCTTATGCTGCTTCTAACACAAGCTATTCGGTCTTTGTGTGGACAACCTACAAATGAGAGTCAAAATATTCCAGAAACAAACCATTAATCAGCGTACAGTATGGCCTGTTCAGTAGGCTTCAATACAGTCATTATCAGGAGACTTTCATGTCACCACAGATAAGAGCTCACACATCACTGGTGGGAGATCAAAGACTTACAACATGAGTTAGGATGATCGAGACCCCGGAGGAGCAAGATAAAACCCATAAAATGCCACCATGCAGAATACAGCTCTGGTCCCAAAGTCTATGTTAAAAGAAATGTTGACTTAAACAGGTGATCCTCTAACACATCCCTCTGCGGGGACAAACATCTATGCTGATCAAGATGCTTGTTTTGGGCAGAACAGAATCGAGGCACACAAACATCTAACCGGCTTGTCCATCAGCAGCGTGCTGGACTGGATGAGATGATGGTTTCTGCCCCAGGTGCCTGAGCCGTTGCTGTGGACACGTGGCTGCTAAGGAGATGCGCGCACAAACAAACACTGAAACACGCCACGGCAAGACGGCATCTCTCTAGGGAACATATGCTCCAAAAAGTGCCACGGATGCTCTTGGATCCTCATGGGAAGTTGCTATACTTGTGAGCCGGGAACTCTTGATTGTGACATGATGTGCATTAAATAAAAGAGCTTTGGCAATTTTTATATTTTTACTGCATGATTTGAACCCCTAGTACAATAAAATGAAGAGCGCATTATTTGTGTGAAATTGATACATTATTTGTAATTTCTTACTTGATATATAATTAAGGCAAATAACACGGTAACACTTTACCTTTATATATCATGCATTATAAAAGTATTTGCTTTGTTACGCAGCTTATAATGCATTGCATGATCTTGTGAATATTTGTAGCCATTTTTATAATACTTATCTATTCATTGAACAGAAAGTATAATGAATTAAAACACATGACAAAAAAACATTTTCAAATGTAACAAGGAATCTGCAAATATAATGCAGTTTAATTTTGGCTACAATTATATATGAAAAGATGTTATAAATTTATTCATCTAAATTATAATGCATAACGCATTATGCATAAATGCTTTATGCATTTAGTTTGCCGGAAAATTTAAAAAAAAAAAAAAAAACATGTATTCATGTTTACATCATATGGATTTCTTTACTCATTAATGGTTTTCATACTCAAAAACAGTTTAAATTTAATGACCCTAAAATATCACACGCTGTATTTTTATTATTATTATTATTATTATTATTATTATTATTGCCCCCCCCCCCCATTGGTTGACTTTAATTTGATGGATAAATTTTTAAAAATATATATATTTTTATTTTATTTTATTTTAATAATCAGTGAGGTAGTTTTGTTAAAAATATCATGTATTCAACAAAATAAAATTTATAATTAAATAATGAAACAATTTATAATATCAGTAAAGTTTTTTTTTTTTACTTTGACTTCAAACAAAATATTGATGAATTTGAAATGTTCATCATAGAGGTGTTTTCAGATGTCTGAATGGTATTTTTGTATGCATTTAAAAAAAAAATAGATTTCATTGACCCACATGGTGGAAAAACATGATTTGGAAACATAATTTAAGACTCATTTTGGATTTCATGATTGCATGTGATCTTGATTAAAACTATATAAAAAGGGGCCTCTTGGTTCTCAGCGATTTTTGCTCGAGAAACAGCTTTTTGAAACTTTCCGTGATCTTTCTCACAGTCGCTCCTGTCCTCATTTTTCACCTTTCCGGTTTTGTATCTGCAGTGCTTAAGGCTCCAGCGGTCTCAGTTCCCCCAGGGGCCTCACAGAAAACCCTTGATGGCAGCCATACACCTGTCATCTCATACACAGACACACACTCTCCTTACTTCACCCCAGGACCGTGTGTGTGACAACAGTGCCCTCTACAGAAATGCACACACACACACACACAGACACACACACACTTTTTGGACCAGGAGAACAGGTAGTATCCAGGGCTTGTAGATGTCATACAATCCTTGAAAACCATGATGGATGATTTAAATTATTTATGTAGGGGAGGTTGCTAGACACTTTTTACTCCTGTGAATATTTCTCAAGGCAGACACATACCTTAAAGTCTCGAGTTAAGTAAAAATCTATTGAACATTTAGTAATACAATATTAAACCAAGAGTTGTATTTGTTAACATTCGTTAATGCACTGTGAGTTAACATGAACAAACAACGAAGAGTTGTATTCTTATACAAGTGTTACCAGTATTTTTACTTTTTTTTTTTAAAAATTCATATGCCCTTAATCTTTAATCAACTAACATGAGATCCATCAATAGCAAACCAAAACCATCCAATCAATGCCCATGGACAAAATCAAGTCCCGCCCTACTTTTGATCTCGTTCAAGAAGCCGTTTCACTCCGATTTAGGTCACAATATAAGGAAGAAAATACTATTGCACTTCTTAAACTTCTGTTGCTGGATTTAAATGCTGGATTTAAATAATGGCTCATTAAATATTTATAATGTTTAATAATATTATCATATTAAATTATAAATAAATAATATAATATAATATGTTTAAAAATATATATCAATTGAAAATTACAATCCAAAATGGAACGTTATCCTGCCTGTTTATTTATTTTTCCTTGCTTTATCATATATAAGCCCTTTGTTGGATTAGATATTAAGCAAATATAAAAAAAAATAATAATACATATAAATGTTATATATACATATAAATGTTATATATATATATATATATATATATATATATATATATATATATATATATATATATATATATATATATATATATAATTAATATAATAGATATTTAATATAATTAATTAATATTAATATAATTAATATAATATATATTTAATATAATTAATTTAAAATTATATATATAATATAAGTAATTATAATGATATTATATTATATTAGATTAATATAATTAATTAATATTAATATAATTAATATAATAGATATTTAATATAATTAATATAATAGATATTTAATATAATTAATATAATAGATATTTAATATAATTAATTAATAATAATATATTATATATTCAAATCTATAAGTAAATCTGACAAAATTTGGTAGATTTTTTTTAAAACCTTTATTTTGGATAAAACAAGGGAAGAGATGTCAAAGCAGTTCCAACTCTGACTTTGAAACACGATTTAAAAAAAAAAAGAGCCAATCCAAACTGAATTCATATAGCAAAAGCCGCATATGTATGTACCGTGAGCGAGCGATCTGAAATCAAAGCATACACAGTCCCAGAAGTCATCAGGAACCTCTTCTCCACTCATCCGTCTCTCCACCCATCTGTCACTCCATCTCTGCGTCAGTTTGAAATGTCAGCGGCATCAATCTTCAAGCAGAGAGTACTGATATGTCTAACCCTGCGTGAAGTTCACGACCCCGGGTAATAAACATCCTGACAGCTGAGACGACCCCTCAGTCTTTTAGCATCGCCAAAAACACGGATGAGAAGAAAATTGGAGCCGTGTATACGCACACACACGCAGCGTCTCAGGAGCTCTCCAGCACGGTAGAAACGGTGTAGATCTGCGTCTTCAGTCTCTTCTTCATCTCTCTGATCATTTGACAGAGGGCCAGAGGGTAGCAGCAATATACCGTGGTCCAGTCCTCACACACGCTGCCCTAGAGACACAACAGCACGCTGTAATGCATGCTTAATTTAATATAGCCAGACAAATTAGGGTTTGTAGATTTCTATGTAAGGATACATTTCCCTGATATTGATTTAACACCCCCTCCAAGTCTAGGAATCTAGTTATGGAATTTCATTTAACGAATCTTCATCTAACTGTCAAATACCGGATGCGTTTTACTTCTTAGCGCAAGAAGGATATAACAAGATAAATCTCTACACCTGGAGGAAATATTGTAAAACAGTTTTTTTAGGTCACCATAATCCCTTGCAGTGAAGTTCTCACATTAAAGGCCCAACGTATACTAACGTAAAGCTAACGTATACGTTCTTTTACGTGTACGCTAACGTAAGCTACTCCATTTGATAGCGTGTGCGAATCAAGCGTGCCGCACAAGTCCTGAAAAGTGAAGCGACGGCATTTCAGTCGCCCCCTGGTGGCCAGTTGCGGTATAGGTAATAAACACCGTAATCGAATGGGATGCGAGACAAAATTAAAAATCTAATTATAAATTTCACTTTTTTTTTTCCCAAAGATGGTTTTTGTCCTTTTAGGTAGTTGTCATGACGCAGACGCAAGTGTTCGTTTTCCTAAAAATTTGGTTTTATTTAGTTATTTGATGCCGTAAAATGGGGTGTAATGTTGTGTAATGATGGACAAAGTAATCACTTTTGTAATCTAAAATACTTTTCAGATGTAACTGTAATCTGATTACCACCCATTTAAAATGAAACTGTCATGAAACACAGTGACTCAAATTTTGTAATTTAAATACGTAACTGGGGAGGTTAGTCACTACAGATTACAAAATACATGCTTTAAAAAGTCATTTATACATTACTCAAGTTTACTAACTTAATCTAAATACTTTAGAATATTTTGGAAAACTAATTAAAAAAAAGGGTAATTGCAATTGACTTGGTAATGACTTTTTCCCTCAGAATCGCGTGATATAAAGTTGCAATTGGGAGTTATAAAGTCAGAATTATGAGATATAAATTCACAATTGCAAGAAAAAGTCAGTATTGCAAGTTTATATCTCCCAATTCTGACTTTATAACTTGCAATTGAGAGTTTAAATCTTGCAATTCTGAGAAAAAGGAGTCAGAATTGTGAAATGCAAACTCACAATTGTGAGAGAAAAACAAATTTTTTTGAAAAAACAAAAATGAGAAAAAGTTGCAGTGACGAGTGAATTATAAAATGACTCACAAAACATGAAAACAGTCGTGGATCATCAGGTCATGACAGGACAGTTTTTATATAAATTCAGTCATTTTGTCTTGTTCAGGACAGAACTAAAAAAAAATAACAACATTTTTATGATCCTCTTAAAAGTATTAAAATGTTGATGAAACTGAACTCGTCTTTTTCAGACTGTCAGAGTCAGAGAATCACCAATCGCTGTTTAAATGACATTAAAACTCAAAGTAATCACTTTGGTAATCTAAAACACTTTTCAAATGTAACTGTAATCTGATTACCACCCATTTAAAATGTAACTAATGAAATACAGTTACTCAAATTTGGTATTTTAAATGAGTAACTAAGTTACTTGTATTTCGTTACTCCCCAACCCTGTGTGTATATATATATATATATATATATATATATATATAATATTTTGATATATAGATATATATATATATATTATATATATACATATTTATGAACTAACGAACAATATTTTTCTGTTATATATATAATATCACAATCCAGAAAGTTCAGGGACATAAAGCCACGTTTTTTTTGACTAAGCCAGTTCCTTATAAACATTAAGCATTTTTTGTTTTTTAAACTGATATTTTATTTTACAACATAGTATTTAATTTCAATAAAACTAAAATGTCGGTAGAATTGGATGTTAGGTATAGAATGGTATAGTATAATAGTACAGTAAAGGGAACATGCATGATATGATATTCTCATGCATGATAGTTTCATTTTAAAACATATTTTTGCATGTTAAATGGATCATTTTTTTCAGCACTGTTTCCAAATTCCTGTGAATTTTTTAGTCTCTGAAAACTCCAAAAGTGCATGTCACATTATTTACATGACCGCTGAATCCTTACCCTGATTTTATAACGCTCTCTAATGCCCACCCTCATGGCGAACGTGGAGCCGGGCAGCAGAGGCAGACACACACATTCTCCATACTGATGAGCCAGACTCAGGTCCAAACAACACGGCACAAACGCACCCATCAGAACTGCACAGAAGAGGGAGAGATGCTTTGAGACGTGGGCTGGAATCTGTCGAGAAACTCAGTGTTTATCTGCAATTAGTGTAACACTGACTGCCTGCCTGCAAAAAAAAAATCAACTCTGATAAATCTGACTTTGAACGAGAAATCAATGTCCTTGGAAAATGATGGATTCTGTTTTATGCCCAGGTTTGCTTTAAATTAATGGTAAATCATTACCAATTTACAATCATTAAGGAACGTCATTAACTTTTAATTATTGTGAAATGGTACAGAAAAGTAATTACTTCAAGCGTTTACATGACAGACTACATAGTGAGGACAAACACGTTTGATCCATGAGGTTTTTAAGTCGTTTTATGCGATTTGTGAAATAGATAATCTGTGGATTTGTTTTTTCAGCAGGACACCGCACATCTTTTGGTCATCTGTTAGCTAAAATATGCAAATTCCGTGCACAATTTGTCAATAAAGATCAAACTCGATTGCTTGTATAGAGATGGAGCGGCTTCATGGCTGACAATAAATGAGCCGCTGTGCTGGATTTCCTGAGGCTATAAGAGTATGAGACCAAATTGTGTCCCACTAGAGTTCAGGCCAGTTTCATTATTTTGGGATGTAACAAATGCTTTCTTTGTTATCAAGCAGACTGAAACAAGGTGAAGTCGTATCGGTTCAGTTACAAGAGTCTTAATACAATTAAAAAGGAAGAAATCACTTGGGTCGGGAATCAAGAAATTATGGAAGCCTGTTGTGGTGACTTTATATGTTGCAAGTATGAAAGCTCGTTTCCGCCACTAAATAAAAAACAATTATTGTGACTTTTTATCTCACAATTCAGACATTTTTCTCGCCATTGCGAGTTTAAGAATTGCGATTTAAACAGAATTGAGATTTAAACTAAGTCAGAGTTACGGGATATAAAGTCACAATTCTGACTTTTTTTCTTAAAATTGTGACTTTTTTCAGAATTGCAAGATATAAACTCATCTTATAGTCTTATAGTCAGAATTGTTCAGAAATTCTGACTTTTTATCTCACAATTCTGACTTAATATCATGCAATTCTGACTTTTTATCTCACAATTCTGACTTAATATCATGCAATTCTGACTTTATAACTCACAATTCTGACTTTATAACTCGAAATTCTGACTTTATATCATGCAATTCTGATTTTATAACTCAATTCTGATTAAATCTCACAATTCTGACTGTATATCTCACAATTCTGACTTTATAATTCAATTCTGTCTAAATCTCACAATTCTCACTTTATATCATGCAATTCTGACTTTATATCTCGCAATTCTGACTTTATATCTCGTAATTCTGACTTTATATCTCGCAATTCTGACTTTATAACTCAATTCTGACTAAATCTCGCAATTCTGACTTTTTCTCGCAATTCTGACTTTATATCATAAAATTCTATATTTATAACGCAATTCTGACTATATAACTCAATTCTGATTAAATCTAACAATTCTGACTTTATATCATAAAATTCTGAGTTTATAATTCAATTCTGACTATATCTCTCAATTCTGACTAAATCTCACAATTCTGACTTTATATCTCGCAATTCTGACTTTATATCATAAAATTCTGAGTTTATAATTCAATTCTGACTATATAACTCAATTCTGACTTTATATCATAAAATTCTGAGTTTATAATTCAATTCTGACTATATAACTCAATTCTGACTTTATATCATAAAATTCTGAGTTTATAATTCAATTCTGACTATATAACTCAATTCTGACTTTATATCATAAAATTCTGAGTTTATAATTCAATTCTGACTTTATATCTCGTAATTCTGACTTTATATCTCGTAATTCTGACTTTATATCTCGTAATTCTGACTTTATATCTCGCAATTCTGACTTAATATCATGCAATTCTGACTAAATCTCGCAATTCTGACTAAATCTCGCAATTCTAACTAAATCTCGCAATTCTGACTAAATCTCGCAATTCTGACTAAATCTCGCAATTCTGACTTTATATCATAAAATTCTAGATTTATAACTCAATTCTGATTAAATCTAACAATTCTGACTTTATATCATAAAATTCTGAGTTTATAATTCAATTCTGACTATATCTCTCAATTCTGACTAAATCTCACAATTCTGACTTTATATCATAAAATTCTGAGTTTATAATTCAATTCTGACTATATAACTCAATTCTGACTTTATATCTCGTAATTCTGACTTTATATCATAAAATTCTGAGTTTATAATTCAATTCTGACTTTATATCTCGTAATTCTGACTTTATATCTCGTAATTCTGACTTTATATCTCGTAATTCTGACTTTATATCTCGTAATTCTGACTTTATATCTCGCAATTCTGACTTAATATCATGCAATTCTGACTAAATCTCGCAATTCTGACTAAATCTCGCAATTCTGACTAAATCTCGCAATTCTGACTTTTTCTCGCAATTCTGACTTTATATCATAAAATTCTAGATTTATAACGCAATTCTGACTATATAACTCAATTCTGATTAAATCTAACAATTCTGACTTTATATCATAAAATTCTGAGTTTATAATTCAATTCTGACTATATCTCTCAATTCTGACTAAATCTCACAATTCTGACTTTATATCATAAAATTCTGAGTTTATAATTCAATTCTGACTTTATATCTCGTAATTCTGACTTTATATCTCGTAATTCTGACTTTATATCTCGCAATTCTGACTTAATATCATGCAATTCTGACTAAATCTCGCAATTCTGACTAAATCTCGCAATTCTGACTAAATCTCGCAATTCTGACTTTTTCTCGCAATTCTGACTTTATATCATAAAATTCTAGATTTATAACGCAATTCTGACTATATAACTCAATTCTGATTAAATCTAACAATTCTGACTTTATATCATAAAATTCTGAGTTTATAATTCAATTCTGACTATATCTCTCAATTCTGACTAAATCTCACAATTCTGACTTTATATCATAAAATTCTGAGTTTATAATTCAATTCTGACTATATAACTCAATTCTGACTTTATATCTCGTAATTCTGACTTTATATCATAAAATTCTGAGTTTATAATTCAATTCTGACTTTATATCTCGTAATTCTGACTTTATATCTCGCAATTCTGACTTTATATCTCGCAATTCTGACTTAATATCATGCAATTCTGACTAAATCTCGCAATTCTGACTAAATCTCGCAATTCTGACTAAATCTCGCAATTCTGACTTTATATCATAAAATTCTAGATTTATAACGCAATTCTGACTATATAACTCAATTCTGATTAAATCTAACAATTCTGACTTTATATCATGCAATTCTAACTTTATATCTCGTAATTCTGACTTAATATCATGCAATTCTGACTTAATATCATGCAATTCTGACTAAATCTCGCAATTCTGACTTTTTCTCGCAATTCTGACTTTATATCATAAAATTCTAGATTTAGAACGCAATTCTGACTATATAACTCAATTCTGATTAAATCTAACAATTCTGACTTTATATCATAAAATTCTGAGTTTATAATTCAATTCTGACCATATCTCACAATTCTGACTTTATATCTCGCAATTCTGACTTTATATCATAAAATTCTAGATTTATAACGCAATTCTGACTATATAACTCAATTCTGATTAAATCTAACAATTCTGACTTTATATCTCGCAATTCTGACTTTATATCTCGCAATTCTGACTTTATATCTCGCAATTCTGACTTAATATCATGCAATTCTGACTTTATAACTCAATTCTGACTATATCTCACAATTCTGACTTTTTCCTCGCAATTCTGACTTTATCTGTCAGTTTTGACTTTATAACTCGCAATTCTGACTTTATAATTCAATTCTGACTTAACATCATGCATTTGACTTTTTCTTGAAATTCTGACTTTATAACTCACAATTCTGACTTTATATCAAGCAATTCTGACATTATATCTCACAATTCCGACTTCATAACTCACAATTGCGAGAAAAAAGTCAGAATTGCGAGATTAAGTCACAATTACCTTTTTATTTATTATTTAATGGCAGTAACAAGCTTCCATATGCAACTGAGACCGTTTCTCCCAAGAGCAAACTTATATCTCTCCCGTCAAAATGCTACTTCATATGTCGCAGTGCAACCTTAATGTTGCAAAGCAAGTGTAAGTCTCGTAGTTGCGCCTTTTCATCTTACAACTGTGTCCGTTCCTCGTATTTGCTTAAAACTTAAATGTCTCCCAATTCTCAATTTAGATCTCAAAAAGTGTTACTTTATACTTAAAAATATTATTATATGCACATTGCAAAGTAAGTTTGTTATGCAGACCGTTTCTAGTAGTTAAAGTGAGAATTGAGAGTTGCAATTAAGAAGTGGAAATTTAATTTATCTTCAAAACATTACTTCATATGTTACAGTATTTGTATATTTCACAATTTCATCTCACTCAATGCTCTCTCATGCACTTCCTCTTACGTGTGCTGGTGTCACCACACACGTTAAACAGTCCAGTGCTCCAGTCTCCCCCTGTTTGTGTGATAGTGGTCAATGTCGTCGTGGTCTCCCCGAGGCCAGGTTGAGTCAGCACAGGAAGTTCCATCGTTGCACTTCCTGTTGGCTCTGCTTCAAAATCTTTCCCACCTGGAGAGTCCATCTGAATCTGATGGCGATACAAGAAAGCTGCTTCAGACAAAAAAAAAAAAAACAGACACACAATCCTATAAAGGCAGCAAATATGGAGTCCTCATCCGACCTAAAAGTTGACAGCATTGTGACATTAAACAAATGAAATGCATACTAATGAGGGTGAACACTTACATGGTGAAATGTGGCTCGGAACAATTCCTCACAATGACAACACACTAAGGGAAAAGACAGTGGTGAGTGTCCTATGGTGACAGTGGTGTGCTCTTTCTGATAGCCGCCTGGCCAAGAAGCCCTGACAGAAGGCTGCTGAGAGCTGATAAGCCTTCATACACACACACACAAATGAAAACACCTCACAAGTGCATTCAAATACTAACTCTCAAGTCACAAACAGCAAAACAACAGCAGATACAGTTCAAAAATTCCTCTCAAATACAATTACACAACACATAATCATGCATTTTTGGGACCGCAGGCCAACTTCCACAAATCCCACAGGAGCCTGCAATTCTCACACACAAAAATATTAAACAAAACCTCGCAAATGACACCTCAGACATACAACAAAAGCTTACCAGCGATCCGGCCCGTGTGAAATAGATGTTACATAAATTCACCCCAAGAGCAGCAATGCAGAATAGCACGTCCTCTTGAGGTTAATGTCTCGCAATCACTTCCTTCTAACGCACATCAAACAGTGTCGCATCCACTAATGAAACATTGCATGTAGCCGTCATATATAGAATGGCTCGTTTATATGTTTGCCACCCGAGTGCATGTAATCATTTATCTGAATGTGTTTCTTTGTGGCTGATCTCGTCTCCACTTGCATCCGACTGTAAAAATGAGTCGTCTTCATATCTGCTATGGCCTGCTTGGCCGGAAAATAGAGTAACATTTCTCATGTCGTGGCACATTCTCTGAAAACAGTTTTATTTGCAACTTTTCTTTATCATTTGACCTTAAGAAAATGTTCTCACTTCACTCCAAAAACACAAGGGCCATGACTACCAAAGACAGTGAGGGACTTATTGAACATTCAATACGGTTTTCTCAAAGTAACCAATTGTTATTTATTATTACTAACCTTACAGATAACCTTAAGTACAACATTATTTCAACCCAATCACAGTAGGTTTGGAATAGATCTGATAGTATCATTCATTTATTACAACTAGGCCTTCACCTTGTTTTGAAGGATGTCTTCTATGTTCATCAAGACTGCATTTATTTGATCAGAAATACAGTAAAACAATATTTTGAAATATTACGGTTTAATGTTTTCTATTTGAATATCTTTTTAAAATGCAGTTTATTCCTGTGACGAAAAGCTGAATTTTCAAGATTATTACTCCAGTCTTCAGTGTGAAAATTTTTGTCCTGCCTGTTCACATTCACTTTAGACAACCAGTGTTGTGCCGAATTTTAGCTCCCTGTCAAATTATTACAGAGAGACAGAGGGAGAAAGAAAAAAAATACCTGCGTTTAATTGCAAAAACAGCAAAGTTATCCACTCATTGCAATTTAATGTAGCTTTCAGTAGCAGTTCACGGGACAGAGGATGAAAACAAGTTTCTTTGTAGGCAAACTTGTGAAAGTGAAAGTCGTGACGTGTTGTCAAGTATGGTGACCCATACTCGAAATTAGTGCTCTGCATTTAACCCATCCCAAGTGCACACACACAGCAGTGAGTAGTGAACACACACACACAGTGAACACACACCCGGAGCAGTGGGCAGCTATTGTGACAGCGCCCGGGGAGCAATTAGGGGTTAGGTGTCTTGCTCAAGGGCACCTTAGTCGTGGTATCGAAGGTGGAGAGAGTGTTGTTCATTCACAATTCCCACCTTCAATTCCTGCCGGCGTGGGAATCGAACCAGCAATCTTCACATTACAAGCCCAACTCCCTCACCATTAGGCCACGACTACCCCTAAGGTGTTACCCTCACCTTGTTGTGGCTTGGAATTCCAAGGGGAAAATCGGATATGTGTGTATAGACGTAGGTCAAATGTGCAGATATTGGACATTAATCTGATTTAAAACCACATTTCTCAGAACAGATGCGAAATTAAACATCTTTCGGTTCCTAACTTAACCTCGGTTTCCTGAGATAACGGGAACAAGCATTTTGTCAGTTGCTGACGCTTTGGGAAAAATCTGTTTGTGCGAATATTGAAGCCTGATTGGATCAAATTTGTCCACCGGCACAGACAAATGGTTTTTAGCCCACCAAAACTGGCAGGGGCGACTGGATTTATAAGTTTGACTGCTCGTGCATGAGTGTAGTGGCATGGCCGAACCAAGGGAACCGAGGTCACTTTGAACCATATCGAAAGGGACCGTTTTCAGTTTCTATCACATTGTGTCAATCCAATAACGCCGTGCTAGGAGCATAGGATGCGGACAGTCCTGCAAGCCCAGTCTGAGGGCACTAGGGGCCGGGGCCCTGATTAGGCTTATAAACTAAGGAAAACCTATGGAAGCAAAGCCATTATTCTCCCAGCATGGCCAGAGATCTGGGAGGCATAGTACCCTAATCCGACAGGACCTTCCAGGGACCATAGACTAGGTTTAAAAAGACAAGATTCATGCTTGAAGAGCAGGGACATCTAGGTTGTAAAATCTGGAAAAGGAGGGCCGTGAAGACCAGCCGGACGCTGCCACCGATCGGACACGCCACGTGACAATGCCAAGGAGGAAGCCATTCCTCTGGTGGAGTGGGCCCTCACACCGATAGGGCACTGCAGGCCCAAGGAACTGTAGGCCAATGCTATTGCGTCCACTATCCATAGGGATAGTCTTTGCTTCGCTACTGGCAGCCCCTTAGAGGGACCTCCGAATAGCTACTCTGATTGCCAGAACTTGCTAGAGATGCTCTGAGGGCCCGGACTGGGCAAAGTAGATGTAACGACTTCTCATCCTCAGAAGCAGGAACAGCAGAGAGTGTATGGAAAGTACCTTGCATCACCTTGGTTTAAGGACGAATTTACTGTCATTGGGTCCAAACTCAAGACAAGACCCGTTCACTGAGAGCGCCTGCAGGTCACAGATGCTAAGGCTAAGGCTGATGTTGGGCAGTCTTAAGCAAAAGGGGTCAGAGTTTGGACATCAGAAATGGTTGGAATGGAGGGTCTCAAAGTACCCAAATGACTGTGGACAGATCCCAGGAAGGAACCATAAAGGGGTGAGGAGGATAAAGCCTTCTAGCTCCCTGAAGAACCAGACCAAACACCAGTTGGAAAAGGTAGAACTCTAAAGGGCATACAGATGCCTAGTAGAGGGTGGCCTCACCTTAGAGACACTCTGGGAGAGATGTGAAGGATTCCGTCAAGGAGCCATAGATGGAGGCTCCATAACTTGGGTTAGGGGCTCCCAAGTGGCTGTTACCAGCAGCTGCACCATCTCTGGGAAACATCACTGGTTCTGGCAGAGCAGAGCCACTGGTAGGCTGATGACCAGAGGGAGCAGAGCTACAGGAGAGAAGGCATTCAGGCAAGAGAGTGGCAACTCGTGGGCCAGTGCATCCTGTTCCTTCGAGAAAATCATTGAACAGTGGGAGTTCTACTTTGAGGCAAAGAGGTCTACTTCCGCTCGCCGAAGATACTCCAGGTCATCTGAACTGTATGGGGGTGGAGTCTCTGTTCCCCTGAGGATCCAGGACAGCATGTTCGCTCCCTTGTTCGGAGAGCCTGGCATATGCACAGCTTTCATTGAGCGGATGTTGTGCTGAGCCCATAGGAGGAGGTAACTCACCAGCCTGTTCAGCATGTGTGACCTGAGTCTCCCTGGTGATTTATGAAGGTCACTAGACCAGAACGGGGTGCCCCTTCAGCTCTGGCTGGAAGACTGCTGTCATTTCTAGGCAATTTTTGCCGATTTGGAGACGTCCATCACAACTACCTTCCTTCTGGAGACTGAGCCCAGATCTACACCCAACAGCTATAGATGGGGTGTTTTCTAGGGGACCAGGGCCTTGACACAACACTCAATGTTCTTGACTGAGTAACAAATCCCTTGAATAAAGATTAATCTCCATTTAATTTATACAAATAAATATGTCTGCTTGAAAGAATATAAAGATATGCTATATGTCACAGCAGTTAAGTCTGTGTCTGAATTGCATGTTCAAACCACAATATCATTCATATTAACAGGTAAATAGATAATTTCTCCAGAAATACATAAAGAGTTTGGATATTTTAGAGAAATGCTTAATTGATGCATTATAATTTAACTAAACCCATTGGATTTTAATCAACTAAAACTAAAACTAAATCAGGTTTACTGTCACTATTAACACTGCAATGCAGCCATATGTTCATGTTATAACAGTTCTAAAGTGTGATACATGAAATTGAATTTTGCTACATTATAAATCTCTTTATAGTCACTTGATCAAATTAATGTCCTTGCTGAATAATACTTAAAAAACGACAACAAAAACAAGCCCAAAATTTTTAAACGGTAGTGTATCGTTACATCACTGCACTCCAAAACAAAAAGCATCGCCGTGATTTTTCTTCCATAAAGTTGTAATGGTTCATATATATTGAACTTGATGGGACCAATAGAAGTGTAAATGTCATCAAAAAGTCTTTAAGCCACAAATCTTGTCAGAAAAACCAAACCATTATTTTTAAAGGAAAGTATAGGAACAATGAAACATTTTAGATTTTATCAGTGCATTTTAGAAAAAAAGCGAGAAATTGTTTTCCCTATATAAACCACTAAAACGTAATAGTGATTAACACGGACACGCCACATTTAAGACCTGCTTGAGATGGCATTTGTATTCCCAGACATTCAAGGAAACAAATGCAAATTTATCTGCATCTATTTATTAAGTTTTTATTGAATACATATCATTTGAATGCAAAAAGAGAAAAATGTGCTTTCTTTTACAGTGAAAAGAGTTCGTTCCCAACTTAGTAGCCTGAATATTTTTTCAAACACCCTAAATTGGATTACTGCGGCTGACATATGCGAACATAATTTAAAATACAGGACGGATGTACAAACTGCAGATGAAAACAGGCAGGAATAAACATTATGAAAGTACCTTCAAATGTCATAAGCAGGGACCTCAAAGTATGGCATGAATATTTCCAGTACAACTAGTCAGAATTGAGTGCACAGCTCCTCTTGGTCTTTTACTACTTAAAAAGCTAGAAAACAAATATGAATACATTGTGTGTGTTCAGACACAACAGATCCTTAAACAGAAGTTACCAAATGCTGAAAAAGGAGTTAACTTGATGCACTAAGACTAAATGCAGCTAATGCTAAATTAACTAGCGTTCAATATGAGCAATACCGTTTATAGATGCATGTCAGTGAATGTTTCAGATGTCACTACACCAGGTAGATTAAAGTGTCCCCAATGTCCATTTTCAGGCCGTTGTCGCTCATATGAACTTTGTTGTCTTGCAGGTTGATGTGGAAGACTGAACTGTTTGAGATTGGCAGTTTACCCTCCTCTTCCTTCCCCAAAACTGGGATTCTCCGGGGTCCGAGCAAAGGGTCCTCAAAACGCATCAGTTTCACTTTGGATAAATCTGTGATTTTTAAAAAAGCGTTGTTAAAAAACAATGGCAACATTAACAGCAATGTGACTGGCTGATTGAAATGTTGCTCCAGGATCAAAAAAAGATGTCGATCCAGAGACATATTGTACTTGATAAAATCAAGTGGCCTTGCAGTATTTGGATACCGTATTTTCCGGACTATAAGCCGCAACTTTTTTCCCAAGCTTTGAACCTTGCGGCTTATACAAAGACGCGGCTAATATATGGATTTTTCCCGCTCATGACAAAGACACGGAGAAATGCATATGATGCATATGCAAGCGTGCGCAAAAGACGCGAACGGCCCCTTAGTTGTCTTTTTGCGCAGAGTCAATTCCTCACGCTGCTGTTTCCAGCGTCTTCTCATCGACTCATGAAGACCAAGCTCCCGTGCAGCAGCTCTATTTCCTTTTCCAACAGCCAGATCAACTCGAGAGCAGCATCATATGCATTTCTCCGTGTCTTTGTCACGATGACCCAAAATGACTACCGTAATCAGAATGATGGGAAGCTTGAGCGCGCTCGATTCAATCTAAACTGTAAACATGCCGCCAAAAAACACAGAATGTGAACGAACATTCGCGGCAGATCCGACTGAAAGCCAAAACAATCGCCAAGTTTGAGGATTTTAGAGGTTCGTTTGTTTCAATATACCTGTAGACACCTGCGGCTTATAGACGTGCGCGGCTTATTTATGTTCAAAATTATATTTGTTTTTAAATTCAGTGGGTGGAGCTTATATTCAGGTGCGCTCAATAGTCCGGAAATTACGGTATTTAAAAATGTGGCTTATTGCCTTGAATATCTTACTAGTTTTGTTAAGAGCTTTGCGAAAATAAATGAAAATAAGCTTTACCCTTGATGGCTCTGTTGACTCGGGATAGTCTGCGGATGATGCTGTCTTTGCTGTCTCCCTGTCGGATGTCGATCTTGGTGGTGAACAGACCGTTGGCTGGCTGAGGATTGACCAGTGAGACCAACACTCCAGGCTATGGGAGAAACAGCGGTCACATCTGATAATGATGCATTTATGGATGCTACATGTTTACAAGGTACTTTCTGCCTCATATACAGGATTCCCCAAACCTTTTGAGTCACTGGCCACAATTTTGACAGATACCAAGTGGCACTTTGACATTATTTTGTGCGTATTTGACTGCGCAATAAGCAGAGAAAAAGAACTCAATTTAGTGCTGAGAGGCGGCTTTATGCGTGGGTGAGCACTAAATCTGCGGGAATAAGTAAAATTATGTGCAATACACGCGATTGCGAAATTTAAAATTTCAGTTTATTTCAATTCTTCAAATATTTAGAAAAATGTGTCAGCGCTACATTTCGGAAAACAACTCAAAGCCAACCCAAGCGAGCTGAATCTAAGAGGCATTACCGATGCACAGCATGCTTCTAAAATTAGCCCGTCTCTAGCTGCATGTAGCACAGGCCAGATCAACCATTAAAAAAAAGGGAGAGAGGGAGAAAAACAATAGATGGAGTCTTTTGTGCAGCAGCTGTGACAGGGCCTCAGTGGGCTCTCATCATCACCTCAGATCTGAAGACACAGAATGGTTTCCCAGGGCAACAGTCCTCCTTTACTTTGTCATCCGCTTCAGAGGCAAATACAATGTCTATCTGATCCAACTGATGGAGGAGACGGAGAGGGAAAGAGGGGTTAGAGAAAGAACGACATTGGTTATCACTTAGCTACTGACTGAAACAAGTAACAATGAGATCAGACCAATAATAGTGCTTAATGGATTCAACACTGCTTGGTTGTTACAAAAGAACGTGGCTTTTGAAAATAGATTATAAAAAGATAATTAGGTAAGGCTTGTTTTTATTCAGCAGGAACTTTCTAGTCTGGGATTATTGGATAATAGAATGTGCCCCGCCCACATGGCCTTGATTACATCAGCAGAAATGAAAAGTTGTTTGAGAGGCAGAAAACATTTTGAATTATATATATATTATTGTGCACTGATGAGAGATACAATAAGACTAGGGACATTAATTAAGCCATACATTTGTTAACATAAGTTAACATGGATTTTATGTTGTCTTTAATCGTTCGAAAGTGAGGGTCTTTCTTGATTTCCATTCTTTGGTTTTGTAGAAACAGGACCATTAGTTTGCTTTTTAAGTAATTGTGGACGATTACCTCAAGTGAATTAGTCAAATAAACGATGTTCTCCAGTAAGACGGCACGCTCGTCAAACTCCAGCTCTAGATCAAGAACCCTGGGCCCGTTTTTCTCTAGACTGTCCTGGAAACACAGAAACCAGATCAATTTTAATGCATATTATGACAAATTTGGTTATATACTATTAGGGACAATTTATTTTAATTCTAACATGTATATAACAGCATACAAAAAGGCTTAATAGTTAGCATAGTTGAAAAATAAATAAATAAATAATAATAATAATAATAATAATATATATATATATAAATAAATATAAAAATCTATATATGTATATATAAATAGAGATATACATGTATATATATAGATATATATAGACATATGTATATAAAGATATGTATAGATATAGTTATAGATGGATATAGATATATAGTAATGTAGATATAGATATAGATATAGATAGATAGAAAAAAAAATAATTTGTGTTCTGATGATGAACAAAGTTCTTACAGGTGTAAAATGACATGAGGGTGAGGAATAAATGACAGAATTTTCATTTTTGGGTGAACTAACCCTTAAATAATGAAGGTTCCTTGAATACTTTTAGAGTTACAGCCATGACAACTTTAGAAAAAGAATATTTAATGGCACTTGATATGCAATAGAGCTGATAGAAAAAATTTGATTCATTTCTAGTTTTAATATTGTGTTCTTTAGATATTCCTCTTTAAAAGAAAAAAGTATCAGCTGTATACAAAGTACAATTTACCAATTTACTCATGGAGCCACATGAATTTTGGCTTTCACGACACAATCTAAGACCCTGTTATTCCAAGATTAAAATAAAGCACCAAACTTCTCTTCTACCTTTATCATGGCTACAAAGGGCATCACTCTCTTCATGTACTTCTTCAGCTCCGGCATGGCACCCAACTCCATGGCGATGACCTTATTGTCAGGCAGAGCTCCACTGTTGCTCTGGAAATGACAACGGAACAGAATAGCCATTTAATTCGCCGTTCAGATGAACATTTAACCCTCAAAATTACAGAGTGGCATTTAAAAAAGTACAAGAGAAATGCTCAAATCGCATATCCAAATACAGCATAATTACATCTGCAACACCTAATATTCACCATTGCCTCCTTTATATAATATATATAAAAATATTTAAAAAAAAAAAAAAAAAAATATATATATATATATATATAAATTTTTATTTTTATATATATATATATATATATATATAAAAAAATTTATTTATTTCCTTTATATAATATATATAAAAAATATAAAAAAAAATATATATATATATATATATATATATATATATATATAAATTTTTTTTATATTTTTTATATATAAAATTTTATTTATTTAGATTTTATATATATATATATATATATATATATATATATATATATATATATATATAAAAATGTTATTTATTTCCTTTATATAATATATATAAAAATATATAAAAAAAAGAAAAAAAAATTATATATATAAAAAATGTTATTTATTTCCTTTATATAATATATATAAAAATATATAAAAAAAAGAAAAAAAATTATATATATATATATATATATATATATATATATATATATATATATATATATATATATATATATATATATATATATATATATATAAATTTTTATTTATTTCCTTTATATAATATACATAAAAATATTTAAAAAAAAGAAAAAAAATTTTTATTATATATATATATATATATATATATATAAAATTTTATTTATTTAGATATATATATAAAAATTTTATTTATTTCCTTTATATAATATATATATATATATAAAATATATATATATAAAATATATATATATATAAAACAGCTTGATCCAAATTTTTCAACTTCTAAAAACAATAGGTTCAAGAAATATTGAAGAAAAAAGAAAAAATAAGTGTTTAACAAATTTAAATATTAGGGCTGTATATTAAATTTTAGTCTATGCCGTTTTCTGTTGATGTGTGAATAAAACTTGACTTATTTGTAGCACACCAACCATCCAAAAATCCCAATATACTTTGTCACATAACATTACATCTTCTGAGAAATGCCATTCAATGTCCAATAAATCGTTTATGAAAACAAGTTATGACGGTCACTGTTTAAATGTTTATATTTCAACAATGAATTGGGGTAGAAACCAAATTATACTACTAATATAAACACGTTGACTAACTAGTAGGGCTGCCTCCTAATAGTCGACCAAAATGTTATTACTTAGTGGCAGAAAAAAAAACAAAAAAAACTCCACAGGAAGTGGACGGACAGCTCATTGACAGCTGGTCTAAGTAGTAAATGCAGTATATCGGGCAGGACATTCAAACGCTCATCCATCGACATCAAATACGGCTTATCATATGAAAGATAAGTAGTAGTAATAGCAGTAACAACTTTACATGGTCGCTCACTTTAACGTTAACTAAGAAAAATGTGGTCTATGCAAGTGTTTTTGTGCGGTGTCTAAATTTAAGTTTTGTAAAAGTAGCACCTCCAATACTCATCATACAGAAGAGTAATACATCTGTTGAATCTGTAAAGACTCTACTTTTATTTGTTTGTACTCACAATAACAACAAAACGTGGTGCTTTTGCAAAATAATGAAAGCAAACCGGATGCACTCTTTCTGCAATCTCCATCTTTGCGGCATGTTCACATGGAGTTTTGGTTCTTTTTTTGGCACCACTCAAGTTCACAGACATGAAAAATATATCTATAGAAAGCGAAAGGTACACTTTTAAATGAACCAATTCAAACAAATAATCCGCTACTGCCGAGATGACGAGAGATGATGACTTCACTGCAGCCGAAAATACAGCACACACTAGTTTATCAATGAATTATTCAAATGTTAAAGCAATCTCCTTGCCGTTCCCCCCCCCCCCCGTCTGCTGGTGCGCCATGGCAAGCTTGATTAGGCTATGTAGACATTAAAGGCCCGTTATTAAGATTTATATGGTTAAAATTAACAAACGATTAGTCGACTAATGCAGAAAAATCTCTGGTCAAGGGCAGCCCTACTAATTAGATCTAAAAATAAATAGCATAAATTTAATAAATTTGAAATCTGTGTCAATACCCAGCGCTGAAGATTGTCTCAATGTGCACACTTTGACAATTTACTTTTAAACTGTATTTCAAAACAGATTACAAAATACATGCTTTAAAAAGTCATTAGTAATGTATTTCGTTACATTACCCAAGGTTTGTAACTTAATCCAAATACTTTAGAATACTTTGGAATACTAATAATTATGCAACACACACACAAAAAAGGTAATTGTGAGTTTTTAATCTCACAACTCTGACTTTTGTCTCAGAATTGCATGATATAAACTTGCAAT